>OZ025293.1:165171723-165669102 GCA_964019185.1 Maratus speculifer | reverse complement strand
TTGATCTATATTAACTAAGTATAATTTGCTGAGCAGAAGTTGCAATTAATTAAAGTAATGAGCTGTTGCAGTAATTTAATAAAAAGAACCCAACACCACGATCTCTTTCGAGAACCAGACTTTAAATCGGGCGCCTTAGACCGCGCGACTATCCTGACTGCAATCTAAACGGTGAACAACGCCATATTACTTTTCGCAAGTCTATTATTTTAGCACACTTTTACTGATAAAGTACTGAGTTGGTAAAAGATCTCTGATACTCTATGCTAACGGTTAAAACAAAATATTCTTAATAGCATAATTAGCATTTAATTTGTAAAAGGAATAATACGGAAAAGGCTTTCGTAAATATGTATGTCAGGAGTGGGGTTCGAACCCACGTTCTCTTTCGAGAACCAGAGCTTAAATTAAGCGCATTAGACCGCTCGGCTATCCTGATTGCAATCAACTCAGGGAACTTATTCAAGGTCATGTTATTTTTCGCAAGTCTATTAATTTAACACTCTTTTACTGATAAAGTATTGAGGAGATAAAAGATCTCTGATTCTCTCTGCTAACGGTTAAATACAAAATATTCTTAATAACATAATTAGTATTTAATTTGTAAAATATATGTGTAAAAAATTATAATGCGGAAAAAAGTTATTGTATACATGCATGTCAGGAGTGGGGTTCGAACCCCCGTTCTCTTTCGAGAACCAAAGCTTTAATCAGGCGCCTTAGACCGCTCGACTATCTTGACTACAATCTAGTCGGTGAACTTATTCAACGTCATATTACTTTTCGCAAGTCTATTATTTTAGCACTCTCTCACTGATAAAGTATTGAGTTGGTAAAATATCTCTGATACTCTGTGCTAACGGTTAAATACAAAATATTCTTAATAGCATAATTAGTATTTAATTTGCAAAATATCTGTGTAAAAATTATAATACGGAATAGGTTGTTGTATACATGTATGTCGGAAGTGGGATTCGAACCCACGCTCTCTTTCGTGAACCAGAACTTAAATCAGGCGCCTTAGACCGCTCGGCCATCCTGACTGCACTCCATGGCAGGAATTCATTCAACAGTTTTAATTAGCAAAAAATCATTAATTTTAATAGTTTTTGCCCGTTTACTAAAAAATTACTGAACCAATTTCTATGAAATGGAAGTGGTACCAATCCGAGAGTAAGTTCTTTAATTTAACACCAAAACTAAATTAATAAGTTGGATAGTTTCGGCGTAATCGGTGAACGTACATTAAAAAAATACATACGCGATGAATTGATAACCTCCTCCCCTTCTTGAAGTCGGTTAAAATGTTCTTAATAGCATAATTAGTATTTAATTTGTAAAATATATATGTAAAAATTATAATACTGAATAGGTTCGGAAACGTATTCAATGTTATGTTACTTTTTGAAAGTCAATTATTTTAGCACTCTTTCACTGATAAAGTATTGAGTTGATAAAAGATCTCTGATACTCTGTGCTAATGGTTAAATACAAAATATTCTTAATAGCATAATTAGTATTTAATTTGTAAAATATATATGTAAAAAATCCCTTTCGGCATGGCCTATAGGCGGAGGTAGATTTCGAAAAGTTTTCATCTCAAAAAAAAAAAAAAAAAAAAAAAAAGATTACAGATAAACCCAGTTTAACTCGCTTTTAAAATTTTTTTAATTTCATTTTTCTGTAATAACTGGTTTTATCAAAATCATATTAAACGAAATTCTACTCAAATGCCCATTTTGGCAACATATTTTGAATTATATTCTTACTTTATTTAAAAATAATTGACCAATATGCTCATTATAGTTCCTAAATAACAAAAAACTGTTAATTAAATTCGTTTGACAGCAAAATTGAATTTAAAAATGAGTCATAAAATAACCGATTTATTATTTTAATACATCCACAATTCTTTAATCAAGATCGCTTTGAGAAATTTTGTGCGAAGTGCCCACTTTGACAGATTTTTTAAAATATATATTTAGCCTTTATCAAAAATCTGACCAATACACAGTAATTACACAGTTCCTAAATAACAAATAACTGTCAATTGCATGCGTTTGAGAGGAAAATTGAATTTAAAAATGAGTCATAAAATAAACAATTTGTTATTTGAATACAGCCTCAATTCTTTTATCATGATCGCTTTGGGAAATTTTTTTGCGAAGTGCTTACTTTGACAGCTTTTAAAAAATATATATTCACCCTTTATCAAAAAATCGACGAATACGCACATTATATAGTTCCTAAGTAACAAAAAACTGTCATTTGAATGCGTTTCAGAGTAAAATTGGATTTAAAAATGAGTCATAAAATAACCAATTTGTTATTTGAATACCCACAGTTCATTAATCATGATCGCTTTGGGAAATTTTGTGCAAAGTGCCCATTTTTGCAGCCTTTTTAAAAATATATTCTACCTTTATCAAAAAACTGGCCACTCCGCCACATTATATAATTCCTAAATAAAAGAACCTGTAAATTGGATGCGTTTGAGAACAAAAAAAGATTAAAAAATGACTCGGTAAAAACGCAATTTCTTAAATTTCCTCAAATTTCAATCACGATAACTTAGTGAAATTCTGTTCAAAATACCCTTTTTGGCAGCCTTTTTAAAAATATATTCTGCCTTTATCAAAAAACTGGCCAATCCGTCACATTACATAGTTCCTAAATAAGAGGACCTGTAAATTGGAAGGGTTTGAGAACAAAAATGAATTTAAAAATGACTCAGAAAAAACACAATTTGTTATACTTAATCGATATTTTAATGACGATAACTTCGGGAAATCTGTTCAAAATACCTTTTTTGGCAGCCTTTTTAAAAATATATTTTGCCTTTATCAAAAAATTGGCCAATACGTCGCATTATATAGTTCCTAAATAAGAGGATCTGTGATTTAGATGCGTTTAAAATCAAAAATGAATTTTAAAATGAGTCAGAATATAAGCAGTTTGGATTTGAGGTTTTTTCTCCAACTCCTATTTTTGTTTAATTTATTTTTGCTATAAGAATTGGTTCTATGAAAAACTTGTTAATATAAAAGTTGTAGATATTATTGTGAAGATGTAAAATAAATTTAATTAGATTTGATTGCTTAAGAATTTAGTAAGTTACGGATTTTTTTCTTTTTCCTCCCCCCTTTTTCTTTTCGTTTTTAATTTTTTTCATCGGTAAAAATTGGTCCTATCAAAAACTTGTAAATACAAAAGTTTTAGATAATATTGAGTACATTTATATAAAATTTAGTTGGATTTGATATCTTGAGAATTGACGAAGTTATGAATTTTTTTCTCCCAAAAACCATGTTTTTTTCGCCCCTTGATCCCATTTTTAACTTTATCAAAAATCTGTCATGTATAAACTTTTTGCCCATTTCTTAGAAGTAATATAAACTTTAAACTGATTCTATATCTATTTTAATTAAGAAGTTATCGCGTTTTTTCTGTTTTCACAAAAACCCTCCCTATTTCCACCCCCTTGGTCCGATTTTGCCCATTAACGAACTCGACCGAGATTTTAAGCTCCTTGATTTTATGTAAAAGTTTGAAAAAGATCTGAGCATAATTATGGAAGTTATCGTGTCTAGAAGAAAGTGATATACACCGATAGATAGATAGATAGATAGATAGAGAGATAGATAGATAGATAGATATATATATAAACTTTTTTACTGATGGTAGTTTTGGAGTCTAGGAGTCATGATTCGTGTAGATCCGCAAAAATTTTTCAGAAATTCCAACATGGGAGACAATGCAATAGGTAGTATTTCATACGAAATCTACCTAAAAATTATAATACGGAAAATTATTGTACACATGCATGTCAGGAGTGGGGTTCGAACCCATTGTCATTTTCGAGAACCAGAGCTTAAATCAGGCGCTTTAAACCGCTTGGCCATCCTGACTTCACTCAATTGTAGGAACTAATTCAATAGTTTTAATTACCGAAAAAACGCTAATTTTAATAGTTTTTGCTTAATTACTAAAAAACTACTGAACCAATTTCTATGAAATGGATGTGGTACCAATCCGAGAGTAAGCTCTTTAATTTAACACCAAAACCAAATTAATCGGCTGCATAGTTTCGGAGTAATGGGTGTACATACATAAAAAAAAATACATACGCGTCGAATTGATAACCTCCTCTCCTTTTTGAAGTCGGTTAAAAATATCAATATTTAAAAATATAGTAGGAATTTTCAAAAATATAATTTTTTTTTTCAAACATTTAAAAAAAGTTGATTGAATATGCAGTTATAAAAACTCTTTTCAAAATTCATTGATAGCTGAATAGTTAAATGCAGTGCGTTCACCATTTGAACCATATTTCTATAAATAAACAAAATTGTTGAAAAGGTATTTAATGTTCTCTTAAAACACATTGCTATTTGAGATTTTGACAACGATTAATACTAGCATCATGTTGATTTTGCACTTGCCAAATAAAATAGACCACGTATGAAATGAGGTAAAAAAAAATGTAAAAATGTGATCAACTTTTGTTGAGGTTTAGATCATTATTATATTTTAAAAAATCGCAGAAGACTTAGTAAGATAGCAAACAGCTTACTTGGCAAATAAATAAATGAATACGCTAGAATAAAGACTTTTTATGAATGATTTGTGCTTTAACTGAGCATAAATAATAACAACAGTGGCGGAAGTAAAGTATCAGACTTCGAGGAGTTATATTTATTCACACGCTATTTTCGTATACTTTCGTGTGGATCATTGTATTAATCCGATGGAATGTTTCAGAGTAAAAGATAAACAGCTTTGAATATTTGCTCGATTCACATTTTGCCTGTTATCTAGAATATTTTTTCAATCAAATATACATTAAAAAATTACTTCATTTCTGGTAAAATTGGTTTTAGGATATTAATCTATATTTTTTATTAAAGTAAAGCTCAGTATAATTAATTGAAATTACAGCTGTTAAGATATATTATATATTGTGTGTATGTATATAAATCGGGGAGAGTGTGGAGGTGTGGGCTGCTTTTTACAAAAGAAAGAAAATCAACATTCTTTGACACAAAAAAATATTTTATTTATAGAGTGTCAGATGAAACACTTTTTAATCTCCCTGAACAATATGGAAATATAACATGCATAAACTATTATATAATTAAAGAAATAATAAATTTCAAAATGTGTCCCATACCTCCCCAGTAACAGAGGGTCATGGGGGAGAAATAAAACAGTTATAAAGCACAAATAACTTAACAGCATCGGATAGATATACAATCAATCAAATATTGTAGGTTGATAATGCATGTACCATCCAGTACCTTCATGACTGGAATGAAAATTCAGTATTGTCAGTCATAATGACATTAAATAATCATCAGTTCAATTTATTTATATTTTGAAGTAAATGAATATCTTATAAATGTTATATTAATATATTACCCTCTAAAAATATTTGCGTATTAGCAATTTTCATTTATTTTATTAAAAAAGGGAATTGGATATGTCCCATTCCACACCACACATACACGCACACACTCTTGTTTTGTGTTAAACTTCTCCTATAAATACAAATGCCGCTTTTAGTATTAGTTTAAATTATGGATACTATGCAGTATAATGTTCCATAAATAACGAAAGTATTACATCTATCCATAAAAAAGTCGATATACAGAGAGTCAATGAAAAAAATTCTTGAATCTCTTTTCTTTTGATTCTTGATTCTCGAAATAATATTTTCCTTTATACAATTGTAAGTTTATACAGATCATCAACTTTTTTCAACAGGAGATTGGGCTACCATTGCTTCATCTTGTGTGCGATTGGTGGATTGCTTAGATGTTTTTAAATGATACAGTCACCGCAAAAAAAATCTTGACACTTACAATTTTAGACGTTTTGTTAAATATCTCGAAAAATACATAAGGAATTATTATGAAACTCCAGGTGTGTAAACAAAATAGTATACCTCATATATTTTCGCGAAGAGTTTTCCCCGAAATCCAACAGGGGACCGTCAACAAATTGAAAAAGGTCTTTTGGAACACCCTATCAAAACTAATGAAGCAAAAAAGTGCAAACAGCAGATTATTATTAAGTGGCGTATTGTGTTCATTTTTATGAATATAGCATGTAAACTCGTAGAGAAATTAAGGTTTTTATAAAAACGGTCCCAAAATTTTTCAAGTTTTTTGCTTATAACTTGCAGAGTTCTTCATAAAACACAATGTTCTTTTCAGAAAATATGACAATTAACATTCTACGTAACATCCTGTTATCAGAATTAAAAAAAAAAAATAATTGTATGAGAAATGATCAGGTTTACTAAATAGTTTTTCACAGCGCATGCGTCAACGCTATTAAAATTTCAGTTGCATATTATGTTAGTTAAATGTATAGAGCAACTTTTGTGATAGTCTCAAAAACATAGCTTAAAAATTCTGAAAATTATCGTCGATAGAATGAGATCAAAATCCGTTATTCCCTAAATGAAGCAAAAAGATGTGGGGCTGTATCCATATTCCATTGATTAGTGCCTACACAATATTGCACGTACAACTAATACTTGGATAAAACCCCTGACGTTTTTAGTTCCTTTTGGTAATAACGGATTTTGAGTTGATTCTATTTTCAGAATTTTCAAGCTATGTTTTTGAAACTTTTACAGAAATTGCTCTATACATTTAGCTAACACAATTATTAACTATTAAATAATTAAATTAATTATTAAATAACTAGCTAACACAGAAATTAAAAATCTGAGCCTATTTCTTTCTTTCTCAAAACATAATTATCAAAAACATATTACCAAAGAACTTTTTTTACCTTCCATGTCGCTGAAAACCAACAATCAACTGTCCTCGCCTGCAACCTCTACTCTGTTGCGTCACAACGCCAAGCGACAAAGGGTAGAGAGAGATTTTCATTGCGTCAGCTGAAAAATCGCGCAAATTCTAAAAGCCCGTTTTCTAACATCCTCCCACCTTGATTTTCTTAATTATTTCCCATTTAATACTAAACAATTTTGATTCTAAAAATTAAAGTTAAATTGAACATTGCTAGATTAAATAAACAGAAATGAAAAACAAATAGTAGGAACTAAATTAAAATACAGTACATAAATTATATAAAACTTTGAATTAGAGTCCTTATTAACAAAATAAATCAAATAAAAATCATTATTTACAGTCATAAATATTACTTCTTACGTGGTTTAATCAACCTTCCATATCTGGATCTATTTTCCGGTGCCAAGGTAAACACAGGATCTCCAGTTGGCACTTCCAGTGGTAAAGTTTTTGAATTGGTCGTGTCACACAACCACTGTTAGTTTTTACCTGTACTATTCTGGAAGCACCATCCCTACTATTGTATATTTTCACAATTTTGCCCATGGGCCACAATATACATTTTTTTTTTCTCAAGTTCAATGAGGACAATGTCCCCCACTTTAAGTTCTTGGCATTTAACATTGGCTTTCTGGACAAGTTGTTCCAATTACTCTTTGCGGAAACGATTTCTCAGTTCTTTTCGCAAACTGTTGACATACCTCATACGTACGTTCAATTTATTGGAATCGATAATATCTAAATCAGGCACTCCCACTTGTCTGATATCTTGCTAAAACAAGGAGGGTGTCAAAGGTATGAGCTCATCAGAATCTCCGAAACATATGTCAGTGGACGACTGTTTATTATGGCTTCAACATCGCAAAGGACCGTTAAAAGCTCCTCGAAATTCACTGAGGATTTACCTAAAATTCGCACAAGTAAAGTCTTAATTGAACGAATAAGTCGCTCCCACCATCCCCCCCACAAGACTGCAGTAGGGGGATTGAACTTCCACTTGATTGGATAGCATTCGGATTCAGTGATTTTCTTCCAATCCAGACTTTTCAATGCTTTGTCCGTTCCTCTGAAATTGGTCCCGTTGTCCGAGAACGCAACTGACGAATGTCCTCGTCTCGCGATGAATCTTTGAAAAGCCTGGAGGAAGGATTCCGTGGTAAGTGCCGTGAGAGGTGAGAGGTGAATTGCTCTGTATACTGCACAGGTGAACAACACGATCCAGGTTTTTCCCTTTGTATTTTTAAAAGTAGAGGGCCACAAAGATCAGTTCCGGTTACTTCAAAGACAGCAGCATCCCTTACTCTGTCAAGAGGTAAATGTATCGGTGGCGTAGTTAAAGGTTTGGAAGTGAATCTTTTGCATACTACACAACGGTTTATGCTAGATTTTATATTTCTCTTTGATGAAATAATCCAGTATTTCTGTTTTAATTTAGCAGCCAATATCTGCACAGCAGCATGACAGTACTTTATATGATATTGTCTAATTAGACATTCAGTTAAGTAATGCTTGGACGGAAGAAGAATTTGATATAAAAAAGATAGTTCATCATCTCGTTCGATGATTTTTAGTTTTCACACGAAGAACATCGTCATCACCACGCACAACCAGCAGACCATGAACAGAATTTTCCTTCTCGTGAAAATACCCTTTTTGCTCTATACCCCATAAAATTATCTCAGCTTTAGTTTTTTCTTCCAATGTTAGGGTATTAGTATCATAGGAAGGCTTCTTTTTCAGTTTATTCACAAATCGCAACATCCAGCAAAAAATTCTGACAATTTTGGAAAAACTGGGGAAAATGCTCGTACCACTCAGGCCTTTCTATTTTCACGTTTAAGTTGACAATTTTGTTCTTTTTAATTCCGATGCGATTAATTCTTCATCTGGGTAAAAATTAAATTTAGGCCACTCCTTGGGAGTTGCTTTCAGAAAATCAGGGCCCCTCCCACCAACCGCAACGCAACAACTGTTGGTGAGTACAGACACGAGAAGCTATATCAGCTGGATTAATTTTTCCTGGGATGTGTCTCCAGCATTCTTTCTTAGACGAACTTTGAATGTCCTTTACTCTATTATTCACAAAGACACTCCAGTTTTCTTCTCGTTGAATCCAGCAAAGAGCTACAGTTGCATCCGTCCAGTAATAGATTGAAACTTCCTCAAACAACAAAGCATTAGAAACGTATTTGGCTAAACGAGCTCCTAAAACACAAGCTAATAATTCTAATTGCGGAATTGTCACTTTCTTCAATGGAGATACACGCGATTTGGCTGCCACGAACCTCACATAAACATCTTCATCTTCTTCACTTCTTAAAAATATAACGGTGGCATAGGCGCTTCTACTGGCATCGCAAAAGACATGAAGGGACCAAATATCTATTTTTCCATAACCTATGCGACGAGGAAATTTAAGTTGGGAAATACAAGCCAAATCTTGGTACCACATTAAGAACCGATTCTTTAATTCATCTGGCAAAGGTAAGTCCTAATTTGCCTTAGTTGCCCAAGCTTCTTGAAGTATTAATTTTGTCGGTATCATTACTAGCACAATGAACCCCCAGAGGGTCAAAAATAGAATGTACTACAGATAGCAATTTTCTTTTTGATAAATCTGATATTTGCTCAGTTTTGAATGGAATGGAAAAATTGTCATTTATCCGGTCCCACTGAAGACCTAAAACAGGACAGACAGGATCAGTGTTCTGTAAAGAGAACTTTTCACTTTCAGGACTAAATGTCCACATACGTAGTTCCATTTGGGCATCCACCATAATGTTGGTTGCTTGTTTCCTAAATGTTTCAAGTTCTGCACTCGTATCCACAGAGGTTACGCAGTTATCCACATAAAATGAATTTGAGAGCTTCAAGGCAACGTCTTCAAATTTTGAAGGCATATTTTTAAGATGGAATGAGATCACTGCTGCCAACAGGTATGGGTTGCTGGTAACCCCAAAAACAACTTTTGTGTCGGAATTCAGAAATTTTATTATTTTCCCACCAAAGAAATTTTAGATAATTTTGGTCTTCCCGGTTTATGCCAATTTGTAAAAACGCTCGCCTAATATCAGAAGTTACGCCAATCGCTTTTTCTCTAAACCTCATCGGAATCGCCGGAATTTCTTCTACGAGATTCGGACCTTTAATCAAACAAACATTTAGCGACAACGAGTTATCGGATTTGCATGAAGCATCGAAAACGGGCCTAATTTTACTAGTTAAACTATCTAATTTAATAACTGGATGATGTGGCAAATAATGTCCCTTTTTCACTTTTTTCAGATTCTGTAATTTTTTCTATTACGTCTTCAGACAGCCATTCCTTAAATATCTTATCGTATTCTTCAAAATGGTTAAATTTTTCTAATTTACGAGTAGTGGCAAAAGGCCTTTTTTCTGCAATATGCCGATTAAAGGCAATGTTAGGTGGAAATTTTTTAACCAAAGGCAAGATTACGCAATATCTCCCATCTTCGATTCTATGAAGCCCCTTCAAAAACTGTTCCTCAGCTAATTGATCTTCCACCATTTTGGAAAACGTATGCGCTTCATCTGCAATGCCAATTGTTTCTAAACTCCACATATCAGAAACTTTCATGTTTTGAACATGTAGATTAGTTACTAACATGGATTGGGCCCCCTCAAAACTTTGAACATTTTATTCTGTTGGCTCTCCACATAAAGTCCAACCCAATTTAGTATTAATAGCTGTCAAACCCTCATTAAGTTGAATTGCATCACCCGTAAGAATTTGTCCATAAATATTACTACCTATCAAAATTTCTATTTCCGGGTAACCGTCGCCCACATCTGAAATCCAAATTCTATGCATTTTTAATTCCTTTAATAAATGACCTTTAGAGACGCGTGGTATCCCTCCACAAATTTTTTACTGATCTAGAAAGCTCAACTGATATTCAGTACGTTTCCCTACAGAACTTAATCTCATAGAATATAGTTTATGATTTTTAGACTCAGTTCTTGTCGCTCCAAACAGAGAATGAGTTAAATTCTCAGAGGAAAGGCGTTCTAATTTTAAAGCTTTGGCAGTAGGTTTCAGCACATACGACCTTTGAGATCTGCAATCCAGAAGACATCTGACCTTTTCCCGTATGCCACCTGACATTACCTCCACCATTAATGTCATAAAGAGGATTTCTTTCATAAATGAAGGTGTAGACATAGTAGCTTGTACCGTAGTCAAACCTTTTGCACTAGTCGTACTCTCATTCTTTTTCTCTTGAATCTCGGGACACACAATTATGGGATGCGATCGCTTGCACAGGTGGCATTGTACGAATAATTTACAATCCCTAGCAAAATGGCCAGCCTTAAGACAGCGTAGGCAGCACTTTAATTCTCTTAATTTATCTAACCTTTCCTTCAGGGGCAAAAACCGAGCCGAAAAACATTCTTTACTTTCATGATTTTTCCCGCAAGATACGCATTTTTTTCCTTGGTTGCTACCAAACTTGCAGCACTCACGGGGAAATTTTTATTTTTAAATTTGATCTCTTTAGGGCGTTCAACACGTGAAGGAGGAGAAATTTCAAACCCTGACCGTGCAAGTTTGACTCTGTCCCCTCAAATTCTTTTCGCAAAAATTCTAAAAGATTCGAGAGACGCGGTCCCTTGTCACTAAATAGAACGCTTCTCTGCCATACCCTAATCATTTCAGCCGATAAACATGATTCAACCACGGGATATAGCCAAGCAGTATTGGAGTCTTGGTGTACACCTAAAGACTCGAGAGCTCTAAGATGAGACTCAATTTTATCAAACAATGACACCAGGGGTAACTCATCTTTACTTTGTGAACGTACATTTTGGATAATTAATTTTAACAACTGACATATATCTCAGTTAAAATTTCTTTGTTACCAAAACTTTCCTCAAACGCAGGAATGACTTTCGGATAATTTTCCGCAGTTAAGGAATAACTCTCAATTAACTCATAAGCTCGAGTCCCCGGTAACATTTGATTGGGCTAAATAATGAAATTTGTCAACATCATCCAGAGTCTTATCCTCGTGGATTTTTTTAAATTGACCCCAGAACGAAAGATAACTTAATAGTTGACCATCGAATTTTTTAATTTGGATTTTCAGCAATTTATACCGTTTTACATTACACGCATTTGCATTACTCTCAACATTAGAATTCACACTCATTTTAATGTCCGAATTACCTGTTTTTTCTTTGATTCGGCGACTCAGCGTTATAAATTCATCTGTATATTCCTCGCAGCTTATAGCTTCAGTTTCTAGATTTTGTTCAGTAACATTAGCTGCTATCATTAAATCTAACATTTCCGAATCATAAGATTTTAATTCCTCAATTATAGATTTTAATTTCACAAATTTATCATCTAAAACGGATTTATCCGATTGTTCCTTTTCTAATTCGTCCTTTAAAACCTTAGCTGTTCTCGCGAAAGCGCTACGTGCCGATGCACGTTTTTTTGTTGCGGACGTCACTTTCTATGTCAAAAACTCAAAATAATCTAACATAAAACAAAGACATAGAAATGTGCCGCTAAACTGCAATGGCGTGCTTGCAGGGCGGCTAAATACTTACCAAACAAATAAACAAAACTAAACTTCAAATTTAAAACCAAAACAACTTAAAAAATCTTAATTTAATGAGATATTTATTAACAAAACTTAAAACATTACACACAGATTTAATTTGGAATATAATTTCAAATTTTGAAATATTTACAAGAATTAAATTTAGACACTCAATTATATTTACATTATTTACAAAAAAAAAATATATACATATATAGAGAGAGAAATAATCATACTAGAACGCAAAATAAACTCACTTAAAATATGTGAAGCTAAATAATCCCTTACCTCAACTGTTCTAAGTAGTACATAGACTGTTGGAACAGCGAATCTCATCCGATAAAGTGTAAGAACACATAACTTTTAAATAATTTTATACGCAGCTGATATTTTTTCTGAAATTATCAAATAGATCTTCTATTATGAAAATTAAATCTTCACGCAATGATATACATCCTCTTCGCAGGTAAAGAATGCCCAGAAATTAAAAATCTGAGCCTATTTCTTTCTTTCTCAAAACATAATTCTCAAAAACATTACCAAAGACCTTTTTTTACCTCCCATGTCGCTGAAAACCAACAATCAACTGCCCTCGCCTGCAACCTCTACTCTGTTACGCCACAACGCCAGGTGACAAAGGGTAGAGAGAGATTTTCATTGCTTCAGCTGAAAAATGGCGCGAATTCTAAAAGCCTGTTTTCTAACACCACGGAAGTAAAATCATAAGTTTGTATTATTCCAATTGGACAGATGTCAAAAGAAGCACAAGAAGCTTGAAATAAAAACACTAGGTAGTACAGGGAAATTTTTTTACTAGAAAGACATCTAGATTTGATACCAATACAGATATTTTAAGCACTTTATTTCGTCAGACCCTTATATTGCAAGTTTATGAGCTGCTCCCAAAACTAAGCATGGTATAATTACAAAAAATGTTAAGAAACTTGTTAAGTACTCCAATCGTATTATAAAATAAAAGACGACCGAAAATTTGTTGAATGATTCTGAGGAAACAAAATAATAATAATAAAGAAATGAACGTTAAATTGCATGTATGCACTATTTTTTTTAACTATTATTCTTTTACTTACTTAGTATTTATTCTTTACTTTTCTTATTATTCTTTTTAGTGAAATAAGTATGTTTCACGCATTATTTTAAAAGCCAATAAATTTTTACTTTCATTTTTTATTTTTATAATGAAATAAATATGTTTCATGCATATTTTAGAAGGCAATATATTTTTACTATTTTTTTACTTTTGTAATGAAATAAGTATGTTTCACACATTCTTTAAAAGCCAATATACTTTTATTTTGACACAGTTATGTTAAATAAACCAAATATTTATCATTGTTTGAGTATTTTATTAGCAATACATTCAAAAAACCACCAAACTGATGAAAGTTAAACGAAATAATTTTGTCCGCCTAGATCGTCAAAACCCCTCTCTGTGCGTCCTGAGGATCGAACTCAAGACCTTCTCACAGCGGAATAACTCCTTCCTGACTGAGCCATAGCAGCTGATGCAATTTTATATAAAGTATGTCTTTTATGAGTCAGTGCGGAAAAATGTGTTGTTTTTCAAAGATTTCTTTTCAAATTTATTCATTAGAATATTCGTAAACGATTTATTCTATTTTATTTTAGAACGATGCATAGTAATTATTTTTTTAATCATTTTTTTAAATTAGTTTAAGTACAAAATATCACTATTTTTGAATGAATGAATTTTAATTCATCTTTTACAAACAAAATGTTATAAAGAATTCTTCGAAATTGTCGCACACTATTTATTTTTTAAAGGGCTAATTAAGAGATTTTTTTTTAATAAGAAATAAGAGAAAAATAAACAGAAAAAGGGTAATTTAAAAGGGATTTTTTTACGTTTTTATTAATTTTGTGTAATGTTTTTAGAAAATTAATATATTTTTTATTATTCATTTACCGATGAAATAATAATAATGACAATAGCATTGTAATAATTATAACTTCTTTGAAGTAACACTACGCAATTTATTTCTTACATTACCAAGTTCCTGGCGTCTGGTGAAGGAAACAATTGCAAAATTTTTGTCAATGAAATCTCCACTAACTCTGAGGAGATGATTTTTCACTTTCTAAATAATTGTGTTTAAAAAGAATTTTTTTAACACATTCGCTGCCGATCACGCGAAAGCGCGTGATATGGCTCCACCCTTCCGGCGCCACTCACGCGCCAGCGCGTGATGTGGGGTGATGTCCAATAGCCAGTCACGCGCTGGCGCGGGAAAATCTTTCACAGATTCTTTGTTATAAAAAATAAATCTGCTTCTGGGAAAAACCCACTTCTTCAGTGCGGCATTAACTAGCATCACATCTTTACGTAAGCGGCAGCGAACGTGTTAATAAATTTTCTTCTGTATTATTTCTAATAAAATTGAATAAAAAATGTGTATTTTGAAATGCAAGTTTTAACAAATAGACAAAATATCTTTAAAGAAAGTCATAGAATTTGACAGGGAACAGGTAATTTCATATAAGATAAGAGAAATGTGTGAAGAAAGATGAACGTAATCGAATACATTTAACCAATAACTAATGTAAATTTATAGAGTTTCGCTTTTTTTTCTATGCTTTAACAGAATTTTTTATCACTGTATAAAGTCGGTATTATAAATTTGCTAAAAAGTTAGTAAGAAATATAATAATTTTTAATCTCGCTGACAAAAAACAATACAGTTGCAATTCAGCATAACGATATAAGTCTAACGAAAGAGCGAGGATTCTTTGGATGAGTTTTCCCATTTCTGTGGAGCAACATGAAAGTTTTGTAAACATTCAAAATAAATTTGCCCCAGATAACGGGGTATCTCGGTTCTTTTTTTCCATCTCCATCCATTTTGTTATTTTCAGGAAATATGATGGAATTTTCCGATTTTCCAATCCTTTTGTTGTGAAAAGGGACTTTTTCTGTGAAATTCAGGAAAAAAATATCCGTGAATTTCAGATTTTTTTTTAGAGTAGGTCGTTATCATACTGAAAATAATACACTGCCCAAATCAATTAGAGGAGCACATGGTTTTAACGGAATTATGCAAATAATAACACCGATAAGTAACACAAAATTAACTATGAATAATTTAAAGCCTAGCAGGAAACAGAAAAAGAAAACTTCATATGCAAATCATAGTTCATGACGTCAAAAACCAGAAAAGCAACATAAGGGCAGAAATCGGTATTTTGCAGAAAAGTCTCTTTCATTGCTTTAACTGTAAAATTGGTCAGCTTTTTTGAGAAAGGTCGACATCAAAATGTCTCAACAACGTGATTTACCAAAATCCATGGCATGGCGTATTATACACGGTTTAAAAAATCTGTAAATTCACGGTAAACCTACTGGCAGCAAAATTGCTAGGTATTCATTGTTCCGTTAGTAGATTTTCAATTTTGGGAAATTAAAAAAAAAATGAAAACTCCGTTTGAAGAAGCAGTAACTTTTCGTTAAAAGGTTTTATTTTTAATGATAATAATTTAATTTTTAAAATTAATGAATCGATCAATCGTTAAAGAATTCGAACTTTCCGAGTGATTTTAAACTGCTATATTGTTTAATTTAGTTTAAGTATAATTTACTTCTGGCCGTCCCGAGGATCGAACTTGAGACCTTTCGACAGCGGAATAAGTCCATACTGACACAGCCAAAGCTGCTGATGCCATTTTGTGTAAAGTATGTCTTTTATGAGTTAGTGAAAAAATCTGTTGCGCTTTCAAAAGATTTCCTTTCAAATATATTCATTAGTATATTCCTGAGCGGTTTATTTTATTTTAGATTGATGCATAGTACTTATTTTTAAAATCAATTTTAATTTTTTAACTAGATTAAATTAAAATAATCACTGTTTAAAATCGCTGTTTTTTTTTAATGAATGAAAAAAAAAATTATTAATTTTTTACAAAAAATAATGTTATAGAGAATTTTTGAAATTGTCGACACTAATTATTTATTGAGCTAATTAGTTAAAAGATTTTTTTAAATAAGAAATAAGAGAAAAACAAACAGAAAAAATGTAATTTAAAAGTGATTTTTTATGTTTTCATTATTTTTTTCATTTTGTGTAATATGTTTTTATAAAATTAATATTTTTTATAACGCATTTAGCAAAGAAATAATGATAATAGCATTGTAATAACTATAACTCCTTTGAAGTAACACTGCATAATTTATTTTTAACATTACCCAAGCTTCTGGCATAAGGTGAAGGAAACAATTGCAAAATAATTGTCGATGAAAACCCCCACTAACTCTGAGATGAGGATTTGTCCCTTTCTATATTATTCTAAATTTTAAAAAATTAAAAAAATAATTTTTTTCTTTACTTTTAATAAAATTGAAAAAAAAAAAGTGCGTATTTTGAATTGCAAGTTTTGACAAAGATAAAAATATCTTTAAACAAAGACATTAGAATAAATACAGTGAATTTGATATTAGTTAAGAGAAATGTCTGCAAAATGATGACCAAGAAAGTTATAAAATGTATTTCGCCAAGAAATAATGTAAATCTATAGAGTTTTGTTTTTTTTTCTATGTTTTAAGAGAAATTTTTATCACTGTTTAAAGCTTGTATTATAAAGTTGCTGGAAAGTTGGCAAGAAATATAATAATTTTTAATCTCGATGACAAAAAACAGTACAGTTGCAATTCAGCAGAACGATACAAGTCTCAAGAAAGAGCCAGGATTCTTTCGTTGAGTTTTTCCATTTCTGTGAAGCAAATACCAGTTTTATAAACTTTCAAAATAAGTTTGCCCAGATAACGGAGTTTTATTGAATACGTATATCTGATTTGTGTGCTCGACAGGAAAGCCTGCTTATAGGTCATCGTCAATATACAGGGACAGGATAGTCCAAGGAAATTTTACAACACGAATTAATACAGCCGGAAGCTCCACACAAAGCGTGTGTGCAATGGCACCAGTGGGAATCGAACCCACAATCTACGCTCATAGGCGATTGGCGGCGTGGTGCCTTGGCCCGGCGGTGGAGACCCCTAGATAACGGAGTGTCTTCGTTCTTTCTTTCTATTTCCATCCGTTTCGTTATTTTCAGGAAATATGGTGGAGTTTTCCTATTTTTAACGGAAAATGCCCTTTTGTTGTGAAAAGGGATTTTTTCTGTGAAATTCAGGAAAAATATATCCGTGAATTTCAGATTTTACTAACAATGTAGTCAGACTTGAATCCGGTCTAACACAGCGAAATGTCGCGGACGCTGTTTGAGTCGCCAGCAGTGTCGCTGTAAGGCTGTGGAATAAATTCCAAGAAACAGGGAATATTAGACGTCGACCAGGGCAAAGTCAGCCACACTCCACTACAGTAACTGATGACCGGTATATAGTGTTAACAGTTCGTCGAATCAGAACAGATAGTGCAATACAGACGAGATGGTTTGGGTGGAATTATCATAGGCGGGCGTACGGACCTGCATATCATTTGGAATGGTACTTTGGTGGCCCAAAGGTATGCAGACGAGATACTTGGGCCTCATGTCATTTCTTACGCTGCAGTCATTGCAGATTCCTTTGTTTTCCAGCATGATAATGCCAGATCGAATAAAGTTCATCTTGTGGAGAACATGCTTGAAGCTGAAGCAATACAGCGTATGGAATGGCCAGCGTGCTCTCCTGATCTGAATCTGATCGAGTACGTTTGGGACATGCTCGGACGAAGCATTGCTGCGAGACCAAGGCATCCTTTTACTGTCTGAGACTTGGAGATTGGGGAGCACTGTTCTTATCGATAACATCATCGCATACATGGAAAACGTATGCGGCAGTCTTAGCTGTTCGAAGAGACCACACGCAATATTAAAAATATTGCATCATTTCTGAACGATACTTTTTTACCATTTATATGTAACGAAATTTTTGTCCTAAATCATCTTTTCATGTTTTTTCCATCTTTTAAAAAAAATAAAGCTTATTACAAATTTTTTCGTGTTTTTTAATCTGTATTGCGCATTGATACGCGTGTACTATCCATTTTATGCCAACACATGGCTGTCTCGCACGATTTTCTTAACTTCTTTGCTTACTGACCTAATTTGTTTAAGTAGTGTAGTTGACATTTTTTTTCCTCCAATAAGGCAATAAATGATCTTGAAAGATAGCCTTATATATTGCCCCATTCATCTTGCCGCGGATTTTAACCAACGGATCGACACCTTTTCCAGAAAAGGTTCCCCACAGCATAAAGTGTTCTCTGCCATGATTCATTGTAGTAATATGTATATAGAACTATATTTTGTCCTTTTAGGTCTTCTGGCGTAGTGTCTGAAATCACTCCCGAAAAGGCTGAACTTTGATTCATCGGAAAATAGCACTTTTTTTCCAGTTTTTACTTGACTAATCTTTGTACTCCTTGCAAGCGCCAGTTGGGCCCGCATTTTTTTTTTAACTTATAAAATTCGATTGGTCAGCTTATTTATTTATTTATTGAGAAAGGTTGACTTTAAAATGTCACAACAACGTGATTTACCATAATCCATGGCATGGCGTATTATACACTGTTAAAAAATATATCTGTGAATTCACTGTAAAACTACTGGCAGCAAAGTTGCTAGACATTTACCGTTTCGTTAGATTTTCCATTTTGGGAAATAAAAGAAAGAAAAACTCCGTTTGAAGAAGTAACTTTTCGTTACAAGGTTTGATTTTTAATGGGAAAAATTTAATTTTTAAAATTAATGAATGGAACAATCGTTAAAGAATTCGAACTTTCTGAGTGATTTTAAACTGCTATAGAACTATATTTTTTGCTTTTAGATCGTCTGTCGTAGTGTCTGGAATCACTTCCGAAAAGGCTGAACTTTGATTTATCGGAAAATAGTACTTTTTTCCAGTTTTTACTTGACTAACCTTTGTGCTCCTTAGCAAGCGCCAGTTGGGCCCGCATTTTTTTAACCTTATAAAACGCTATTTTAAACAGATTCTTCCATAAAGGCTGAACGTCAAGTATGCATCTTGATACTGCAGATCAATTTATTTCATTAATATTTTCACTTGGTAATTTGGGGAATGTTGCAGTTTCATCGGGTCAGCAACTGCTTTTTCTACTGTTATTTCTGTCCACACGAATAGTCGTTTTCCGGCGTCTCCCAGATCGTGGTAAGTTTTAAAGGCTATGGCCATTTTTATATTTTTTTCAATCCTTTCAGGCCCGAATTTGTTTCAATTTTGAGAGAAAAATTAATTTTACGTTAATAATGTTAACCCCTTAACGGTCGCATTAAATTATGGTTTAAAAATTCAAATTCATTATTGTCACCACTTTTTTGACAAAAAAATTTATCTACTTTAATGACAAGTAAACGATACAATAAAAAAACCAAATAGACTATCTTATAAAACTGGTTGGTATCAAACAATACTGAATAAAAGCCGTGAAGCTTGCAGCCCGTGAATGTCTCGCGCGCGACAATTAAGTGGTTAATACTAGCTATCCAAATAGATTTTCCTGAAATTTTTACGAATTAGCCATTGTCTGAAATCTAACGAATGTAGTTGTTTTGCGTGTTATTAATTTTCATATGAAAAAATATTAAGGAAGAGTTTTTTGAGACGTTTTGGAAAATATTGAATTACAAAAAAAAAAAAAAAAAAAAAAAAATTAATAGATATTACAACTTTCTTACATTTTTAGCATTTTATCATATGTTATTCTTTCGGAAAAGTAACCATTATTTTTAATTTAAGAAGTGAAATACACTCTTAAAATGAAATAGTGGATTTGGCTTCTCAGGAAAAGAGCTGTAATTTATTGAATCGTGAATGAGTTGTTTTTTAAATGCTTTACTCATCTTGATTTATTTAGATTACTCATTTAAATAACTCATCTTGATTTAAATTGTTTAAAAACAACTCGCTCATTTGAGTTGTTTCAACTTTTTGAGAAAATGCCTTTCAAAACATGAGATGAGCGAATTTCGGATCAACTTGAGTTATTTTTTGGCTGAAATTTTAAGAGAGTATGTGTTTAAAATAAAGTATTTGCCAACAACGCAAAGAGAAATAAGCAAACTATTAGTAGTAGTAGTAGTAACAGTAGTACATGTCAAAACACAAATGAAGTAATAATTAGAAATTCATAGATATATGCTATCATTACAACATATAGATGATAACAAAAGTAAATATTAAGGCAAAGTATTACTCAGTAAACAGATATGTACTATTAATAGTACACCGGACCCAAACGGGTTAAATATTGTTCACAGAGGAAGCTTTTTCATACGCGAATTTTGAATCCCGCCCCCCCCTCTGCATAAAGTGTATTCAGTATCCAATAAAATTGATCACTTCATCAGAGGTAATTTGCATTTTCCTAACTTTTGGAGCAATTCCTCTTCCTTTTCACTGAAACATTCTGGCAAACAAATCAAAGAAAATCTGGAAACTTTTTACCGCTACTTTATTATGTAGAATCTGTATAAATATAAGTATTATATACAGAGATTCAGAAATTAGAGTATCTTACCGGCTATTGGCTGGGTTGCCAGATTTAACCTCTTTAATTCTAAAATTTTACGTTCACACAAGAAATTCTGTATGGCTTTGTAATAACAGACGTTTCGTGATTACCTAAAGTTCTTCTTTCAGAATTTCTGTTGTGAGTTCGAAGTTTTAAACTGAAAGTAGAGGCAACCCAGGTTATGGGCAGAATTGTTGAAATCTGGTTTTCAAATGTGTCAAATGCATTCTAAAATGTTTAGGTAGGTATCAGGTTCCTTTACATTATTAAACAGCGAAGTTTTAAATAGCTTTCATTACAAAAAGTAAAAAGCTACCTATTGAAGCTTTCCGGAGGAAAGTACTTCCAGAAAATTTTGGTATATTTTCACCGATCATCACCCCAGACCCCAAAACCACCCTCCGTTCAAATGTTGACATATGATTTTTTTCATGCTGTAACTAACGTATTTATGAACCGATTTGAATAAAACTTGGTATGTATATAGTACATACAAATGTCTTGACCGAGTTCGTTGGCCAGCATCATCCGCCACCTTGTTTCAAAATGCCGGCAATTTAAAAATTTCTTAAAATTTAAAATCAATAGCAAAAACATTAAAAGTTGAAAAATATTTTTCTTTTATATGTTAGAACATAAAACAACAATTTCAGAACACATTTTGTTTTGTCTATATCTTAAAAAATGATTGAGTTATAGCACTTTGAATTTTTGTTATGGCTGACATTTTGAAAAGATCTGATTTTTGTCACGTGATAACACGCGTATTTACCAATCGATTTGTATGCAACTTGGTGTATACATAGTACATAATGAGTCCTGGACCGAGGTCGTTAGCCAGTTCCATCCGCCATCTTATTTCAAAATGGCGGCCATTTAATTTTTTTTAAAACTTAAAATTAGGAACAAAAAATTGAGGAATTGAAAAGGATTTTTCTTTTGTATGTTTGACCTTGATACAAATATTCCAGAGCATTTTTTGTTTCGTTTGTATCTTAAAAAATGGCTGAGTTATAGTACTTTTAAATTCTAGTGTTGCTCACATTTTGAAATGATCTGATTTACGTCACATGATAACACGCGTATTTATAAACCGATTTGTATGAAACTTTGTGTTTTTTTTTAATTTAAATTTTAAAATTAGGTGCTAAAAAGTAAGAAATTGAAAAAGATTTTTCTTTTGTCTATTTGACCTTGATACAAAGATTTCGGAGCATTTTTTGTGTCATCTTTATCTTTAAAAATGGATGAGTTCACTTTCAATTTTCAGTGTGGTTGACATTTTGAAACGGTCTGAAATTTGTCACGCGATAATGCACATATTTATAAACTGATTTGGATATAACCCCTTGTGTACATAGTGCATACCAATGTCTTGGCCGAGTTCACTGGCCAACTTCATCCGACATATTGTTTCGAAATGGAAGCCATTTAAGTTCGTCAAAAATTTTTTATGTATAATGATGTACAAACAAAAAATTGGAAGTTGAAAAAAAGGTTTTTTTAAAGTATTTATCTTAATGAATTCTGGAGTATTTTTTGCTTTGTCTTTACCTTAAAAAACGCCTTGAGATATAAGAGTTTGAATTTCTAATGTGGGTGACATTTTTTTAAATCAATTTGCCCGCGACAGCACTCGTATATATTAATAGATTTCGATGTAAATGTGTATATGCACATGAATTAAGATTTCGACCAAGCTCATTGGTTATTTTTATCAACCATGTTGCTTTAAAATGGCATACGCTTCATGATATTGTGGAATTTGGCGACCCTCTAAATCACTTAAACCAGGTTGAATAAAAGATGACCAATTTTTAGAAATTATTTATTAATATTTAGTATTGACAAAAACTAGTATTCATCTTATAAAATCGGGTTCCACTAATTTGAGCTTCGTATGTTTGAATAACATAACTTAATTTTAAATAAACAAATAAATAAATAAGTATATGAAAGCTACCTCTTCCTCCCGGCACTGCCGGAAGGACTTTTGTTAAAGTATTCTGAAAGTGATGGAAAGTATTTTCAAAATCTATGCTTAACGTATGATTTTTCATTCTTGTTAAAATTTATTTTTTTGGATATTACTTGGTATGACTAAATTGCATAATAGATCACATGCACAGCAGAAAAGATATTGAGTACACTTCCATTTATTGACGAGAATTGCTGATGAGGAATTTTTAGCTGAGCCTAACTTAGCGGAATTTTAGCATACTATGTAGTATGTATACAAATCTATATATCATATACAGGGATTTACAGAAGAATAGGTATATATTTAAGGATTATTGATGAGAATTTATGAAATTGGATTTTCAAATGTGATGTGTTTTCTGAATGCCTAAATGCAAAGCAGAGTTTCCGGGCATGCCATATTTGTCATCCATTGGTTTACTTACAAACATCATCTTCCCCTTATTAAATAGTGAATTTTTGTTATAATATTCTGGATCTGTTAGAAAATATTTCATAATCTACTCTATAGGGGAGACCGAGACATATTTTCCGCAGGGGCAAGCTTTCCCAGTTCATTTTGTTTTTTAAATGGCAAAATTGTACACGCTATATACAAAAATTATAGTTTCGTAGCTCCTGACACTTAGGAGAGCTGTTTTTCTCATTTTTTCAAAGCTCTGTAAAATTTTAGGTCTTTATTAAAACGTAAAAAAAGTAATAGCATTCAACTTATTATTCTGACATAGCATGAACTAAAAAAGGATTTCTTTCTTGATGTAACTATCTGTTTGTTTTGCAAATAACTTGCATCTCTTTTCGTCCAGGTAGTATAAAATTTCAAATAATTCTTTCAATATAATAAAGTTCACAACATTAATTATGCTTGAATATTAACATAACTTAAAACTGCTTTTTTATCTGTTATTTTGCATTATTATTATTTATTATATTTAGAATTTTATATTTATATTTTTCGTTAACTTTCAAGTGAAATGTTTCACTCTAGTATTCGCATTCTTTCTCGAGCTATGAGAATTTTATAGTCATTTGCACCCTGTGAAAGGCAAATCATTTCCATTCAAACTTCTAAATTAATCACTTTTATATTAAAGTTAGAAATAGTCTAAAAAAAAGGGAGTGTCATTTGCTAAAGCGGTGAAATTTGCAAAGAAAGACAAATCCTTAATATAAGCTTTCCGCTTTTGATAGGAAATAATATCTGGGTAGGACATGGGACTCCTACGTCTAGATATTTTGTAAAATTGCTTCAAAGTTGCAAATAAAACGCAAATCGATAAGATAGCAAATTGTTAATTCGTTTCGCAAGTTACAGCTGAAAATTTTGAATAATGTGTTGGTTGTGACTGAAGTAGCAGACGTAGTGTTTTAGCAGAGGGTTTCATTTCTGGTGAGAGTGAAATCTACCGCGGCATTGCCCTGACTGATCGAACTGATGGGGGAAGTATGTGAATTCGCATTTCTCTCAAATGTTCTTAAGGGGGTAGTAAGGTATTTTTTTTCTTTTTTTTGCATTTTTTTATTTTTATTTTATATTAATGTACAACATCTTAAGATTATTCTGTGAAAATTTGAAAGCAATTGAAGTAAAACTGACGGAGATATACACTTGTAAGTCTCCGCCCTCCGATTTCGACAAAAGCGTCTGTGAAACTTTAAACATGTTTTTCTAACACTTCGCTTTTTCGAAGCCGGTGAACTCTGTAGCTCAAAATCTACTGAACCGATCTTTTTTAAATTTTACACACTCTTTCTTTATATAAATTACGAGGTAACGCTGTCGAGTTTTTTTCTTTTTTTTAATTTTAACTTACTTTTAAAAAACAAAATATCAGATTTTTTTGATGAAAAATCAGTATTTTGACTTCCGAGCCTTGTAAAAAATTGAAAAATCAATAATAAAAAAAACTCGACAGCGTTCCCTGAGGAAACTTATCAACTAATTAAATCAATTTGGTTTTTTAATTTCAGTTGATCCAGTCATGAGTTATGCGGTTCACCGCGAATCAACTTTTTTTTGGGACGTCTTTGAAGATTCGCTGTCATCGGCTCATTTTTTAATATTTCTTAATGAAAATTTCACAGAATACTCTTTAAATGACATATAATTATATTATAATTATACAAATAAATAAATATTAATTGTATCCTTACAAAAAATGATAGAAAATATGCTTTTTTTCCCTCGAATTAATCTTACTACCCCCTTAAGAAATTACCTACGTTTCGATAATTGTGACAGGCCAAGCAATTAGAAATTTCGGTCGTTACGTCAAGGCTTTGGTCAGAGCGGCGGAAGTCTTAGGTGCCACGTCTTGTGTTATTCTTTAACCAGAATCAATAAAGACATCCTAAGGGCATCAGAAATAATTCTCGATAAAGCGTTCGCGAAATTGCTTATCCACAATAGCGTAAAAAGGGCGCGTAGGACGGCGGAGCATGGAGCAGAGATAATGTGCCTGGGTATTGCGTGTGTGGTATTGTTTGATTCCTGCCGTTACCGCTGACTGGGTAAGAATAATGTTTACTTCTTTGGATGCACCCCCAATGTATTAGGAGAGGAACTTGTCTGATGCTTCGGACAACCGCTTGTTTTGGACCCATTCCGGTCTTTCCCCAAGACCTTTGACTGCTGCTCTTTCTACCTCAATCTATGCAAGCGTGCTATTGAGTGGTTGGACTCGTTCTCGCTTGGCTTTCCAGACTTTTTCTTTATATTTTGGTCCCAGCATAGTGAAAATTCCTATCTTTTTTTTGCGCTGCTATTCTTATGCTTCTGAAGCAAGTAAAATGAATCAAGTACTCAAAGATAAAAAATGTATTTTGCTACACGATGGTATAAAAGATTTTCGTCAAATTTGCACAAACATCGCATCTATTCAAGATTTAATCCGGTACAGAATCGCGATTTTGATCACTAAGTTCAATGATTCACCACATGTAGTACTATTTATAAGAGTATATCCAAGTGGCCTAGTTAGCAGATAGTTTGCACAACCTTCAACTCTCGAACGGCACATGCGTCGCTCTAGAGCTTTGGGAATCTATTTAGCTATGACATCAAAGTGAAAAGTATTTTCGTCTCATACATTTTGGAGAGAAGACTCTCACCTAATAGCCGACTGAGAAAAACGTTTCATTGAATTTAAACTCAAAAAACCTTGTTGAACATTGTCAAACAGTAAATATGACACTTGAGCCAAAAATATTGAAGACATTACTAATTTATAAACAGTTTATGATTAGTTTTCACATTAAATATATTTCAGTAAGAAACAATACAACGTCAATTTTTTTCAACGTTTTTTTTTTATATATTTTTTAAAATTTGCATTGTACGACAGTAAAACAGACAAAATAATTAGCCATTATTTGCACTTTTTATTTGGATATATTACAAATGCAATGATGCTGATCAGTCAGTTTGTTGGAATTGGCATTAAATATTTAAAAATACATCTTTCGTATATTGAAAGATTATTAACAACTACAAAATGTAGTGTGGCTTTAATTTAATATGAAATATGTTGAGCCGTTTTGCAAGAGATTTATCATAAAATGCAAAACTGTTTTGTGAAAACAGTGAAGCATGTAGTTTTGATTGCTGAAGAAAAATTTAACCAAAAATCCTTACTAGGAGACATTTTGGTCCTTCAAGAGTACTGTTTATAAAAAGCGAAAGTTTAATTGTTAAAGCAAGAACAAAAAAATCCGCAAATGCGATCATATGCGTATGGTTAAAAAGTTCAAAAATAGAAGAAAAGGATGCTAAAACATCATTTAAAATGTAATAGATCAATTCAATATATTTTGATGCGTTTTATTATATTTAATTAATAATAATAAATAATTAATCAGTTTTATTTATATTAAATGATTTCCCCTCATCAGCGTTATCAGATTAAACTTAAAACTACATTTTTCACTTTATACTTACATCCAATTGTGTTACATTTCACCCAAAACATAACAAAGGAAAAGGTTCAGAACACATCTTGTAATTTATAAGTAGTGATTTGGGAATTTTGGTCCATGGTGATTTGAGAATGCAACAAAAGAAATGTGGCTGCATTATCTGACATCCACGTAATTAGAGGTGTTTTCTAATTGATTTTCTTATTTATATTGAGCTTATTAGCATAATTTCTGAATTATTTAATTTAAATGAATGCATTTACTTTCTCATTCATGCATTATTTTTTCCTTCACAGCATCAACCAGGATATATGCAATTCTTGGACTCGTCGAAGTGACAGCAATGCATTTAGCACATCTTTTAAGTGCACTTTGTGCTGGACTTGCATGCCCTGATTTATGGTCACCTAAAATTGGATGGACTCACAAGCCAGATAAGCTTCTTAACAGTACAACAAAAAGCAAGTGTCCAAAGGTATAATATTTTTTATTTTTATAATAATATTTTGATTTATAGTATATTGAGGCGTAAACCACGCTGAAACAGATAGTAACATAGAAATAAGTTACAGTCAAAGATCTATAATCCGCACACCCATAATCCAATGTTTTCTATAATTCACGTTATTTTACGAATGTATACAATGAAATAAACAGTTAAGAAATTTACAAATTAGTGATCCAAAAAAGTTTTTTTTAGAAAAATTTAAAAAAAAATGAAAAAACAATGCGGAAACAGTGAATTATGGGTGTGCGGATTATAGATCTTTGACTGTATATTATATCGAACGTAACTTCAGGTTCTAAATATGCTTGTTTGAGCCGCCCGTTTCTACCGAAATATTACATTTTATAATCCTGTCACTTTTGAAGATTGAAAAGTATAATGTCTGTAAAGTGTTTAATATAAATCGCTTACTTCATTGATAAATTAAATAAGTTTCTGTTTCGGAAAATAATAAGGATGAAAACAGAAACTCTTTTAATGTGGATCTGAGTCAAGGAGCTAAAAACATACATTTTCAGAAGATAAAGTCGAAACGAGATAAATAACAGTTTACAATTTGCAGGACTGTAATTACAATTACAATAAAAAGTTACTAATTTGAACTATCCTGTGAATCTGATGATAGAAAAAATAAATAAAAAGGGATATTATATACAAACGTATTTTTTATGCCTATGTTTAGTTCAGGCAAAGACGAATAGTCATCGCACTTATTATCAGTCGCTTATCAGCGTATCATCACACTTATTGTAATATTTTCGAATTTGTACTGACTAGCCTCAGTGAATAATTTATGAAATTTCCAAGAAGGTTTCGCAAGCTGTATTGCTTTAGCATTGATTTATGATAACGAATAGATATCATCATATCAGTGGTTTCAACACGTTAAGTCCAGATTCATTTGAAAAATTATTCAATTCTCTTAAGGGGTTAATTTCAGAACCGTTAAATAATCTTCATGTGAATAAACAAAACTTACTTTGACTCAAGCTTTTTATCGCTTTCTCTTGATTTTGCCAAAGAAAATGAGGACAGTTCAAGAAGGCTCTTTGATTTCTAGAAATATTCTTGAGTTTCAAAAGGATGAAAAGTTTTATAAATATGTTCCCTTGAATATTATTTCGAATTATAGACTACAGTCAATATTTTATTCTCAGATTACGTAAAGTAAACTGTGAAATTGAACAAATTGATTACGTAAAAAGATTTTATTACTTCAAAATAACCAGATTTCTCTTTTATAATGTTACTTTTTTAGGACAAGTAAAAAATCCCCTTCTATGATATTGTATCTCCATTGGTTGAATTTCTTAGGATAAGTAAGTTTATGAAATGTCAAATAGGTATCAAAACAAAGTTCTTGTCCAAATAAAATCTTAGTTAATAATGAGAAATCTGCACTAAAGATAAAGATAATGTTGTTAGAAATGTGTCAGGTAAGGTTTGACTCTATTAGAAGCATACAAATTTGCAATTAGATGAAATATACGAAAAGATAAAGTAAACAGTGTTGCATTCTTGGACACGGTTGAATGTTTTACATTGGTTAACAATAAAAAGCATAAAATTAAAAGTAATGACAAAGTTTTAAAAAATGTCTCCCATAACAGTACTACTCATGAAATAATAAATATGAATTCTGATAATGAGAAATCAATAGTAACGTAAACCTCACCGAAGAATCCGAAAAGAAAAATCTAAACAAATCATGACCACTTGTATTGATAAAATCATTGAATTCACAAGAGAACTGTCATCCAACAACAAGTTCGACTTCGAATCTAAAATTCCCAGAAATTATGTCAAAATTTTCCTTCCCAGCTTTCGCGAAAAAAATCTTCATTCTTCAATATGTAAAACAGAAAAATTATACAACATTATGTTATTTCTGATAGGGAAATTCCTATCAAAGTTGTGATTAGAGAATTCTTCTTTTCAAATGAACAGGTACTAATCAAAGAAATTGTAAACTGTAGAGGTTTAGTAGTATAAAACTTTTTCAGGTGAAAAGTTGTACAGATGGGAATTTACTCCCACTTTTTCTAACTGAATTTTCAAAAATCTAAAACTCATTTGAAATCCATAAAAGATCATTATTCAAAGTTAGAAACAAAATTCAAAAATTCTGAATTTCTAAAAAAGCTCCACAATGCTACCGCTTTGGGCCGTTGCGCCCAGTTCTCGCCGTTGTTTGATGAAACTGATAACTGTGACATAAACCTTCGCTGTATGAGATGCAGTGGAGAACATTTTTCTAAAGCTTGCCCCCAAGAAATTGCCACTGAGCTATCAAAACCACCTCTAAAATGCACTAACTGCTCTCTTCCGCATCTCTTAAGCTAAATTTCTTTGAAATATTTCTGACAAAACCCCGATTAAAAAAAAAAGTTAATCTCAAATTGCTGCAAAACTCAAAAAATCCACGAATGGTAAGTACGATGAAAGTCAGTCCCCAAATTACTAAAGTAAAAGTAAAATTAAAATGAACGCCGTTGTCCCCTATTCAGTACCTATATGAATTATATGATTTTTCTAAACCTGTTTTCTATTCCACACGATTGACAAAATCGTGATAAAAATCAAAAATGAATTACAAATTAATTTATCAGAAATCATTGGAAAACTCAACAATGTCATCAAGCAAATGTCTTCTAAAGCCGATCTTTTTTTCAAAAAAATCTGGTCTTCAGTTTGCTAATTTCAATTTGCACTAATATTACTACCTGTACTGGTAATCAATCTTAATTATCTTTTATTGTTGTGAATAAAAGATAAACTTGTTATTAAACTCATTTGTGGAATTATTTTATTGTAAAGTACCTATTTTTTGTTTTGGGGCTTTTTGATCCCCCATTTTACTAAACTTTACCATCACCAGCTAACTACAACTTTCAGGATTGGCAAGTTTCTTCAGCAGTAGAAACAATAGGTTCTACGTATTTACATAATTACGAACGCACCTAAAAACTACGGAAAAAAAACCGTCCGGAAGAAATAGGTTTCTTCAAAGCGAAAGAAACGGAAAAAAACTGATTTTCTTCAAGAATTTACCATATATTTTCAATTTTGTAAGATAATAAATATCTTCTTCCATAATCTAATAGAAATTAATTTCACTGGACCAAAGCAAATTTAATTAAGTATACCGAGTGTCCCAAAAATGACTGATGGATTTTAAAATTCAATAACTTGCAAACGGTGACAGCTATAAAAAAAAAAAAAATTGCAGGAGGGCTATGTATAATGTCATCAGTTTTTTTACCGCAATTCTTGATTTTAGTTCAAATTTCAAACAGATGGCGCTGATGGCGGTTGGCGGCCAGTCGACGCCGTGACTTACTTCATTCAGCTTTGACGCAAAAGAAGAAGATTAAGGCTATGGAGTACGTCTCATTCTTCAGTACAGTCTTGCTCTCAGGCCCCGACTCTGGACTCATTCGATATGATTTCAATGGAATGTGTTGTTGCCATGGAAATAACAAATTGTTCGATAGTGGAATACAGTGTTCAGAATTGGGCAATAATTTCGCAAGCAGTATTTGAGTTTGCAGAAGATTTTCGTTTAGGAAGTTTTATTTTGCCGGATTAAATTACTTTTTTTATGGCACGATTTAAAGAATATTTTATTGTGTAAAATTACATTATTGTGTAAAATAACTACCAAAAACAAATATTATAAGTTGCCTTGTTTAGCCCTTTTCAATAGGATTAGTCTATCGTTGCACTAAAATAGAAAAAAATAAAATAAATGTGAGTTAATTATAATTTAATTTCCCGGATTAAATTACTTTTTATGGCATGATTTTAAGAATATTTTAGGCATCCTATTTAAAACTACACTGTTAAAAATTTGAAACCTTTGCTGCATCATCACTCCTCCACTTTTATAGAAAGAGATTACTTCATTGTATTATGGAGCATCCTCATTGGTCAAAATAGAGATATTCTATAATAGCAGTGGAGTGACGATGCAAGAAAAGTTTCCAATTTTTAACAGTGTAGGTGAAGATATCTTGCTATAATCTTGCTCTTACACTATAAAAATATGCTGCATTTTGTTGTATACGCACACCGCTTGTATAGAAATGGTTACTTGATTGCATTATGAAGCATTGTTATTGGTCGGAAAAGAGATATTATATACAAGTAGCGGAGTGCGTATGAAGCAAAATTCAGCAGATTTTTAACACTGTGGGGCCCGATTCTGAACTCATTCGATATGATTTCAATGGAATGTGTTGTTGTCATGGAAATAACAAATTCTCCTATAGAAAAATACAATATTCAAAATTGAGCATGAATATAACAATCTAAATCGATCTAAAATTTCTTAGAATATAACAAAAATTATCAAATTAAAGAAATCTCTTTATCTAGTTTTAAAATATGATGCACAAAATATTCTTTAAATCGTGCCATAAAAAGTAATTTAATACGGGAAAATAAAACTTCCTAAACGAAAATCTTCTGCAAACTCGAATACTGCTTGCAAAATTTATGCCCACTTCTGAACGCTGTATTCCACTAACGAACAATCTGTTATTTCCATGGAAACAATGCATTCCATTAAAATCATATCGAATGAGTTCAGAATTGGGCCCCACAGTGTTTGCGCACTCCGCCGCGTGTATATAATCTCTCTTTTCCGACCAATAACAATGCTTCATAATACCATCAAGTAACTGTTTCTATACAAGCGGAGTGCATATACAATAAAATGTAGCAGATTTTTACAGTGTAAGAGCAAGATATGTTCACCTACACTTTTAAAAATTGGAAACTTTTGCTGCATCGTCACTCCACTGCTATTATAGAATATCCCCTATTTTGACCAATGAGAATGCTCCATAATACAGTGAAGTAATCTCTTTCTATAAAAGTGGAGGAGTGACGATGCAGCAAAGGTTTCAAATTTTTAACAGTGTAGTTTTAAAATATGGTGCCTAAAATATTCCTTAAATCATGCCATAAAAAGTAATTTAATCCGGGAAAATAAATTTTAATTAACTCACATTTATTTTATTTTTTTTTCTATTTTAATGCAACGATAGACTAATCCTATCGAAAAGGGCTAAACAAGACAACTTATAATATTTGTTTTTGGTAGTTATTTTACACAATAATGTACTATCAACAGTTTTCATGGTTATTTTTTGAACATTCATAAAAATCTACTGACGAATTTTCGTAAAAGGTCTAAAATTTCTTAAGAATATAACAAAAATCATCAAATTGAAAAAATCTCTATCTAGTTTTAAAATATGATGCATAAAATATTCTTTAAATCGTGCCATAAAAAAGTAATTTAATCCGGGAAAATAAAACTTCCTAAACGAAAATCTTCTGCAAACTCATACTGCTTGCGAAATTTATGCCCACTTCTGAACGCTGCACATACGGGTATTTGACCAATCTAGGCGGCCAAAAGTCAAAATTTTAAAGTACTAAAAAAGTAAAACTAACGACAACCTAAGGGCGTGTTCAGCACAACTTACCGGTAACTTACCGAAGTGGGAAATGTTACCGACGAATTGTAGAACAGTACGAAATGAAAATCGAGGTGACCTGTGACGTCATCTATAATTCAACGGGATAGTTTTCATTGGTGCAAAAATTTGCCTTCGTACTTCGCTACAATTGGTCGGTAACATTGGTTACTTCGGTAAGTAGCGCTGAACACGCCCTAAGTTAGAGGACAGTTTCGTGAACAGCAATCAACCATTCAACCTTTCCCCGGTCAACGCATCTCTTTAAAACTTTAGTCCGAATTCAATCATTCAACTTGTTCTTTGTGTCTGTTCTTGGCGTTCGTGTAGAGACGTTACCTTTGAAGTGAAATATATATTATTTTACGTTTATTTTGAAAGTGCTTGTGATGGACCCTGATACAGCAGGTAATAATGCAAAAGTTTATTATATTTTTTTTATCGTTTTATCTTTAAGAAGTTAATTGATGCACTTTTAAGATACCCTCATTTTAGAGTATGATTATTTCTAAAATAATTTATTTAATCGAGTTTTTGTTGTATTGCCCAGGCATATCCTGTTATAATTTTTAACTAAATCGAAAGTTTAAAGTTTAGAGTAATGAAAAATTAAAGAAACTGCCGCGGAAAAGCGCGGATGTGTTTTGTCTGGTACTTTCAACATTTTTTACGAAATATTACAAAAAATCTGACTATCGCATATAGCATTCTAAAAGAAAATATTTTCATTGTAGGTTCACAATATACCTCGAGAGTAAGAGTTGTGACCCGTAAATGTTTGTTTAATCGAATGCAGAGATTACACAAACGACCAAATTGAGAGTTTAAAACGCAATTTTTCACGATTTAAATCACAGATTAAAAAGAGATGGATAAAAGCACATAAGAAGGAATACATATTTATCAAAAACAATCAATCTTGGCTAGAAGGGACGCTTGATATGCCCGTCATACTACAACCTCAATCTGGACGACCATCCAAATTATTTATAGAATCAAGTGAGAGAACTAAGAGGTGAAAAAGAGAAGAAGTATGATCTTCTCTAGAAAAGGAAGTAATAATTCATGCAGCTCGGGTTGAGTTGCAGAAATCTGGAAAACGAGATGCTTCTGAAATACTCGGAGAAATCATAAGTAGTCCGAACCGTGCAACAAAATATAAAAAGGCATTTTCTAAATCAGAGATCGAAAAAACTGACTCACTCACGCCAACTCAAGTATTGTCCATGTTCGTAGGAGCCGACTTAACTCGTCGACAATACGAAATAGTGAGGAATACCAACAAGAAATTCTTTCCTTGTTATACCTTGCTGCAAAAAGCGGAACAATAATGCTATTCGCCAGCAGAGTCATGCAGAGTAACAAGTACTTATGCCGAAACCGATTTACAGTCTTTGGTTGACCATACAGTTAAGCGTTTATCCATGTTCCTGGAAGAGGTTTTAACAACAGTGAAAGAGCAAGAACGAAGTTAAAGTTTAAAGTTAATTTCAAAATGGAGTTGTGCTGGTTCACAACAAGCACAATTTAAACAGAATTTTGTAAATGATGCCGACACGGATGCGAACACATTCCAAAGTAGTTTCGTCCCTTTACGATTAGTTTCTGGTAGTAAAAACAAAAAGCTATTATGGGAAAACCCAACACTTTCATCCCCTCCATTTTGCCGTCCAATAAGATTTCGCTTTGTAAAAGAAGGTACTGATGTTACGGAGGAAGATACTAACTTTATAAAAATTCTGCGATGTCACTAAACGCCACAGTGGTTAATTTAAATTGGAATAGGTTTTCAGTCAGTCATATCTTCATCATGACAATGGTAGATGGCAAGGTCTTCAACGCTGCGATTGGCACAAAGTCCACAAGTCAATGCTACATATGCGGTGCAACTTCTAAGGACTTTAACAAAATTGATATTTAGAAAGAAATTAATCCTGAAGCTATCGAGTTTGGTCTTTCAATTTTACATGCTCGAATTAGACTTTTTGAAAGCATTCTTCATTTAGCTTATAAGTTGCCAGTAAAGAAATATAGAGAGCGGAAGACTAAAGCTGAGAAAAAAACGGAGCTGAAAACAATACTCGAAATCCAGAAAAGATTTCGCGAAGAAACTGGTGTACTGGTAGAAATGCCAAAGACAAATATTGGCAACACCAATGACGGTAATACAAGTACGAGGTTTTTTGAAAATCCGAAATTGGCTTCTGACATAACAGGCATTAGTTATGACTTAATATATCGCTTAAATGTCATATTCGAGGCAATTTCAAGCGGACATATAATTGATCCAGAAAAATACGAGAAATATGCATTAGACACTGCTCGCTTATATGTAGATATGTACCAGTGGCATCCAATGTCTCCAACTATGCATAAAATATTAAATCATGATTCAACTATCATTAAAAATGCATTATTGCACATTGGGCAGCTTTCAGAAGAGGCCGCAGAAGCGCGCAATAAGCATTTTAGGGTATACCGCCAAGACGTCGCACGAAAATTCTCGAGGGAAAGCTGCAACAAAGATATTTTGAATCGGCTACTTTTAACATCAGACCCTTGTATAAATAGCATAAGAAAAGTCATTGGTAGAAAAATGAACTCCTTTTTGCCAGAAACAACTGCTCTTCTTTTAACTGCGAAGCCCAATGTTAGTGATGATTCTTCAGAGCGTGACAAAAATTAATATTAGTGTTTAAAAATAAAATTATTTCAATAAATCGTCTTTATAAATTTAATAAATGTATTTTTCCTTTCAATTGTACTATTTAGAATTGATATATGCAATAAAATAATTTTGGCCGCCTAGATAACGCAAATACCCGTATGTGCGCTGTATTCCACTATCGAACAATCTGTTATTTCCATGGCAACGACGCATTCCATTGAAATCATATCGAATGAGTCCAGAATCAGGGCCTGAGAGGATGACTGTACTGTAGAATGAGACGTACTCCATAGCCTTAATCTCCTTCTTTTGCGTCAAAGCTGAATGAAATAAGTCTCGGCGTCGACTGGCCGCCAACCGCCATCAGCGCCATCTGTTGTTTGAAATTCGAACTAAAATCAAGAATTGCGGTAAAAAAACTCCTGACATTATACATAGCCCTCCTGCAAAAAAATTTTTAATAGCTGTCACCGTTTGCAAGTTATTGAATTTTAAAATCCATCAGTCATTTTTAGGACACCCGGTGTATGCTAAATTAATAATTGCATCAGTTTTTTAGCCATTAGATCACACACAACACTTATCTAGAGATCTTCAACCATTGGCAAAATGAAAAGAAATTTTAACCAAAATACACAAAATCAGTTAAATGTTACCCATTTCAACTTAATGAACATATTTGGGTGATTCTACGATACGAGGTAATTTGTACGGCAATCCGTTTAAAACAGGTTTTTTATCCTATATGTTGCTATTTTTTGCAATGAATCGCATCATCTTAATATACTTTATTAAATAACATCACGATTGAATTCCTAATTAAAACACATTTTCTGAAATTTCTTACAAAGTCTAAAAAAGTCTCTCCCCTGGCATGTCCCCTTGCCGGTTTCAATTTAATTTTCAAACAATACATATATTTTTTGCATCAGATGCTTAACTAAAGTATGTTTAATCGAAATTTAAGTAATTATACTTAAGTATTATTAAATAAAAAATAAAATAATTTTGTTAATTTCAAATAATTTTTAAAATTAACTTTTGTCCCGCTTATTTTGTGTATCTCCCCTGTCAAATTTCGTTCTGCTTAAACAAACATAAATTCAAGGATGGCCATATTAGAAATAGCACTCAAGGACATCTATTGACTTGAATTTAGCAATATTAAAAGGGCAAGCCGTTCAAGCGCCGCCATTTTTAGTTGGTGCAACACGACCGTGCGGAGTAGTGATTTCGCAAGGTGATCGTGTATCTCCCCAGGTAAGTCATAAAACTTAACATATTCATTTAATTCATTTGCATTTACTGCCCTAATTAAACAATACAGTAATAATTAAAGTGAAATATACAATTAACCCAAAAAATAATTCAGTCAGTTAAAAAAATTGAATTTGTCACGAAAACGTCTCTCCCCTGCCGTATTTCCCCTGTCAAGATAACTGCCAGGGGAGAGACTCGCTGACCAGGGGAGATAATATTCATCATAAGATGTTATTACAAACGCAGATTTAGCTAACTTATGTCAACGTCAATTTTAAATGACTTAAATGATTAGTGCAAATGAAATTTGTTGTGATTTAAAAAAATATATTTCTATATTACTGTCATTATTACATATTATGGCACCTCGGAAAAAGTTAACATGTGAAGAAAGATCACAGAAGAAACGTAAAGCAGATAGGCTACGATATCAAAAGATTAATAATGATCCAGAAAAGTATAAATTGGGGGGGTAAAACCCTCTCTCTCTCTATATATATATATATATATATATAAAATATTTAAAAAACAAGGATTTCTCCTTTTTTAAATATTTTTCCGGCGAATTTATTCTAGTCAAACTATTATGAAAAATGACAGAGTCCATTATGTGGCTATGTGTACGGGTTTGGAAAAGGATAGCGAGATATAAGTAGTTTTCTGTAAAATAGGAGACAAAACCGGAAAATTATTTAAAGTTGATGAACAATATATTCCATTCATTTGAAAAGATCAGGTTGACCAGACACACTATGCCAAATCTTATTTTGATAAGGCAGACTGTTTTCAGTGGCGTAGCTAGGATGGGTGATACCCGGGGCATATGTAAATGGTGTCGCCCCCAGCCATTATGGTGTCTCCTCCCCTTTCGATCCATCATATTTTTTTTTTCAATCACAATTCTACGTTATTATAACTAATGACCATACCATTCCTTATTTACCTTTTGCCCTCCTGCATATAGAAAAAAAAACACAGGAGGGTCATTCCAGACAAAATAGGCAAATTAGCTGTGGCTGCCATGTCACGGATTTGAAGGAAAATTGGCATATGAGTACAACATGTTTATTTATGAAGAAATGCAAAATAAGAGATTACAGGACAGATTGTTTAAGCATGTAAACCCACTTTAAAAATTGATACAAAATCGAGTTCTTGTTTACATGCTTTAAATTTCAATCCGTATTATTCGCGTTAGGAATGAACAAACTATATCATAAATTATTTTCAGATAAGAATCGATACTAAGTAAGAGATTGGCGTAATTTGGGATTTGAATTTTTATTCCTTACCAAGAAAAAAATATAGAAAAGGAAAATTTTTAAGAAGAAAATTCAATATTTCTTTTGCTTATAAAAAATTTAGGACAAGCGTTATGAATTCAAAACTGTTTGACATTTTAGATAAAAGTATATATTTTGAACACAAGAAGTTTCATATATGCCTTTTTTATTCCTTAATGTGAAAAAAAGTAAATAAGGAAAAAAAGGACGGGAAAGGGCAATATTTCTATTGCTCTTTTAGTCATGAAGGAAATCTCTTATATCATTTCAAATTACTTGATATCAAAGATAAAAGTGTCTATTTTAAGTATTCAAGTGCTACTTCTCGCCTTTTCTTCTTTTCTTTTTTCTTTTTTAAATTCAGACTTATATTAAAAGCGATGAGAAATGAAGAATTAATTATCTAGTATTCTTAAAATCCAATAGATGGCAGCACTATTTTTAATTGAAATCGTACAATATTTTTTAAAAAGCGCGCTAATTCAAAGGGAAAATTGCGTGAAATGTAACAAAAATACATTTTGGAATCTTTTTTTTTTTTTTTTTTCAATGTTAGGAATCAAAAGGCACTATTAAAATTTTTCTAGCATATTATGGACTCATTAATCTTTATGTCTGTGCAATATTGTTAGTGACGAACCTGTCCTTTAATCATTATTTGATCATAAATAAGAGGAAAAAATACGATTTTGTATTTTTTTTAAAGTTTCTAAGTTTTTTTGAAGATGAAGGAATTAAATGATAATTATCAAACTTGGGGAATTCAATCTTCATATATAATACTGTATTATGCACCAATTTTTCACTTGTTTTATCATTTTTAAAATTTTTTATAATGTTTCGAATTTTCTCAAAATTCACAAATTTTCAATTTTAACAACCCATTTAAAATTAATTACGTTGTTACCAGATTGCTTTTGCTAAATAAATAGAAAGATAATTATTCAGAGGTTATAAAATTGCAAGCCAAATTCACTTATGTTAAATATTTTTCAAAATACAGCTTTAAACTTGCAACATTGGACGATTGCACACATCCTGTTCTACATCACAAGTTTTTTAAAAGTCTAAAACTGCTAAAATAATTTATTTTTTGTCAAGATATTTTGCAGAGCTCTATTTGAATATGAATAAAACTCGTGTATCAAATTTTATTAAAATCGGTTACCATGGGGCCACGACTTTTTTTAAATTTTTGTTCATTTGACGTGGGAGCGATTCATCATCCACCCCATAGTCCGCATAAGTCAATGTGGGGGTCTATATGTAGAAGAAAATTCTTTCCTTTAAAACTTGCTTTTTTTACGCACTCGTTGGATAAGGTAGATTTTTGTTCCCTGGTTCATGTCTTATTTAAATACACCATTTTGTATAAAATTTCACATTCATAAAGAAAAGAAAACTAACTCCATTGTGTTGTGTGCTAAAAATTATTATATTTCAGAATTCCTTTCCAAAATCTTATAAGATTATATATATTTGCAAACAAAGATTGGGTGTCTCATCTTAGAGGGTGACACCTGAGGTGGAACGCACCCTCCGCCCCGCATTAGCTACGCCACTGGATGTTTTACTCCTTTAAGCAGTCGGTAAATGTGTTTGAGAAAGCTGAAACTTTTTTTTTTCATGTAGGCAAGAAAGTGCCTTTAATTTTTTATGTTATTTTGATTTTATTTTTTGTTCATGTAGGCAAGAGTGCCTTTAATTTTTAATTTTACTTTAATTTTATTTTTTGTTAATATAAGCATGAGGGTACCTTTAATTTTTTTAATGTTATTTTATTTTTTGTTCATGTAGACAAGAGAGTGCTTTTAATTAATTTGTTATTTTGTCAATTTCTAATATGATTAAAACATGTTCATTTAATGAACCATATACAAAATGTGACCGAAGCGCATGTGTATAGGCAATATGAAAATTATCCTGAGTATACAAGTTTGATTAACACTTAAGAAAAGCTTGTCTACTTATTAGTATTAATAAAAGAATATTATATTATTTGTTGTAAGTGCAAGATCATTTACAAATGTGTATTTTTGTAAGTGAAACGCTCTCGTTTTAGAAGAAAAGCTGTAATATGATAGTCTGACTAATGATTAATATGATAGTCTGATTATATGTTAAGAACGATGTTTAATAAAAGTTGATTTTCCTCATTTTACTGATTTTATTATGTATATTATTGTGTCAAAATCTTTCCCCTGGTGAAATAAGTATCTACCCTGGCCCTGATGTCTCTCCCCTGTCCAATGTATTTACCCTGGTCTTTGAAAAAGTAATAAAATATGCATAAAGTGACTTGCCCTTATATGAAAAGGTAAATAAATGGGACAAAAATCATAATACAAAGGTTTCATGATAAAACTCAAACTTTTCTCTTTGGCCGAATTTTCTGTTTTTGAACCTCTTATCGTAGAATCACCTATTTCTTTATTACTTAAATTTCTGAAACTAGTAGTAAATAATAGATTCTTTACTAAAGGTAGAATGAAACCCATTTAAATAAAAGCTTTTAATTTACATCAATTTTATTAATGTAAATAATGTGTAATAATTGCTATATTAAATAGAGTTCAATCTAAAATACGGTTTTGTTTTTTGGCCCAAAATCTGAATTTTGCCAAAAACGAGGGCGAAAATTCAGCAAGATCGAAACACTTAGTATTCCAAAAATCTTGTTTCTTCCTTTGGAAGTTTTCATTTTTAGTTATTGATTTGAACTGTATCAGCTCAAATGAATGTATTGCAATGATTTATCAATTCTCTCATAGAAAATTTTTAGTTTAAACTGCATTAGATTTCAAATATTCTTTGAGAAAGTTCTAGAATAACAAATGATCATTTACAAAAATCATTATAGAAGAAAAATCAAGTTGTATATAAGGTATCCTGGGGTAATAACGCCACGTTAAGGTTCTACCAATTTTCACGGCTTAGTATTAGATTATATTTTTTAAACAAATATAGGATTTGATAGAGCAACTCATTGACTATCTATATAAAATAAAATAATTTAACAGATATGTATTCCTAAAATGTAATGGCCTTATTTCTTGACCAATGCTATTTGGCGTTACTACCCATCTGGGGTAATAACGCCATGCAAACAAAACTATAAAATAAGATGGAATAATGACATGTAGATTGCACAATTCTAAAAATACAAACTCTACAGCTCTAGAAATTGACAAATTGCATTCTAAGCTATTGAAAAAGTTCAATTTTTTTGTGACAGTGTAAGAAAAAAAAAGGTGGGGTAGTGGGGGAGGAAGCAAAACAATATCAAATTCTAAGCTACGTTTTGTTTAAAAAGGACCGTTTAAATAGAATTATTAGAAACATTGCACGGTTTACCATTGTATTTATTTGAATCGGTATTTATATTACCATGTATGCATTCTATGCGATAGAAAATATTCAATTTTTTGTGAAAGAGAAAGAAAAAGGAGTGTGGGGGAGCTTCAACAGAATATAACGTCCTGTGCCTCTCTTTGCTTAAAAAGTCCCGCTTAAATATGATTATAAGAATGATTGCATGGTAATCATGTGAAGTTTTATAATAACTAGAGTTTTACATAATAAATATTTTTGTTAACCCATAATGTCTGTTAGCAGTCTCACAGACCGCTGAGTTTTTCAAGTTTCAGAGTTTAACTTGCAATTTTTAGTTTAACTATAGATACCGGGCAAATTTTGTTTCGTTTGGAGTCCTATTACTATCTCTAGAGACTTTTGAACAGCTGAATTTTATTTATAATAGTCCTGTATATAAAGTTCAATACAAAACTAATATTCTATGAGTTAATTTAACATTTTATTCATCTTTAGATTAAGCGGTCTGACAGGCCGCTCACAGTAGTTATGCGACAATTTTTGCCACAGCAGTTAAGGGTTAATACTATTATAGTAGTCGTGTAAATAGTTTTTAACCCATAACTCCACACTAATACGGATTCTCCAAACCTAAAGTTAAATTGTCCGCGTTATAAAGAACATGTTGTAATAAATTTGTAATGAATTACGATTTTTGATTAAAAAAATATAACCTAATGAGATCTCTTATTCAATTTTATACATGATTATTATGGTTATATATCATTATCTCTATATTAGCAACAAAATTAACGTTTAACTGCTGTTAGCAATCTGACTGAACACTGTTCGCCCCCCCCCCCCCACACTTAAAAAAATAGCGTTTAACTTGTATTTTCCAGTTTAACTATAGCTACAACATAAATTATCTTTCGTTTGGAGTTATCGTACTATTGTCATAAATATTTGAATAGATTAAACTTAATTAGAATTAATTCTGTACAAAAAGTTTTGCGCAGGAACAGTATTCTATGATTTTTAATCATGGATCACCTTTTAACCTTTAACTAATGTTACCGGCCTCATAGACCACTATTTTTCTTTTAATTTTTATAGTTTAACTTGTAAATTTCAGTTTAACTACAAACACTACTGAAATTTTGTTTCATGTGGAATTTTAGTACTTTCACCAGAGACTTTTAAATAGGTGCATATTAATTATACACTATCTACCAAAAAGTATTTGTACACTTTCAGTTTTGGACATTTTGTCAAATATTTAAAAATATACTGGTCGGATTCTTCTGGAACTTCAGAAATATAAAGATTATGTTTCACTTTATATTTATTTACATTCATTTGTTAAGCGGGTAATTAGGGGGCCGGCAAAAAAACAAAGAATAATAGAAATATTTGGGATCGCCCTGTACATGAAAATGCACGAAACGACTTATCGCTTTGGAATACAAATATATGAATACTGTAGAATATGTACACTAATTTTTGTGAGAATAGCATGTATATTTATGGCGATAGAGCGATTTTTTTGAAAAATTCAAAAAATTCTGGTATGTTTTTTGTTTATATTATGCTGGGTTTTTGACCAAATTTAATGCAAATTTCAGACAAATTGGCAAAATGCAGTAGAAAAAATGTAGCGCAATTGGAATATAAATATATTAAATATTTTATGAAATATGAGTAGTTGTATAAAATAATTTTTATCTGCGCATGCGCGAACTAGAAAAACATTTTTTTTACATCATTTAATAGTCAATTCTATGGAGTGACTTATAAAAAAAATCCAATCAAATATCGTGAAAATTCAAAAAGATATCATTATTTTAGTGAGATGTTTTTACTCTGCTCTCTAAAAACGGCTGAATCTTAAGGGATTCTCCACAAATTGACATTTTTTAACAGCTGACTTTAAAAAAAACTAGTATTGAATTAATACAATATCTAATACAATATTGCTGCTAATAAGTATTTGACAATTGTGATAGAAAAGAAAAAGAACTTTATTCACATTCAGGGCCAAAACTAAGAGAGGGTTGGGGGAAAAGGGCATGTGCCCCGGGCGCTAGGATGAAAGTGTCCCAAATGTACATTTTGTTTGGCGATTTTTTCCATGTCTATGTTTAGCATGATATTGTCAAAATCGTCCCATTCAAAGCATTTCTCCTATACCAAAGCATAGAAGAATCTAATGATGATGGCATAAAGATCCCGCAAAAAGCAGATTTTTTTTTCCTTTTGATTCGGTTTCACGATTTTAAGGTATCATTTTTTTTAAACAAAGCAGACTACTTTAATCAATATTACATATTTTAACTTTTAAAATAAGTCGGCTATTAATAAATTAGAAAATTTTTCTTTGCAAATACTTTTGCAGATGCTTTGCAAAGAAGAAAAGGGAGGGGGGGGAAGTTCACCAAAATTCATTGAAATATAAATATATTAAATATTTTCTAAAATGTTCTATGTCATGCAATATTTTCAACCAAATATAAAGCCACATTCAGAAAAATTCGCAAAATGTAGTAGAAAGAATAAGGTGCTATTGAAATATAAATATATTAAAAGTTTTCTAAAATATGAGTATTTGTATGAAATATTTTTTAATGAGCGTATGCGTGAACGATAAAATTTATCATTTTACATAATTTAATATTCAACTCTATGGAGCTACCCATAAAAAAATCCGATCGAATTTCGTGGAAATTCAGAAAGTTATTGTGGATAGGAGTGAACTGATTTTCAATTGGTCTCTGAAAGCAGTTGAATGACGTCAGATTTTACGCAAATTGCCAAATCTCCATTTACGTTTTTTACTGGTGATTTACTTCTTTTCTTAGATAATTACCAGAACGAACCTATTTCAGGATAAAAATTAAAAAAAATCGAAGCATTTGTGTCAAATCTACCATTTGATACATAATTGATAATGGCTCTTATGCAAATGCCGATATCTGCGATCCTGAAATACGTCAAGTTCTCCACTGTTAAATGTGGTGTCGAAAACAACACTGACATCAATCGCATGCATGATGCCAAGAAGAACAGAGCTGTCTGATTTTGAGAAAGGTGTGATCATCGGGTACCACCGAAATGGCCGATCTTTAATCGACATATCTAGCGAGCTTAATTACCCCAAAACGACTGTGGCTTATGTGATTAGAAAATGGAAGCTGAATGGTGATTGTCAGAATGTGGCCAGAGTAGGCAGACCGACGAAACTGGGAGATGGAGACCGACGGGTTCCGTCTAGAGAAATTCGGAAGAACCGCAACCAACCAATGTTACACATACGCCAAGAATTTCAACAAGCTTCAGGATGTGTTGTTTCCATGAATACCATCCGTAAGGAAGCTCATCTGCTTAATTTTTATGGCCATGCTGCCGCCCATAAGCCTTTAATCACCAAGTCCAACCGCGCAGCTCGGTTAAGTTGGTGCAAAACACGCCAGCAATGGACTGTACAGCAATGGAAACAGGTTCTCTGGAGTGATGAATCAAGGTTCACCCTCTACCGTTCTGATGGTAGGGTCTGGGTCTGGCGTCTGCCTGGAGAACGCCTCCTACCAGAATGTATTGTGCCCACAGTTAAATTTGGCGGAGGGGGAATTATGTTCTGGGGTTGTTTTCCCTGGTTCGGACTAGGACCCTTGGTCCCAATTCATGGTAAGCTTAATGCCGATGCCTACTGTAATATACTGGACAACAGTGTACTTCCTACGTTGTGGCAATACTACGGATTGGACCCATGTTATTTCCAGGATGACAACGCAAGCTGCCATGTAGTGAGGTCCAGCATGGATTGGTATGCTGATAATGGAGTGCATCGACTCGAGTGGCCTGCCCAGAGCCCAGACCTGAACCCAATAGAGAACCTCTGGGACGAGTTGGATCGTCGAATTAAGGCGGGTGACACACGCCCAAAATCAGTAAAAGAGCTTACCTGCCTTGTGCAAACATAGTGGAATAAAATACCATTAAATGTAATACAAGGACTAGTTGAGAGCATGCCCAGGAGAGTCGCAGCTGTAATTGCCTCTCGAGGAGGATCTACAAATTATTAAATGTGAACAGGGCCAAAACCAGTCTTTTTTTTACCGAGGCAAACGTGGATTTTGAAGGTACCCCTTTCCCCCTCCTTCGCAAAGCATATTTACAAAGAAAATTTCTCCAATTTATTAATAGCCGACTTATTTTAAAACTTAAAATATGTAATATAAAATAACGTATTCTGCTTTATTAAAATATTCCAATTTGATACTTTAAACCGAATCAAAAAAATTCTACTTTCAACAGGATCTTTAAGGCCCTTGTCCCTGCCCGCGAAGACACTGCTGAGCTAATGCTATTCCTGTGGGGAGGCATTTTTCTAATAACTCTTTCGCATTTTGAAATTTTCAATTTTTTTTTTTTTTTTTTTTTTTTTCTGCATTGGATATCGGAAGTCCCTCTCAAAATCGCTCCTTGACTACTTTTTTGATTTGAGTCATAGATATTTTTTATAAAGTTAGTTTCACTTTCGGAACCGCTTTTGGAAGTGAAAGAAACATTATAAAAATATCTACGCCAAAATTGAAAAAGTAATCACGGAGCGATCTTGAAAAGGACTTCCGCTATCCAATGCAAAACATATTATTTAAAAATGTCCAAATGCAAAAGAGTTAGAAAAATGCATCCCCATAGGAATAGCATTAGCTCGTGAGCATCTTCGCGGGTAGGGGCAGGGACCTTAAGCCATCATCATTAGATTTTTTTATGCTTTAGCATAGCCCAGATATAATAATTTTAACAATATTATGCTAAACATAGCCATGAAAAAAATCGCCAAACGAAAGATACATTTGGAACACTTTCATCCTAGCGCCCGGAGCACATGCCCTTCTCCCCCCCCCCTCTCTTAGTTTTGGCCCTGAATGCGAATAAAGCTCTTTTTCTTTTCTATCACAATTGTCAAGTACTTATTAGCAGCAATATTGTATTCATTCAATACTAGTTTTTTTTTTAAAGTCAGTTATTAAAAAATGTCAATTTGTGGAGAATCCCTTAAGATTCAGCCGTTTTTAGAGAGCAGAGTAAAAACATCTCACTAAAATAATGATATCTTTTTGAATTTTCACGATATTTGATTGGATTTTTTTTATAAGTCACTCCATAGAATTGACTATTAAATGATGTAAAAAAATGTTTTTCTAGTTCGCGCATGCGGAAATAAAAATTATTTTATACAACTACTCATATTTCATAAAATATTTAATATATTTATATTCCAATTGCGCTACATTTTTTCTACTGCATTTTGCCAATTTTTCTGAAATTTGCGTTAAATTTGGTCAAAAACCCAGCATGATATAAACAAAAAACATACCAGAATTTTTTGAATTTTTCAAAAAAAATCGCTCTATCGCCATAAATATACATGCTATTCTCACTAAAATTAGTGTACATATTCTACTGTATTCCTTTATTTGTATTCTAAAGCGATAAGTCGTTTCGTGCATTTTCATGTACAGGGCGATCCCAAATATTTCTATTATTCTTTGTTTTTTTGCCGGCCCCCTAATTACCCGCTTGACAAATGAATGTAAATAAATATAAAGTGAAACATAATCTTTATATTTCTGAAGTTCCAGAAGAATACGACCAGTATATTTTTAAATATTTGACAAAATGTCAAAAACTGAAAGTGTACAAATACTTTTTGGTAGATAGTGTAATAGTCTTGTATAAAACGTTTAGTACAAAAACACAATCCTATTCGTTATTCCCGCCTTTTATTCATGTTTCAATCTTGCGGTCTCACAAACCGCTTCACATTAATTACGTTACAATTTCTATCACATCGGTTAAAAGTTAAATTTATCAAGTTTTCAAAAAACCGAACGCTGAGAAAGCGGACAGTCAAAATTTCGAACTCAATTGAACAATCCAGTGGAAATTTAATAGAAACCTGGTTTTGAATATGGTCGAATTTGAATATCGAAAACATTTTGATATAGTTTTATTTATAAGAGTTTAAAATTATTTTTTACATTAGTAAAAAAAAAAGAAAGAGAAAAAGATTAGTTTTAGGTTTTGGACCCCCCCCCCCCTCCCCTTAATCTTACCATTTCAACAATGATAATAATGCTGTCCCATATTAATAAACCCCCTTCGGATATAGTTCAGCCACTGTTGGGAATCAACCGGTGTAATAACGCCGATCCTTGGCGTTATTACCCTGGTATACTTATTGAGCAGTAAATTTTAAACTACAAATTATCTCGAGAAGATATCCAAAATCTTCTACCACATTTTGAAAGTACATGAAATACACTACAAATTTATGTAATAAACAAAGTATTTCCGGATAAAAAATATAGTTTTCACATCAAAAAACTTATCTCGCAAATTTTAGATCAAGCGTTAATTTTAGTTGCTTGTCAAAGCAATAAGACCTACAAATGAAACAAATTAACTTTAAGCTGTTTTTTGCGATTTATAATGCCTCAAAACCCTTCTGCGCAGAGCACATCGGTGTCATTTACCGGATTATTTCATAATTATGCAAAATATTAGCACTTGGCGTTATTACACCAGAACACCTTACCTAAAACTGAAATATTTTTTTAATTAAATAAAATTCGTATAATTAGAAAAACTTTCTGCATCATGGATGAATTAATTACATGTTATTGTATATGAAAATAATGTTTTTGGATTATTAACAGTTTTACATAATTAATAAATACTATACATAATTAATTTCAATTATGTATATTTATGTATGTGTTAATTACTTTAAAACATACAATTTAATCACTTAATTTTTTTTATGTTGTCATTTTCGGCTAAGAAGTAGGAAGATCACCTAAATTCGGTTTTGGCTTTAAAAACATGTTTTGATCAATCCTCAGTATTAAAAAAAGTCATTAAATTCTTTATTTTTCTTTGTATAAAGCAACATAGTATAGCAAAAAAGTATTTTAGCAGTAGGATGCTGGAATCAATTTCTCAAATTAAATTGGAGGAAAGCAAAAAATGAAGATTTTTTTTTAAAGTTCTACACTTCAGGATATTTTAAAAGCATTTTGACTTTGACATACCCATAGAACACTAATCTTTTAAAATCAGCATTGAAGTATTCATGCTAGATGAAAAATATAAAAAAATTACAAATTAATTTATTTACTGTATTGCACAATTTAAAATAATGCACATTTATATGAAAATATATTTTTATATGAAAAATAAACAATTTGTAGGTAGTTTTTTTCTTTTTTTATAAATGGAGCAATTAATAAAAAAAACCATTCCATAATAAAATTCCCAACCTCTACAGTAGTAAAAATCCATCAACTGAAAATGTCTGCTGAACCTGAAGTTTATTAAAAAAAATAACTTATCTTTGCAAAAATAATATTTTTAATAACAATTAAATTTTCCAATTTAGATTTTATGTAATTATACTTTAATTCTTTTACATATTTAATGTACTTTAAGCATTTGTTTTGGTTTCTGGTGGTTTCTTCTATTTGTTCCAGTTTTTTTTTATTTCTTCCAGTTTCTTCCGGTTTTTTCCACTGTCCTGGAAGAAACCCAACCCTGACTACTTCACTAAGTGATCTTTTATTTTTAAAGCTACGTTTGTTATACTGTTTGTTGCAAACATTTTATTAATTATTGATATCCTAATTATTAAATTTATTTAAAAATATTTTGTTTTATTACTCTGCTTCATTAAGTCCTGGTTTTAAATATAGTCTTTAAAACAATTATATCTATTATTTTTTGTGGGATCTCCATTACTGGGATTTGGGGTATTTTGATGTGTTTCATTTATTTATATCCTTTTACAATAAAATTACATTTATTCACAATTAAATTTTGATTCATATTAGAAAATGAGCCTATGAGATTGATTAAATATTGTTAATAGGTTAATATTATTGAAAAAACTGGAATGTAATAATTATAACTGTTGATTAAAAAATAGTTTTAATACAAATTCCTTACTATGTCCATTACTATCACATTCCAATAATTGCTGTAAAAAAATGAAAAAAACTTGCGGAAGTTTTAAAAAACATTTTTGGAATCGCTGTCTTTTGACCAATTTCTCCTAATATATTCGACCAAAAGCTTAACAAAAGGCATATGAATTTCTAGAAAAGCCAAAAAGAGACTGTAATCCTGGGGAATAAGCTTACTTTTATGCTACACACATTAATTTTCCTTTTCCTGCCAGGATTGAGGAGAAATCGTAAAAATGCAAATCCTCTGGACTGCACAGTTACTTTTATGAATAAAAATGATTTTTTTTCTCATTTACAAAAGCATCTTAAAAAAGTCAGTGCGATCGCAATGTTGTGCGATGTCCTGGCAAATCACTTAATGAAGGCTTCACGTGTCTGATGACTATAATAGTTGACTAATAAAAATCATTTTTAAAAATTATATATCAAAGAATAAGTTATAACATAGAAGTATGGAAATTTTAATGCAAATTCTTTCATGTTTAATATGTGTAATTCTTTTTAATTTTAAAAAATCAACTATATTTTGGAACATTTTAAATTTAGCGTTTAAGATTATTTTCAGGATTCTCATTCCTATACATTCCCGGCAATTGTATCAAGTTTGTCTGTAAGAAATAAACTTAAAACTAACTTTTTTTTTCGTATAAACATATAAAAACAAATTTGGAACAATAGTTTATTATTCAGAGTAACGTTATTTCTGATTGTATAGAGATAATATAGTCCCCAATTGGACTCCGAACTGGTATTAGGCACTGTGCAACCGCCCAGCTTTCCCGATCGTTGCACAGACTCTGCAAAAGTTATTCTGATATAACATACGCTGTTCTTAAACTGGGAGGTTTTCCTTTTAAATACAATGTTCCTTTTAATTTTTCTATCTTTTAACACATTCTATTAGTATTCTGTTTTTAAAATAATAAATAGATGAAATATTGTATTTGAAACTAAATAGATGAGACAGTGTTAGAATGGAAATGTTATGCTCTATAATTTGATAAATTTTCAATTAAAAGGTTTCTTCGATTACTTGAAAATACCCACTCGGTATCCTTGCTGTGGTAATATTATTTTAAATATCTGCCTTAATACTATTTCTATCGGTGTAAAATAAAACTTTAAAAAAAAAACTTGGATTTATAGTTTTTCATTTGTAAATTTTAGGTTGAAACAGTTTCAAATTATTTTTAATATATTGAAGCTCTTTTTAATGCTTATTATATATTTAAAACTACGAGCAAAATGAAATAAATAGATACTTTACAACGGTGTCATTTGCCACCGGTATATATGAAATAATATTTGTGATACATGTAGATCATAATTGTAGGAGTCATTACTTAATAACATAACAAAAGTTTATTAGAAGTCTGGGTTAAATAGTTCTATGTACAGTATATCAGGGTAAAAGGGGGAGCTTTTGCCATTCCAAGCATGTCCGGGGCGCATTCGTCGTCCGGTGCGCTTAGACATAAAACGGATAGATTTGGGGCCGTCTGCCCTGCATCACTCCCAGAAAGAATCTATACATATAATAAAACAGTAGGACCCGGTGTGTCTGTACATTGAAGATAATTGACAAAAATGGAGTCAGGGCGATAAAAGAAAACCAATGAAACACAAAAAAAAAATTTTTGAATTTTTTGTCTGTCTGTCTGTCTGTCTGTCTGTTTGTTCGAGGTTATCTTCGTAACTACTGAATGGATTTTTATGCGGTTTTCACTAATGAAGAATGCACACTCCCGGGCAGTGTATAGGCTTTGTTTCATCAAAATCGGACAACAGACAAAAAAATAACAAAAAGAAACAAAAGAAACTATTAGGTGCGCTGCTCACGTTTTTTAGTACATAACGTTTTTTAGTACATATAAAATCCAATAGATGTCACTGTGCGATTTTAAAACGCGCTATCGTTATGTTTTCGCCAGTCTACTTAAGTATGAGAAAGTTTCAAGCTGGCTGTCGTTCCATGTGGTTTAGTCGGTAGAACGTCAGTGCGCCATACTGATGGCCCGGGTTCGATTCCCAGCATGGAATTTTTTTTCACTATGTTGGCATTAACGCCTATAAGCAATTAAAAGAATTTGAAATATTGTATTCAAGGCGAATTTTCTCTCTGGGAAAATTTCCTTGCATTAATATGTCAGTGTAATTTTTTTTTCGATTTAATTTTTTTTTCGAAACTTTGTTTTTCTTAAAAAAATTACAGTAAATATTTGATATTTCCCAACGTTTTTTGAATGATCGACTTGCTTTTTTTTTTTTTTTAATGTATGTCTGAACCTTATCTAACTACTTCTTCAAGATTTCTTTAGATAAACCGACCAGCGTAGCGGGCGAAGGCCGCTAGTCTAATCTATTTCCCTTTTCTTTCCTATCAAGCTAATTGGATAAAACTTGATCGTCAGCAGATAAACAAATGTGAAACAGTCACTCGGTTCTCGTGGGAGAATGATTAGTACAGCAATAATACTAATTGGATGTTTTGGGAGGCAAACTGCAACGTACACTCGGCCATCGACGACAGTGCGCCCTCGCATATGTATTTTAAAAATAAAAATTTAAAAAATGACCACACAGAAAAAAAAAATTAGAAAAAAAAATTAAATTATTAATGTCAAACTGAGAGAAAAAACGGTGAATTTTTCAAAATTCGGCTATACAAAATTAAAGTTAAATTAACTTTAAGTGGTACATGGAAACAAAACAAGTTGCGAACGGAAGGAAAACGAAACCAAAACAAAACAGCGCGAGTAGCCATAGCAGCACCGTCTGTGCGTATCAAGCCGTCTGCTTGAATGCTACTCTAACAAGAGGCAACAAGAATCGTCTGTTCTTGTGATGTTCTGCGAAATTTCAGTCTGAAAAAACGCAGACACACGACCCATATATCATTAAAAAAAATTCTACCGCTTCTTGCCCCGTCTGGGTGGCGGGTAAAAAAAACAATTTTCCTCCGTTGTACCGAGTTTAAAGTTATCCGTGCCGCGACAATAAAATTTAGATTATAACTGAAAAGAGAAAAAAACTGAAAGCAAGAGAGAAAAAAAATGGGGACGGGGGGCACAATTATACAATATACAGGAAAGAAATTACATAATAAAATACACAATAATCAAAAGACAATAATATACATAACAATCAGATAATATATATTACAACAATATGATGAGGTAAAAGTATGGAGATAATAACGATAGTTTCTTTTCAAAAAGTGTTGGCAGTCCTGGTGAAACTGTCTAAAATTGTCAAAAGTCAATTGTCAAAAGTGATGTCAGCGAAAAGACGAGTGATATAAAAAATCGTTTTCACAATCTTGAGTGACACAAAAGGAGAAAAAAAATGTGATGATAACATTGGGATATTCTCACAAACATGGTCGAGCAGAGAGAAAAAAAAGAAAAGGTTTATAATCGTGGAGCATATTTCACAAACAAAAAAAAATAATACTTTAAAAAAGAAATTGTGCCTCTAATAAAAATTGTAGTAGTTTCAAAACAGCACTATCAGATGAGAAAACTGTGTAACTTGGCAATTCACTTTTCACATAAGCGAACACACACTGATTGATAGCACAGAAAATTCACAATTTACGTAACTGGAGAACAACACAAAAATAAAATTGGTGAACTTTGTATGAAGCAGATGGTGCACTGAGCATATTTACACAAGCTTGGAGAAGAACGCTGGCTGTATTCACACATGATAAAGAAAAACAGAGAAAAAGATGATTTCTTGAATAATACACAGTAATTTTCGTAAACAAGCGGTGAAAGGTAAAAAAAATGCATATTTCACAACAAATCTTGATAGTGTTCACCATAATAGGCAAGAATCTTTACACAGGAGAGAGAGAAAAAACGAACTAGCTGAAAGAGTCTTAGCTCTCCGCAGCTGTCAAGAAGGGGGGTGTGGTTGATTGATAGCTTGGCGCGGAGAAAGTTTCGGTTCCAAGCGTATATGGGTGAATGAGACTGTTGACCCTATTGCGTCATGGACCACGGTTTAATATAATCGACTAACGTTTCTGTGATATTCGGGCCTTCATGATTTCCAATTTTCATGACGCTGTATGGATCATTTGGTTTAATAGCCGTAATTTTGTATGGTCCAAGGAATTTGATTCGTAACTTTAATCCACTGCCGAATTGAGTACGCTTAATTGCTACTAAATCGTTTATGTGATATTGGGACGGGTTTTTACGTCGTTTATTGAATTGTTTTCGGTTGATTTCCTGTTGCTTCAAAATATTAAGTTTGGCATTCTCTTGTAACTGCTTTTTATGATCCATGATCATTTCTACATTTTCGAGCTCCAAGAGCTGTTTTATTCGTAAGTCATTTGTTTTTCATAGTAACGCCCATTAGTAATTCAAATGGGGAATATTTAGTTACCGAGGAAGTTGTACTGTTTAAAATTCGTTGGACGGCAGGTACATGTTTATACCACTTTTTCGGATCGTCTAAAGAGAGTTTGGTGAGAACAGGAATAATGGATTGAATATATCTTTCAATTTGCCCGTTTCCGCGGCAGATGCCGGTTGTAATCGGGTGAAAATCTATACCTTCTATGACGCAATAATTTTTAAAGTCAGCATACGTGAAAGCAGGACCTTTGTCCGTAATTATTAGTCTAGGATTTCTAAATGTGACTTGTTGCAGCTTGAGTTTATCCAGGGCGTCTTTGGCATACACTGATATAACGGGGTATAACCATAAAAATTTCGTAAAAGCGTCGGCGACGAGGAAAATGTGGTGATAGTTTTTATTCGTGGAAGGGAGTGGTCCTAAAAAATCGCAATGGTAAGTGTCTAAAGCGTGGCCCCTTTAGGAATCGGGTGTAAAAATCATTCTTGTTTTCCTAATTTTTTTGTAGCTAAGATGCAAGGGATGCAATTAGTTATTACTGTACGTGATAATTCCGATATATTAGGAATGAAGAAGGTTTGAGACGCTATTTCTTCCGTTTTCTTAGCAGAGTAATGACCCTTTGTGTGGATATCCCGAAGTACATTAATTTGCATAGCCTCGGGGACCACCAATAAATCACGATCATTTAGTATTTTATATAAAATATTATTGCGTACAACAAAATCAGTAATTGGTGTGTCCGTCGCTGCTGTTTTAAGACCAGCAAGAAATGGGTCTTGTTCCTGCGCTCTCATAATTTTAAGAGTTAATTCATCATAAGTTATATTTAATACAGGATAGCGGCTGAGAGCGTCTACATGCGGCATCTTAGTCGCTGGCCGATGCTTTATTTCAAAGTCAAATTCCTGGAGGAAGAGAGCCCAGCGAGCTATTTTCGGTGTCAAATCTTTTTTGTCCAGAGTTTTCTGAAACGCTTGACAGTCCGTAATAATTCGAAACTGTGTCCCATGGAGATAGACGCGGGATTTTTTAAGTGCCTCTATTACCGCTAGCACCTCTAGCTCATAACTACTAAGTTTTTCTTTTTGGGGGGATGTTTTTTTACTCATGTACTGAATCGGGTGATAATGACCATCGTCGGCTTTTTGTAAGAGAACGGCGCCAAATCCGAGTTTACTAGCATCCGTATGTACCTCTAAGTCGGAACCGGGAATGAAGATATGTAGCAGCAGGGCGCTTGTGAGTATGTGGCGTAAGGTATGGAGCGCGTGTTTTTGCTCCTGTCCGAACTCGAAGTTCGATGTTTTGCGTAAGAGATCGCTGAGGGGTCGAGCGATAGAAGAATAGTTAGGAATAAATTTTCGGAAGTAACCTGTCAAACCAAGTAGTGACTGGAGTTGTCTGACATTTGTGGGTTCCGGAAAGTGTAGGACCGCTTTGATTTTTGACGCGGAAGGCGCAATAGTATTGTTTTGAATGATATGGCCTAAGAACTCAATTTTTCGCTGTAGAAACTGACACTTTTTAAAGTTGATTTCTAACCTATAGTCGGCCGCAGTCTGTAAGACTTGTCGAAGTTTCTGTAGGTTTTCGGCTTCGGTTTCGGAGGGGATTATAAAATCGTCCATATATTGAATCAAAGTACCGTTCGTTAATAGTGTGCGGAAAACACAAGCTAGGAATCTTGAAAAAACGGCAGGGCTGGACGTGAGGCCAAAAGGGGCTTTGAGAAATTCGTAGAGACCATCATGTGTAATAAACGCTGTGTACTTGGTGCTATGGGGGTCGATATCCACATGGAAAAACCCATTTTTGAGGTCAAGTGTTGTGAAGACTTTTGCTTGTCGCAATTGATCGAGAACATCGTCAATAAGGGGGAGGGGGAAACGATCTTTAACAATTTTTTTATTGAGGGTACGATAATCGATGCACAATCGTGTGGAATTATCTTTTTTCTTAACTAACACGATAGGGCTGGCGTAATCACTGGTAGAGGGTCTGATTATTCCGTCATGTAGCCACTGTTGAATCTGATTTCGGACAATTTCCTTCTCAGCTATGGACATTCGACGTGGTCGCTGACAGACTGGTTTATCATCGATCAATACGATAAACATTTTTAAATTAGTAGATTTCGATTTAATGGGATGGTAATATTTGATTAAATCAGCTACTTCCTCGCGAACTGCGCGATCAGTTATATGAACTAAGTCTACATCAGGGATATCATCACTGACATTAATGAGGTTAATAAAAATATCTGATTGGGGTTGTTTTGTCAGAGATATACCACTCTCATTACATACAAGTGTACCTTGACTTATAACGTCTGTTCCTAAGATAAAAAGGTGGGACATATGAGCAAAAGGGATAACGTAAACATTAGCGGAAAAAACTGAACTGTCTATCTCAATATCGGTAGAAAAAGAGCCATTGGGGCGAACGTCGCCACTACCAAATCCGGTAAATTTGAGGGATACTGGTGCCAGGGGTGGTGATCCTAATAACCGATAAATATCTTCGCGGGCAAGCGTAACTGGGTTGCCCGTGTCCACGAGGGAAGTAATGTCTAAATCAGTGATTTTGACCGATTTTTGCATACTGTGGGAAGAGCGAGTGAGTTCGACGGTATGAACCTGTCGGTTTTTTCCGGAAATGACCGCGCGGGAAAAGGGGTTGATCTCAGGCGGTTTCTGAGGCTTAGTAAAGCGCTCGTTGCATTTGGAAGCGACATGGCCAAAACGGGAGCAAGCATGGCACCTAGGGCCTAGATTTTTCTTATTGCATACTGAACTAACATGGCCAATTTGATTACAGTTAAAACAGACCAGCTTACGCGTTCTATTATTCGGGGGGGTAGGGGTGGGAGGGGGAGGGACACGGTTGGGTGTATTGTGATGAATTTTGGGTTTAGGATGCGAGTCGGAAGCAGAAAGTTCGTCATATATGAGAAGTTTTTGTTTAAAATCGGCTAAATGCGAGCATCCGTACAAAATAGATTTGTTAGCCGGTGGATCTGGGATACCTTGGATGATGTAATTGATGACAGACATGTCATCAATATTTGCTCTTTGAGCTAACTCCTTCATTTTTAAGAAGTATTCCATTAATGACTCGGAATTCTTATGCCGCACCGAGAGTAACCTATGAACTTCTGTGGGGGAAACAGATTTCGAAAATTCGCGCAAAAGCGCTTGTTTGAGTGAGGGATAGGAGGAAATATTAGGTTCACCCCGAACGTATAGTAATGCGATCCCAGAAAGCGCACTTTCCGCGAACAAGAGTTTTTGAAAATGGGAAAGTTTAAAAGAGTTCGCTAGCTTTTCAAAACGATCAATCCAAACTTGGATATCCTCGTGCTTTGCACCACTAAAGGGTGTTATAAGGTGCTCTAAGTCGTGAAAATTAATGGAGTGTTGTTGTGTAGGGTGAAATGCTTCGGTTTGTGTATCACTGTCTTCGTATGCGAAGTTAGGTGTCTCTGTACTGATATGAGAAGTATTTTTGGGTTCATCCGAGTCAGAATTCGAGGCATTGTCAAATGAAGATTTTAATTTAGAGATGCCTATTAAAGAATCTACTATGCACTTAGCTAACTCGGGAATTTCTCCCGAAATATCGAGATTTAGCAGGTTCGCTACAGTAATTAACTGTAGCTTATCAAAAGTGTCGGAAATCTCCTTTAATTTCGCGTCATATTCTGGAGTTTGGTTGCAAAAGGAAACCCGGAAAATAATCATAAATTTTGGCGATTCTGACGGTGTTCGTCGGATGAAAAAATTAGCTGGTGAAGCAGTTTAATTTGATCAGTTCTGGCCGATTTAATCTGGCTCCGAATAAAAGATATGTCGGCTAACTGCATTTCGTATAAAATATATTAAATCAATTGCACCATAATAAAAAATAATCAAAATGGAGGTCGCTTACCTTGCATACATTGTATCCAATTAAAAAAAGCCGCTCTTAATGAGAGCTGGAGGAACATTTATATTCCATGGAAATGAAAGAGAAAGAAAAAAAAATCGCGCGCCCACTGATACTGTGAAGAAACACTGGTTAAAAACACATCTGTTGCACTACCGCCGGGAAGGAGGCGGTGTTCGCCGCTGGCAGGGAACTGGTGCAGAGACAGGTGACGTCCGCCGTCGAACGCACAGAGATGGATGTCCGGCACAGGCGTAGGAAACGATCTGTTAAATTCCAGGAGCGTTGATATACGATGGAGAAAAAGCAGCACAGTTTACAATATCCGAGCAGTGATTTCTTGAAAATCAAATAGAGTTCGCTTAAGGCAGGCGCTGATGCCGAAAGATGCAGTGCAGCTTAAAACAGGTAGTCTGACGCTGAAAGTTGCAATTCAGCTTAGCACGGTCTAAGGCCACTTAATACAGGATTCATAGGCCGGCCCCCATGTGATACATACAGATCATAATTGTAGGAGTCATTACTTAATAACGTAACAAAAGTTTATTAGAAGTCTGGGTTAAATAGTTCTATGTACAGTATATCAGGGTAAAAGGGGGAGCTCTTGCCATTCCAAGCATGTCCGGGGCGCATTCGTCGTCCGGTGCGCTCAGACATAAAACGGATAGATTTTGGGCCGTCTGCCCTGCATCACTCCCAGAACGAATCTAATCTATTTCCCTTTTCTTTGCTATCAGGCTAATTGGATAAAACTTGATCGTCAGCAGATAAACAAATGTGAACCAGTCACTCGGTTCTCGTGGGAGAATGCTTAGTACAGCAATAATACTAATTGGATGTTTTGGGAGGCAAACTGCAACGTACACTCGGCCATCGACGACAGTGCGCCCTCGCATATGTATTTTAAAAATAAAAATTTAAAAAATGGCCACACAGAAAAAATAAAAATTAGAAAAAAAAATTAAATTATTAATGTCAAACTGAGAGAAAAAAAAACGGTGAATTTTTCAAAATTCGGCTATACAAAATTAATTAAAGTTAAATTAACTTTAAGTGGTACACGGAATATGAAATAATATTAAACAAAAACTATGAATATACGGAGAAAAAGGCTCATGATTCATCAACTAACTATACAAACACAATTTAATACAAGCTGTTAAAACTATATAGAATGATTACATTTACTTACCTTGTGATTCAACAGCAATTCAGAAGTACCATGAAAGAATAAGATGGTTTCTATTGTTTGTTGCATAAGAGATTCATATTAGGTATCCCGTAACATCAGGTACTCTATTACGAAATCGCCTGCCATGGTAGCGTTGGGTTAGGAAACCACCTGCCTCAGTGCAATGATTTTCATAATGTCTTCAAAGAGTACAATTAAATGATTTTGAATATTTCATAACACCTTTTTTTAAGAGATTTGTAAGCCATTCAAAGTATCGTAACTCCCAATTTGGCGTTGACACCCGAAGAAATGTATACAGTGAAACCCCGATCTATCGTTCCCGCATCCATCGTTTTCCCGCATTGATCGTTTTATTTCTAGGGTCCCTGCACAAAATATAATTAAATAATGTTAACGAAACCCGCATCCATCGTTCTTCTAAAAACCGTTTTCCCGCATTCATAGTTGTAATTTTTTTTCCTCACCGAAATGAAATTGAAAGTCATGTGAATTCATATGACATACAAACTGGAATTACTTCAAAATAACATTTGTACTGTTTGTATTGATGATGGTGACAATAATGCAGATGAAAAGTGTATAAAGCAGAGGATGCGAGTAGATTTCCATTCATGTTACGACATTTGGTGTCCTCGAAATAGGAAAAATATGTGATAATGCAAAAAATGAAAATAATGACGAAGAAGCAGAGGATAAGGTTTTTGGCGATCAAGCTGATCTGACAAGTGCCAAATCTGTCTGGTGCTGTAACAACTTTTTAAACTGTATGAACTTTTATATATGCATATGAAATTACAGAAAATGACCAGAATAATGTTGTATATCTTGAAAGGATTTTTTTTTCAATTTCAAATAATCGACGAATAACCAAACAAAGTTATTGTTTTTTTAAAATAAGTATCAATTTTCTATAACTTATTTACTTTATCTATTTATTTCGTTTAAAAGTTTAGTAAGCAACAAATTAGCATTTATTAGTATGCTGTATCCATTGCATGCATTAGTAATGCAAAAACATTGTGTTTTTTCATGTTTTGAAGTAAATCCGTATTCATAGTTTTCCCGCATTCATCGTTTTTTTCTCCACACCCCTTGAAAAACGATGGATCGAGGTTCTACTGTTTTAACATTTTATTTAGCATTACATGTAAACGAATTAAGTGTAATAATAATCTCCTTTTTTTTTACAGTGCAGTGTTCAAAGAAAGTGTAGTTAAGAATACTTTTTTTCTAATACGAAGGAATAAAAATATAAAATGTGCGATGCTTAGAAATTAAAAAAATTGTAGTGGAGATTATCAGCATTTAACCGTACGATGATACATCTGCTTCATTTTACGGCTCGCGTATATAACGCAACTTTGTACTTTAGGGACGACGACACTTTATCACTCGAAAGAAATAGCATATCGGGGGCTAAAAAGAAATGAAGCATGAACTTGAAGGAGTAAAAACGAAAAAACAAAGTTCGTTTGGAGCCAAGGACTTACATCAGAGGTTCTGCTAATTTTAAAATAATGTCTTTCATCAAATGTCTTTCTTTCTAAATTGCTAATTCAAAATAAATACCGCGGCACATAATGCATTTATCCCTTAAAAACATGTAAAAGTCCATTTTTTGAGAGCTTTTTCAAAACCGCCTCCGCAGCTTAACACATGCTTAGTTGCTTGCAAAATGGTTTCGTAAGTTGAGGAAATATCCAAAAATTGCATGGAGCGAGATCAAGACTATATGAAGGGTGTGAGTTGGTACCTTATTAGAGAAGCAAATGATTGTGTCTATGAGAGAGTACCTAGAGTTAAGACATATACCGCTACATAAAGTATGAAAATTGGGAATTTTTTTTCCAAATATCATTCCTTTTCGCAAAAATTTTCATATTTTTTTCTGAAACTTTATAAACAATGTATATTTTCATTGTATTAAATATAATTTCTAAGCTTTTTAAATGTTTATTTAACAGTTTATTCATATAAAAATACCAAATGAAAGTTATAAACGTATGTGTATTAAATAAATACTACAAAATTGAGATTTTCAAGATTAATTTTTTTTTAATCTGTTGGTGATGGAAAATCACCATTTACTTAATGAGGAACAGAAACTTTGTTTATCAGTGTAATTTGTGCCGGAAGAGGGATCTCCCCCTCCCCGCTTTCTTTCCTCTGCTGTAATCTTTCAGAAAATTTTGCTGTGAATGTCAGATTTTTTTACTCAGAATAACACCGGAGAGGGTCCGAACCTGAGGTCGATCCAGTGTTGAATTCAGGGGGTGACCCGGGGACACCCCCCAGGAGGAATAAAATGTCCCCCCCCCGAAAATTTTGATATTTTGGGATTTCAATGGTTGAAAAGTGCAATTTCTCCCCTTGAAATCCTATAATGCCCCCCCCCGGAGCCACAGAAGTCCCTCCCGGAGAAACGTGTCTGAGTTCAACACTGGGTAGAACCACACAGAAATAAGTTGAAAAGTGTTATTGAATTTCTTTCATTTAAAATAAAATTACTGATGCTTAAAATCAATAAAATTGTTCCATCCCCCACCAAAAATAGTCTCCTTCACCTTCTTTTCGGTATGCTGTGGTGTTTAAGTGGACTAACGAGATTGGTTAATCAGAGATAAAACAGTAAAACTAAATTAAAATTTGTCACAAACAGAAAGAAAAAAAATCAACTTTTTCCATTTCATTTTAGATTATTTCGAAAGGGTACCTATAACTTCACCAGATCCCTTCCCCTGACTGGGTTTACTGTGATGTAACTGTGATCTGATATAGAACTAACCAGAATGTCTATCCATATACTGCAAAAAACAAAGTTATAAATTTTTCTCAAAGAGAAATTTTTTTTTTTTTTTATTCGACTATTTTGGAAGGAGGCTGAAAACCAATATTGCCCCTTCTACTACTTTAGGTTTAATGTGGTCCACTAATATAGAACTTAAGAGAATAGAGCGGTTAGCCCAGAGCCGTGCAAAAGGGGGAGGGGTCGCTCCGAGCACAGAAATCTGGGGGGGGGGTGCCAAATTTATACTACTTACGTCATTTTTGGCCTATCACTAGAAAAAGTTAATGTATGTGTGTGGGAGGGGATCAAATTTTAAATTTGCCTCGGGCGCAATTTTCTCTTCGCACGCCCCTGGGTTTGCTTGTTGAATGATAAGAGGAAAATACAAATTTGTCTGAAACAGAAAGAAAACACTATCTTTTTCGTTTTATTTTTGAGTATTTTGGAGTAAGAAGCTGTTATCCCATTAGCACCCTTTATCTCATTGTTGGGTAAAACTTGTACTTTGTTCTGCTGCAAACCATCCTGTACGCAACGAGTAATATGTGTCAGCAATTTCGGAATCTCTCACGCGCAAACACGTTTCTGTTGCAAATGTTCAGCCTCGATTTAGTGAACAATTCTTACAGACATATTCAAGAGAGCATGAAGCTGGTGTACTTTAATTCTACGGTCCTGCTTGATGATAACCGCAGCTGTGTTAATTATTGACTTTGTGATGGACATTGTAGGCCGTCCCTCAAGTTCAATGTCTTCCACATTTTGCCTTCCTTCCTTAAAAGCTTTATGTCAGCGAAAAATACTTACCCTCGACATTGCTTCAACGTTGAAAGCTTCACGTATTATGTCAAAAGTCTCCTATGCTGATTTTCACACATTTTCACACAAAATTTAATTCCATAACGTTGTTCAATCGATGCTTCCATTTCGGCAACTGGCTGCTCTCGTAGGCGGCCGCAAACACTCTTCAGTTCAATTACGTCACATTTAGGAACATGAGCCTATACACGCCACATATTGGTAGCTTTTGTTAATACAGATAACAAATTTTTTATGCCACATAAAATAACATTCCGATGAGTGGTTTCTTGTAAAATTAGTCTTATTGAACAGCCTATGGTAATTTGAAATTCAGTGTCTAGGCATTTTTTGTACCAGATTTGAAATATCTTGTTAAAATTGGGTATCGATATTTTAAAAAAGAAGTTTGGGTTCGTTTTAATATGTAGATGACCTCCTAAGTAAATTTTATATACATCATTGAATAAGACTCGTTAAAAGAAAATAAACGGACTAATGTTTGAAGAACAATTCAATATATAAGAAATCATATACCAAGATTGAGTTCATATTTACACGACATTATAAACATTAAACGGAATTAGATTCTTTAATAAATTAAAAGAATATTGCCCAGTTAAGCTGATGGCATTGAGCTCACAGGCTACGCACACTAATTGTACATTACAGCCTTATATTTTCAAGGGTTAATTCTGTTCGAAAAACAAATTAAGTAGGGGAAACAGCTCTCCCCTTTCTCCTTTTTTATACCTAATCATTGAACCTCCTAAACTATCAAGGACAAGCTTTATCATAAAAAAATCTACATCCAAAATTCAGAGCAAATCGGATAATTCTTAATAAAAACCCATTTAGCATTTATATAATTTAAGGAGTTATTCCCCTCTTTTATACTTAACCATTCAACTTCCAAAACTATTCAGAGATTTGAACGAAATCTGACAATTCTGCTTGAAAAATCCATTTATACAAGTTAAGGGGAGGGGCATTAGGAACCCCCGTTCCCCCTGTTTATACTTATTTAATGAACAACTAATAATAGTCATGGAATCGCCTCATCAGAATGATCCTATATCTAAATTTTGAACGAAAACTGTTAATTCTGCATGAAAATCCCGTTTATATCAATTAAGGGGAGGGGCATGAGCCCCCCGTTCCCCCTCTTATATATATCGAATGAACTCCAAAAACTAATCAGGGAAGCGCCTTATCAGGCTATACCTATATACAAAATTTCAAGTGGATCCGATATTTTTATCATGAGTTATCGCGTTACGCACGAACGTACGTACGAACATACATACAGAACGGACGGGCACATAAGCTCTCAGGCTATGATAGCCTGCGAGCTAAAAAAGTCCGAATGGACCTAAATAAACGAAAGAAATCGAAACGACGTATAATGAGGCTTTGAATCCAGTATAAACGTTTAACATGCTTGTTAGGTTTGTTTGTTTGTAAATTATATTTTTCATCAAATAGTATCGCAATGAAATATAACGTATAGAAAAATCCAAATTTGTTTTATCCCGCTTCACCACAAGATAGCATCCTAAATATTTTAGAATTCTTGTTTTTTTACAAAAAAAAAAAAAAAATGCCATAGTTTATATTTGTTTTTAAGTTATTAATAAGTTATCTTAGTTAAGTTGGTTAACATTACATCCCATCAAAATGGTTTGAAAAATATTCAGAAAGAAAACTTTAAAATTTTTCAGTCTCAGTTGTTCAAAATAGTTGTAAATGTGTTGGTCCATTCTGTTTCCAAGTGTTTGATTTATCTCTCAAAGAACTTGTCAAGTATCCTTCCAAGAAACTTAGAAAGCATAAACTTGAATGCACAGCCAAAATCAATTATTCTATATTTATTTTAATAGAAACAAAATGACTAAGAGGGTTAGATGGGTATTCGTAAAAACACGATATTCTGTCCAAAATAAAGCAATATTTTCTTCACTATATGCCGCTAGTTTTATTATCCAGGGAATACTCGTGAAGTGTGCAGTATATCTAGTGTAGTCACGATTTTACATTTGTCACAACTATTTTTCGAAAAGTAATTTTTCAACATATTTTATAGTTGAATTTGTAACAATTGCATTGCATTAAATTAGATGATGATGTTTAGTTGGATTTATTGGTGACAAAATAAAAACCGTACTTACGCTATACACGCTCGAGTAATTCAAAAGCTAAATGGCAAAATAACTAAAATCTTTTTACTGTTATATACAAAAAAGTCTTATAAATGCTAAAAGAATTTAACTTTCTAAATCCTGCTGCAAAAACTTCCCTTACATTTAAAAACTAAAAAAATGAGCCACTTATAAATTTCCAAAATTAAATCTGCATTTATTTAATAAGCCTCTCCAAAGCTCACCAGTAAATATTTAACGCATTTTAAACTCTTTTAGCCATATGCATCTTAAAGTTAGATTTTAACGAAGATCTAGATTAAAGAATATGGTAAAATGCAATATTTTATTTTTTAAGCATTTTCTGTAATTTAATGCACTTCTTACGGTTCTTCCATATGCGTGTTTACTTTTCTAGGTACCAAAACCGAATGACATTCAACTGTACGACCTCGTATAGGTGAAAGGGTAATGTTAGCTTTTATATGTTTTTCTCATGTTTTGCTTACTTTGCGTTATCTGTTATTTTGTGTTCCAATAAAGTATTCTATAAGCATTCTACAGTTAATAAAAGCACTTCGTTATAATGTATTTTTTAATATTAAGGTGAAGTTGCTTTACTGTCAGTATTTAAAGCTAAACCTGGGATATCATGATTCTTTTATTTTGTGAAATTATCGCATTCAAATATGTTTAAATGCAAATAAATCTTTTGACATAAACTCAAAACAGGGCATTATTTACTCGGTTTGAATTAGTTTTTTCTCATCAGTTTTTATTCCATCCTTTATCAAATGCCATTTCTAATGTAACATAATATTCACACTTGTTTAAAATTACAGTAATATCATCAGTAACTATTTTAAGAGAATAAACATTTTAAGGTAATTAATAATTATAATTTATTTACTGTAGACTATATTTAAAATATAATTGGTTGCGCCATTCATATAGATATTTTATCAATTCTTTAAAAATCACAAGTTCTGCATTTCCTTATTACGATTCGTCACCAACTCTGTAAGAACATTAAAAAATATACAACCGTATTAGTTACTTTATGTAAAATTTTAAAGCAGGCAAATTTATATAAGAAAAATCATTTCTATACATATTGACATAATCAAATAAATAATATTCAGAAGATTGTGGATACATTTTAATCAACTAGTACGAATATGAAACAGATCCAGATGAGAGAAAAGAGATTTTCAAAAGAAAAAAGACTAAAGAAATATATTTAATTCTATGAAGAATTATCCTTGTGAGACGAGAGGCAAAATATTCATTTGTGAGTTTTTCCGTTATTTATCACATTCTAAACTCGAAAAACTCTTCTCTTCTTAAATTTTCTCGAGACGATTGTGCTATGAAAGTGGCTACAGTATTACTTTGATAAAAAGCTTCACTAGCAGAGCCCATTTCTTAGAAACTGAAAATATAGCAATCAAATTTCCAATACAGTAGACATTACTTTTTAAGAGAGCCGAAATCGATTGGAAAATTCATTTACTCATATTTTACATAGGAAAAGACTAGTGGGGGTGATCGGGCTAAGCTCGGTCAAAATTAACTTTGTGTTCAACTCGATATAATATTCTCATTGTATTATTGCTATAAACCATATTATTTATAATAGTATTATTCACAAAACAATCACTATGAAAACTATGCACTTGTTTATAAATTTTGCATTATTTGTAGTATATAAATAATGTATTTTTTTATACTATATATATTTATATATTTCGTTGTAAATAACACGTTTACAACGAAAGGACATCAATCCTAATCATAAGGTACCTGTACCCAATATGGACAGTTCTCTCAATATGGACACCCCTAATATTTTTAAAAGTAACAATTTTCATGGAGAAATCGCGCTACATGTCCGTGAAGGAATGCAGGTAAAAAAATAATTAAGCCAGGAAAGTACAAAAAAGCGCGCTGTTCGTTAATTAGAAGGAAACTTGTTGTTTGGTGGTGTGCTGATCGTAAATACAGGTAAGTTTAAATTTTATTAGACATTGTAAAATTATTTTAAATATTAAAAAGTGGAGTGTTTCAGAAAGCTTTTAAAACATATTTTCCTCTGCTATTGCATATATTGCTTAAAAAGTTTTCTTTGTTTATTTATTACAAGATTTAAAACTATTCCCGATTGACAATATGGACACCCTATGTCCGCATTGGAACTACAGCAGCGAATCTTTAGATTCACAAAAATAGACAGCTAAGCAAAACCAACTACCATTTCATAATATTGGGTTGGGGAAAAAGTAAATTCGTTTTTTCCTAATAGATTTCCCACATCTCGAGTAATACTTACTCAATTAAGTCATACTATACAGCGTTTGAAAGGTAACAGTTTCTAGAAAATTCTAGATATAAAGGTAGCGTCATCTGTTTAACCAGTCAAAAGTTATTGCGTTTTAAAAATAGAGATTTCAGAAGATCATTTTCGTCACATTTTAGTTTTTTACTTCCAAAAAAGGAAAAATTGGCGCAGGCTCATCGAAACTTGTGTGGCATTTATGGTGACCAGTGCTTAAGTAAACGCCAAAGTCAGAATCGGTTTCCTCTTTTTCCTTCCGAAAATTTCGATGTTAAAGATGAACCTCCCTGGCCGGCCAATCCTTGAAAAATTCGATGAAATTTTAAAAACAATCCCGGTAGACTGACATATTTCTTCCCACGACATTGCTACGGAACTAAACATTAACCATAAACCACTTTTGAACCATTTACATAAAACTGGATACCAAAAGAAACTCTATACTTAGGTTCCCCATAAACTTACAATGAAAAATTTAATCCACAGAGTTTTCATTTGTGAATTGCTACTGAAACGGTATGAAATCGAGCCATTTTTGAAACAAATCATTACGGGTGATGAAAAGGGAATCACGTATAACAACAATGTGCTAAAAAGATCGTGATCGAAGCTTCACAAATGGTGGCAAAGCTCGGATTGATGCCTACGAAAGTGATTCTGAGTGTTTGGTGGGATAAGAGAGGAATTTTCCATCATGAGCTGCTCAAACCTGGCCAAACCATCAATTCAACTATCTTCTGTAAACAACTAATGCGATTGAAGCAGGCAATTAAAAAACCCGGTCAAAATTGATCTAAAGGAAAGGCGCTGTCTTCCATCACGACAACGCTAAACCACACGCATCTTTAGTCACTCGGCAAAAACTGAAAGAGCTTTGTTGGGAAGTTTTGATGAACCCATCATATAGTCCGGACCTGGATCCGACGGATTACCATTTGTTCCGCCCTATGCGGTACTCTCTTGAAGGTTTTTAAGCTGGTTTCAAAAAAGGCTTGTGAAAATCACCTTATTTAGTTTTTTGCCCAGAACTCTCAGAAATTCTACAGTGACGGAATTATTGTTTTACCAAAAAAATGGCAAAAAGTCATCGAACAAAATAGCACATAAATTTTTATTAGTTTTTTTTTTTTTTTTTTTTTTATATAAATAAATTCACTTTGGAAAACACGAAAAAAAGCGAACTTACTTTTTCCCCAACCCAATATTTTGTAGTAACTGAGGTGCTTTGCATCGGTCTTTGAAGAGCCACAACTGAAAATGACCGCCCGTTTCTAAGCGCATATTCTGAAGACATTTACGGTGCCCTCCCTTCCCCTGCAATACCTTAAGATACATTCTTTTTAAAACCCTTTCCTCTAAAATTCCATAGAAAAGTGGTTCTTCCATATATCTTTTGTAGTAGATAAATAAGGAGCCACCTGTCCATAATAGGGACTAGTGGTTCCTTATATGAACATTAGTAAACATTTTTTGTTTTTATCATTTAAATTAAACCGGAATAGTTACAAGGTCGCTAATTTTAATAATGATAGTCAAAAGTCCAGGGATCATGGTCATATATTTTTGGAGTCCTATTACGTGTACATAGGGGTGAAAAAAATAGATTTTCCTTAGGGTGTCCATATTAGGCACATGTACCTTATTTTTAGCTCGACTCCGATTGATTTCAACTTACATCTCAATTCCTATTGATAAAGACTAAATATTTCTTCCCGCTCTGAAAGCTAATTTTTTATTACCAGATGTAGCTAAATTTGGCGATATTATTTCATTTGGCACCAAATATGAGTTTTGGCATTCGTAATTGAAAGTCTGATTTTTCGGCCTAATATTACCAATTTTTTTACTGTTACCAACTTCTCGGCTTCGTGACTATGGCCAGTAGTTACCCATAGTGATTGCACTTATAGTGACCAAAATAGACCCATTAATCGAATTTTCTCGAACATGCAGCCTAACTCGATGGTTTCTTCAAAATAAAAACAATAGGATATAAAATTAAATCAAATTCGTTAGAAACTTTTTTAGAAAAAATTTGATTGACGCATAGTGGCCGAAAACTAATCCACTAATCGAAATTTCCCGGACTATTGATCTATCTGTGATATTCTGATACCCAAAAATTATATAATATAAAAAAATTCAATAATGGTTTGAGCCATTTTTAGATTTAAAAGAAAAAAAAAGTTCTTGTGCCCGGAAACAATATAGTACGAAATTTTGTCAAAATCTTTTGAGCTAATTTTTAGATATAATTAGCTTAAACGAGATATATTGTGACCCAATATGACACACTAATAGAATGTTCTTGAGCATGTGCCTAGCCCAATAGTGATTTTGTGCCCGGAAATCAGAGTACAAAATTTAGTCAAAATCGTTAGAATCATAAAATAAAATTAGTGTGACCAACAGTAATCCAAAACGACCCACTAATCGAATTTTCTCGATCAAATAATCTTGCCCAATGATCTTCGCATACCACAAATGGTAAAATACAAAATTTTGTCAAAATCGTTAGACGTTTTTAAGAAAAAATTTACCCACTCGCGCATAATTTTTACTTTTATTATAGTATGATTCATTAAAGTTCTTGAGCTGGTCCAGCCCAATAGAATTCTTGTGCAGGAAAACGATGTAAAACAAAATTTTGTCTAAATAGCTAGTCATTTTCTAGATGAAATTAGCGTGACCCACAGCGATTCAAACATAACTCACTAATCCAATTATCTCGAACATGCGATTCAGCCCAGTGGTATTATCGTAATTCAAAATGGTAGAATACAAAATTTAGTCAAAATCGTGAGAACCGATTTTTAGATAAAATTGGTTTGATCCACCATGACGCAAAAATGGACCACTAATAGAAATTCCTCGAACATGTGACCTAGCCCAATACTTTCCTCGTTGCCAAAAATATTTTGGATACAAAATTTAGTTAAAATCAATTGGGCTGTATTTTAGATGTAATTAGCTTAACCTTGACCAATTATGGAATTTTTCCCACTAATGAATTTTCTCGTACATGTGACCTAGCCCGAAAGAGTGCCCGAAAAAGATATAATACAAAATTTAGCCAAAATCATGAGAGCCATTTTCTAGATAAAATTAGACCACAGTGACCCAAAAATGACCCACTAATCGAATTTCACTAATGAATGACCCATTAATCTAACATGCGACTCAGCCCAATGGTTTTCTCGTGCCCAAAAAACCGTTTGGATACAAAATTCAATTAAAATCGATTGAGCCATTGTTTATGTATAGTTAGCTAACCCTGGCCCATTATCAGCCAAAATGACCAGCAAATCGAAATTTCTCAAACATGTGGCCCAGCCCAATGATTTTCACGGGCCCGAAAACGACATAATAAAAAATTTAGTCATACGTGAAGACCATTTATAGATATAGTGTGACTCACCATGAACCACTAATTGAATTTTCTCTAACATGCGACTTAGCCCAATGGTCTTCTCATAATCTAAAACTTTAAAATTCAAAATTTAGCAAAATCATTAAAGCCGTTTTTTGGATAAAATTGGTTTGGCCCACCATGACCCAGAAATGAAATTGAAATTTCTCCAACATGTGACCTAATCCAATAGTTTTCTCGTGTCAAAAATGTTCTGATACAAAATTAAGTTAAAATCGATCAAGCCTTTTTTTAGCTATACTTAGCTTGACCGCAACCTATTATGACCTAAAATGACTCGCTTATCAAATTCTGTGGAACGTGTGACCTATCCCAACGGTCTTCTCGTGTCCAAAAATGGTAAAATACAAAATCTTGCCAATCTTTTAAAATAAATTGTACACACACTCACACATACATATATAATAAAATTTCAAACGATATGAAGCCTAAAAAATATCAGATATTGATATTCTGTATAACTCTCTTTTTAACTTTATTTTAATCTTTTTTTATGGACTTACTTCGGTACTGATTAGTGCTGGGCGATATATTCACAAAACCAACATTTTTACAAACATTTTTACAATAAAATTTCTGGTTTAAATCGAATTATATTATTATGGTAGCAGTCAAAATGACTGCTCACGGCAATTCTAAGGTTAATTAACTTTTAAAGACACGAGAGATATGAGAGATCCACTCAATCCAAACTAGACGTGAATACCATAGCAATTATTTGATAACCCATTAACACCCAGTGGCATATTCTTAATCACTAGATTTAAAAAAGTGAAAGAAACTGTCTTTTACACCAGTAAATATGAAAATGAATATGTACTCTCTTTTACAAGACAAGTTCTTTAATGAAATCACATACAAAATACTCTTTTAAAAGTGGGGGGGGGGGGTAAATTTTAAAGAAGAAAATAATTTGGGTGTTAATAAGTTAATGCTAATTAAATTACTCTGTTTTTAACAACTTGACATCTATTGATTTTGCCACTGGGCATTGCATTACCCAAATACACCATTAAAAGTTGTTATCTAGGCTTTAAAAGCCACTGGTATTTGAGTGTGTCCAAACCCTACGTCTATTTAAGGGTTAATATTTCGCTTAATTTTCGACATTTTTTTTCAAAAACATGAAACGCGTTTTTTATGAACAATGCGTTTAAAATTCTGTTACGATGCGTACCTACCTCCAACCCTCTTCAGCATCTTTGCTGAATGCCCGTAAATCGCAATTTGTGTGTGACGGAATGTTGCTCTTTTTTCAAAAACTATGTGGCCTAGGATAATCGCTATAGTTTTCATGTAAGATTTAAATTGTCCACTGTCTGTGATTTTTTTCATAATTCTTAGTTTCTGTAGACTCAGAAACAGATCTGGGGGGCGAGAATTTTTGCTTTACATTTTCTATGATATTTCTAAAAATATAATGCCTAAAATAAAAATGTGTTTTTGAATTTAGCGTTACAAAAGCTTTTACACGATACCCCACACGATGTACAAAAAATATTTTTTATTTTCTACCAATTTAATTAGCCTCTCTACATTTTCCCCCAAGTATTTGTGAATGTTTAAAAATCTGTAAATAACTTGGTCAATGATTTTTATTATTTTCTCCAATTTGAATTTTCCACGTTTCATAGTTTACGAGTAAAAAGCTGTGACAGACAGACACAGGAGTGATCTTATAACGGTTCCTTTTTCATTTTTTAAATACGTAACCCTAAAAAAGAAACACCATCTTGTATGAAAGTTCCGAAATAGATTTCAACGTTGTGTTCTAAACACACGCCTAAATTGTGTTTAAACTTTCATAAATCTAGTTGCATTATATAAATAATATCTATTCCCAATTTTGGTTTCAAACATGTGATTAGAAATATCTCTAATTCACTTCTGAATATCATCAGTTCAGCCTTGGAAGACTGTGGATTCTATAGCTCTTTTGAGTACACCTTACCTCATCATTTCTGTGTAGTTAATATTTTCCCTATTTTAGGTGTATAATTTATCTCTTTGTTATTCTTGAGTACAAATTTAAAATTTATTTTTGAGTACTTCTTTAACCTAGTGTAGCAGACTTTTTAATGAAAATTAGTATAAATAAGCCCTGCATTCCAGTGTAAATTGTGACAACTATAACTTAATGCACATTTTAGTGTCCTTTGCCAGAAAATTACTTGTCTATCATTAATGATTTATTTTTAATTGCAGGCTTTACATCTTCCTGAAGCACGTACGCACGTCCAAGAAGCATCGGGAACAGGTGATAAAGTGACTGTTGTCTCTTTACCTGAGACAGATGGGATCGTTTACGCTGTTCCTGAGGAACAGTATGTAATAAGACGAGGAGACGCAACATATATGGCTCCTCCGGGTAATACTAATCTGACAGCATTTTTTCCAACCTATCGTATTCAGATGGACTGATATCATTCAAAGAAAAGCTAATGCTGTTTTTCAATGTAGGTTTCATTCAGAGAAAGGAAATGGGATATGTTGCTTTTATGATGTCATAAGTTTTGAAACTCTGTTAAATCTTGACCAAAACATTCCAAAATGTTAAAGATCAGTGAGCTTCATGATTCTATAAATGCATTAATGGCTGACTTTGAAAATAATTTTTGTTTTCGCTGGAGCATTATTAAAACATGGTAATAAACATGGTAATACAAATCTTAATTTTCAATAACAATTTGGAACTATTATCATGATCAAACAAATACAAATGTAATATGTTAATGGTTACCCACGACATTTTGTACTGGGAAAACGATTTATCTACCACATTATAAGGTAGCGAAACTTATACAAATTACTCTGAAAGCAGAAGCTTTGAAAACGAAAAAAATTAACCTATGAATAAATACAACTTTTGTCTTCAAAGATATTTTATAACACTCGAGAGTTTTACATTTTAAAAGTATAATCTGTTATGTTTAGACTGAGCTTTGAAAACAATTTATCATACTCAAGATCATACAGCTTTATAAGGAAAGACGTTGATAATAATACAATTTTTCTCTAAATAAACTTTTTTTTTTATCCAAGAAATTTTTTAAACAATCATATCTTTGAGCGAAAATCCTTTTTACGCTAATTCAGAGGTAGCCAAATGTGACACGTCAGCTACCACTAATTTTTTAAAGAAATAGTCGACTTCTTGAATCTGAGATTCGGTGATTATAGATTAGTCAATGATACGTATAAAATTTTAGTGGTTTCCGGTGTAATACAGTTGGACACCCCTTCACAGTTCAGTATGCATTAGCCATAAAAAATCCTGTAATTTCAAAATTGAGGTAGGTTTTTGTATAAACAAGTTAAAAAATTAAAATTCATTATGTGAGGAAAGTGTGCATCTATTTCTTTTTTTATGTGAATAATTTGTTAAACCCAAAGAAAATAGATAATTCTAATATTATACACATGTGAAAACTGCTAGTTTTTCTCTTCGTGTTCTTAAAAATTATAAAAGCTATTTATTTAAAGTTAACTAAACTTCTTCCTTTTCGAGCACTCACAATTTTGTTAACAATAAATCTGGAACTATATAAACAAATAAGTTTTAGGTTTTCCAGTTAAACTCGTAACAAAATTTAATTAAATGTTTCTTAACTCAAACAAAAAAAAAGCCAGCCTCATCAGCAGAAATTGCACAAAATCATTTCAAATCAGTAGCTTTAAAAAATAGATTAAACAATATTTGAATGAAAGAAATTGTCATCAGAGGGCTAAGATATTTTATAATCGATGCCAGTTTCCAAGTTATTCCCTACGTGTAGCTAAGATTCCAATTTGAAAACCACAGAACAAAGTTCTCATGCTTCAGGAAATTTTTCAGGAAAAATATCAGTAATTTTTTTTTATATACAAAAGTAAATTTAGATAAAACGTGCAAAATTTCGCCGCTTTCAAGGAGAGATTTTCTAGAAGAAAATAGTGGTACCTATGAATTTATGGGTCATAAAATTTCAGAATGCTTATAACCGTCGCCATCGAAATACTTAAAGCTAGAGGATTTGAAGTGTGACGTCATCACTAACCGACCGACTTCTCACTACACTTTAAAAAATTTGACCCTTTTGCTGCATCGTCTCTCCCCCACTTCTATAGAATATCCCTTTTGACCCATGAAAATGGTCCATAATAAGGAAAGGGCAGCTGACGTCACTGTGGGCTCTTATTAGAGTGCGCAACCTGTTTTCGCCCGTGCTTCGTTATAGCACCGACTCTACATATGAACTCAGGCATTCTGATTGGTCTACAAATTGTATTATGGTTGTCTGCTTGCTTTGATTGGACTACGTCCTCAAGATTATTCCTACAATGATCGCTATGACAAAAATGTAGCGGTAGATTGGTTGACAGAAGTGTTTGTTTGTAAACATGCCCTTTCCTTATAGGGTGAAGTAATCGTTTTCTATAAGAGTGGTGGAGTGACGATGCAGCAAAAGGATCAAATTTTTAACAGTGTAGTGTTGGAATTCACACCGAAAAAGTTTGAATAGCATTTTGTTTTTAAGTTTTATGTTATATAAAACTTATAAAACAATAATAACCATTTAAATTTACTGGCGAGAATTGGGAATCCCTAAATAAAAATTCAGCCACATGCGGAATGCCACAGTGTTTCCGCATCTCGCTGATTTTTTGTTGAGAATTCCAAAAATCTCAACAGTAAGTTTTAAATAGTTATTGTTTTGTAAGATGAAGGATGTACCACAAACAAAATAAAAGAAAATTGCTATTCAAAGTTTTCCGGCGTGAATTCCAACACTAGTGAGAAGTCGGTCGATTAATGGTGACATAACACAGCGTGTCTCATGTCTTGAGTATTTCGATGGCAGCGGTATGACCCTTGCATAGAGCGGATCGAAGTCATCTTGTTGTTAAATATTCCTTGTGATAAACGGAGTATGGTGTCAAGTATCATTCAAGCAATAATGACCGTCACGAATGCCAATTCAACCAAGGTATATAGTGGAACACCGTGAAACATTTCTAGTACTCTTACAATGCTCATTTTCGAAAGGAAAATGCGATACTTCTTAAATGACCTATTAAAGTTATGGGAAAATTAGTTTTCATGAAAGACAAAACAGGGATGTATAATCGTAAAAGAAAGGATAAAAGAAAGGAGAATGTTTTGTACTAACTCATACCAAAAATCGTTATATAAAGATGGGATTTATATCAATCGATTGGTAATAACTTTATTGGCAGAATTTGTTAGTAACGTCTACTAATTAATACCATGCTTAAATTTTGCTTTTTTTTTTGGGGGGGGGGGTTCTACATATAGATATTATACAAAATATTAAAGTTTTCTACACACCTAATTTATGCATCATATTTCGATTAAAAATAATACATATTACTTTTGGATACCAAATAAAGACATTTGGACTGTTTTGGGATTATGGAAATTTAAATCTTGGAACTGCTAAAGTTAAATTCATTTTTAGCGGATGCAACAGAAATTGTAATGTTGGGTAGCTTTTCAACCATAATTCAAACTACTTGGCTGAATCAGTTGTAACTTTGGATTCCCATATTTTAAACTTAGACTTAAATTTCTGTCAAGATTCATAATGTATAATTCGTATATATTTCGAAAATGAATTAAATTTTTTTTAGATATCAAATTTTGAAAAAAATATAAATAACATATGATTTGGTTTGGTTTATTTTGTGTCGGCCGATTATCTATTCGAGGGCTATAGGCCCAGGGTGGGAAGACCCTTCGTGGGGGTCTTTCTAATGGAATCTAACTCGTATTTACGCAAGGTTCTAACAAAATCACGAAAACTCCGAATGGTTAGGCCGACGGCCGCGATTGGGTTTGAACCCAGCACCTTCCGTCTACCAGTTGAGAGATCAAAACCTCTCAGCCACTGGTGGGACGAATAACATACGAATATTTTAAGAGGCATAAACAATGTGAATCCTAAATTACAGCTCGTTCTGCCAAGTAGTTTTTGAGTTCTGATTTTAAAAAACTGCCCGCGTTGCAATCTGTTTCACAAAGATTAAAAATCAATAAGCTTTAGGAGTTCCAAATTTTAAACCTGCACTTTTAAACCTAAACTACTTCAAGGAATGATTTTCCGTTTGCTATCTGAAGGCAAAATTTACTGAAAAATTCAAATATGATATGAAACTTAGGTGTTACTATTGAAAAATTTTAAGTTTTGTACAATTTCTGTATGTAGAGGACCTTTAAAAAAGTTTAAGTGGAGTATTAATTATTAAACGTTTTTACTAATCTATTGATATTCGTATCATTTTCATACAAGGATTTTTCGTTAATTTAGTATGAAGTGTTCTCTCTCTTCATTATTTTAGCTACTGCGAGAGTAAATATATGCGTGAGCTATTATAAAACTATTATTAGAAAAGGGTACCGCGCCACTTGGAAAATCTTTCCTTTCAAACAGCAGAAAATGTATATACAATCAAAATCAGTACCATCACGTTAATGGTATGCATAAGCACACATATTCTCTCTCTCTCTCTCTCTCTCTCTCTCTATATATATATATATATATATATATATATATATATATATATATATATATATACCTATAATCAAGAACTCTTAACTTTTTGATTGGTTGATAACCTATAAGAGACAACAGTATTTTCTTATAATTGACACCTTTAAACTACTTATCGCATAAATATATCTAGAATGCATTGATTGGTTTCTATTAAAATGTTTCTGACACTTTTGCTAGAATTAATGTTGAATAGCATCATTTCATAGTCTCCAAACTCCTTTCAATTTCTCTTTTCATTTCAATTTAAACAAATTTTATGTATATGAAATCAAATACCATATAGAAGCAAGACACATTTTATCAAATAAATATTCTTGTTTAAAATACATTTAATTTATCTGTAAAATAATATAAAGTTTGGCACTTATGCATCCTACATAGCAAAACTTACATACAATATGTGTTCAAAAAGTAATGCAAGTCTTGTCACAAAAAATAAATTATTCAATGTATAACTTACAAAAGTTTAAAAAATTTCAAATTATGATCCTCAAGTATCTACCTATTTTGTTTTGCAATATTCCACACATGGTACGCGGTCTTGAAATCCTCTACTACGGGAACCTCGTTCAGGCTGTCGTCACGGAGATTTGCATCGCCTCACTGCCGATCGAGCACCTTGGTAGCAGTAAATTCCTATTGCACACAGAGGAACCTTTTTCTCAATTTTTCGAAAACGTCCACGTAGTAGATAATGTTGATGGTTTCGCCTGAAGATACAATTCCTTTTGGAATATACATTTTGCATCGAAAAAGACCACACCAAGACAGTCTTTGACACGACGTTCACAAAATAAACGATGCTGACGCAACGACTGTTCGGAACCGACAGAGTTTGGGAGCGTTGCCAAATCAAGTCTCCCCTTTGCTTATTTCTAGTGGTCAGAACGAGCTTCTACGCACAGAAACATCTCCTATAAAGGGGAAAAACCTTGACACGCTTTATTGCGACGTCACAAAAAGCAAAGGAAAGAAGTAAAATCCAACAACTTGCATGTTTCGATTTCGGTGTCTGATGGAATTAATTATTATTAGCAGATAATAATTTCACGAGCCAACGAAATCGAAACATGCAAGTTGTTGGATTCTTTTCTGTGTTTTGCTAGCTTTGTGTAACGTTTCGTGACGTCACAACAAAGCGTGTCACAGCTTTCTCAAATCTAGGGGGCGTTGCAATAAAATCGCTTTACAATAAAATTACTTGCATTACTTTGGGAACACATCATGTATGCTTCTATATTATGGCTTACTTTAATATTCTAAACGTATAAAAAAATCAGGAATATATACACGGCCTCCAAAACGTATGTTGTAGAAATCATAGAAAAAGGTTTTGAGAAATTGACGTTCAGAGACCTGTGTTAATCAGGATGTAAAAACATTTGCAATTATACGATTGAGTTGAATAGTCTACACAACTGAAAATTTTGCTGTTTTCAATTAGCCAAATCATTTATGAGTTTATTTATGTAAATGTGAAAATAAAGGTGGCATACGCACACATATCAAATATTTTTTTCAGAAAATTTTTGCATCTGGGACTGCGATATTAGTATTTTGAGCGTTTCATTTGATAGAATTGGACAGTGAAATGTGATAGCATCTTCCAAGTTTCTAAACTATGCGACTATCTATTAAGTCCTTTGAGATTAAGTGCAGTGATATAGGAATATGTAGTTAATGAACACATGAAGAGTCGCCTGATTTCTATGCATGAATGACCAGATGCTATTTACTTAAATGTTCACTGCGGTTATCACAATCAAATCAGCCATTAAGCGCATGAGCATTACCTTTCGAATTATTGAATTTTTTCTTCTCCTGATATTTGCTGATTTGAATGAACATGTAAACTGTTACTTTACTCTTAATAATAAAACTGGTTTTGAATTTTAAGATCTTCCTTTTGGCGTCTTTAATGATTCCAGATTGATACATATGGTTCAAAATTTGTCCCTTCACAAAATAAGTAACAATATCTTAAGTTTCCAAGTAATTCATCTACAAATATTGTCAAACAGAATTACTCTAATAAGATTTTGATAAAGATTGAAAGATAAAATATAAAAACGTTTTCTTATCATACACTGTAAACACAATTCTTGAAAAAAAAATGAAAAAAATAGCTAATTTCACTTTAAACATTCGAATATTTAGCAACAGAGCAAGGTAATATATTTAATAGCATATATTTTCTTTGTAAATTATAATATTTGAAAATCCTATGAAATTTTTCATGTTATTAAATATTTCAAATACTCATTTCTTTTTTAAATAATTGTGCAGCAAATGTAATTTTCATAATTGTAGAAGAGCGAAACACTGTGAAATAGCGTAAAGCCTTTGTTGATTTGTCAGATGTATTTATGTACGTACTGTAAAACTACTCATAATAAATGTTACCTAATAAACTGTTTTCTAGCTTTTAATTTCTCACATTCAAAGTTTCTTTTGTGATTACTATACACGTTGTTTTTGTTTTGAGGGGACCAAACTGGAAATTTTTCGAATTCTCTTTGAATTTTTATTCGTTTTATTTTATATTATTCATTTTTAGGTGCGTTCGTAATTATGTATATATGTAGCACCTATAGTGGTCGTTCAATCCGTCCGTCTGTCTGTCCGCATATAACAACGCAAAAACTACCCAATCGAATCGTTTGAAATTTAAAATACATAATTATTACATAATTTTATCGGGTCATTTCAAATTTTATGAAAATCGGATGCATAGATCAATTACAAGGCCAATCAAAAGTATTCCATTACATTAGGGTACATGGGGAAAAAAGTTTCAAATGCATTTTAATCGTTTGAAATTTAAAATACATAATTATTACATAATTTTGACGAGTTATTTCAATTTTTTTATAATCGGGTGCATAGATCAATTACAGGGGCAATCAAAAGTATTTGATTTTCTCTATGACATTGTGGTCAATTAAGAAAAAGTTTCAAATGTATTTTATACGTTTGAAATTCAAAATACATAATTATTACATAATTTAGTCGAGTTATTTCAAATTTTATCAAAATCGGATGCATGGATCAATTACAGGGACAATCAAAAGTATTCAATTACATTACGGTCAATGGGGGAAAATGTTTCAAATGCATTTTAATGGTGTTACACTTATTCGAACTTAATAAAATTTATATGCAACTATAAAGTACATATTATAATATACATTTTACATAATTTGTGGTGCAAAGAACATTTGTTATTGATTTACAAGGCCACACAAAAGTATTCCATTACAAAATGGTACAGGGAGAACATTGTTTGATGAGCGTTTTAATTGTAATTCACTATTGACAATTTTATGAGATTGATATATGAGAGTAATATTTTTTAAACTTCGTTATCGTACGAACGCACCTCATTTGCTACGCTTCACGTGCAATTTCCAACTTGTTTTATTAGTTTTCTTATCCTAATTGTTAGACCAGAAAATGGAACATAGTGAAGTTTTCAGTGGATAAAACAAATATTTTTAAAAATTAAATGTTTAAGGCAATTTCAAATCTGAATGAAAATTAGAAATTGATGATTTGTGAAAAAATGTGTATTTTTGTCTATAAAAGGTTGGCATATTTCAGTTTGAACAATGATAAAAAAGAACTTAATGTAAACAAGGTCTTTATCAGACAGTTCTTGGCAAAATTATTTTTTTTTACTTTAGACAGGAAGTAGTGTTCAGGACAGACCCATCGTGTGTCCAGAATGCTGCTTTATAACGAAACGTTCATTTAAGGTGGTTCTAAAATTATCTGTTCAACAACGCAAAACTTAATACATATATTCTGATTCATTTTTTTAATTAAAGCTATAAAATTCGCAGAACTGAATTGTGAAATTCGCGTATCTGCAGTAGCGTCCTCTTTTTAAGAAACAGGGGAAACTCATCAGAACTTGGAATGGTTGTGCCGAAGTTCAGCAATGAGAACGACTTTGGCAATACAATTGGTAAGAAAGGCCTACTGATTTTATTTTTAAAATATCAAAATTTATTCGATTATAAGTTTCTGAATAAAATCACCAGCCTAAAGCCTTTCCAAACAAAAATGAATTCGGAAAATGTGTTAAAATAGCTCTTTAGGATTTGAGAACAGCCTAAAGAAATCGATTTTGATGCAAAATTTCAACATAAGAGACTTGAAAAATCTTCGAGCTTCTTAATTTCTGTAGAAATGTTGCAAAGATCGCTAATTGAAATGGGTTTGGAATCTAAAATAGGGGTGCACGATCCTTATTGATATTGTGCACCAATAAGGGCATCACAGTCCCCTCGATGCCCCGAGTGGGCTACAATATGGGCCTACAATATGCCTGGGCTCCCGCCGGCCTTCAATATACCATTTTTTCATACAGAATAATTTTCCTTATTAAATGACTGAAACTTTAGAATAAAATAAGTCAAACATCATCTTTCCAAAATTGTGGTGGCAAACAACTTACTGGCAAAAAGATTGGGCACTATTAATTTAAAAGACCTTTAAAAATATTACTGCAGACACAAATAAGAATAAAACTACGGAATGGAACAATGGTGGAATATGTAAGATAAATTTTAACTCTGATGATTTTAGGTAGATTTCCTAAGAAATACTATCGATTACATTCTCCCCTATGTTGGAATTTCTGAAATATTTTTACCGATATAGGCCGATATGACCTCTAGAACCGAATATTACCCCCCCCCCAATATAAAAACTTTATATATACCTCTCTCTCTCTCTCTATATATATATATATATATATATATATATATATATATATTAGTCATTTCGATTTTACTCACAGATTTCCACTTTTGCAGAAATAATTTGTTTTTATTGCATTTTGGTCACAATAATTGCCTTTTCTAGTTGTATAAAACTTAAAGTGTAACAAATAACTAAAGTCCGCGCTTAATGTTACTTATTTAAGATAACAGACCTTTTGAAAGATGCCAAGGTGTACAAATTTTTAACCTCTGTTACCGGACATAAAGACGCAGACGATATATCATACTTATAAGAAAGCAGCCAAACATTTTTCCTTACCACTTTATTTAATAGATGTCCTTAGTCAAGTTAATGCTGAATATTGGCTAAAATTTGTTTAAAAAAATAACTAAAAGAATGACTACGTAATCTCTGTTACAAATTACAAATTTTAAGATTTTTTTCAAAATTACATTAGATCAAAATAAGTATTTAATGATTGTGTGGCCATTTATTGCATAAATAAATCTATTATTAGATTTCGAACTAATCAAAATAGAAAATTTTCAGAAATCAATTACTATATGTAATAGAGGTTACATAAGGTAACAGAAATTTAAAAAAAGTAACAAAAAGGTTACCAACACCAACTTAATTTAACGATTTTGTTCTCTTCATATCTTAAGAATGATTCTTATAATATATTTCACTAACATTTTTTAATTAAATAAATAAACAGCTAATTTTGAAGAATAACATCTATAATTTATGCTATTTAGTAACGGAGATTACATAAGGTAACCTGTTATCGAAACTAAATTAAAATTTAAAAAATCGACTACATTTAGTGATTTTGTTATTCTCATATCGATGGAATAATGTTTGAAGTTTACTTGTTAATCACCTAGATTTTAACTTGTAGGTGTAGGATATATGTTTATGCAAATCAAAGAAATTATAAAAATGAGCTACAACGATATTTTTCGATTAGCCATGCGCCAGTGATATCTATACATACATATATGTATACATATGCTTATATTATACATACACACACACTTATATAGCCACATATACATATCGCTCGTAAGCTGCAATAGTGGCACAACTCAAAAAATCAGGTTCTGCGATTAATGGGTTTGAAGTTTCGCCTTGTAATGAAATGCAAAATGTACACGATTCATTGTTGTCATAAGTAGGAAGTGGTACTAAATGGCTCCGTAAGGATTCAATCAATAATAATGCAAAAAACAATAGGCTGAAAAAAATATTTTAAGGGCCGGAGCCCCTAATGCCCCTATGTACCTAATTGTTAATAACTTAACCCCTTTTTATCAAATAATCTTCTTCATTTTGAGGGACCTTTTTTCATTTAGCTATCCTCGCCTTTTTACTTTTCAGTTATGACCCTGGGCCCTTGGGGCCCGTTTCAGGGTCCCTTTAAGTTTTTGTGATAATAAATTGTTAATAAATTGCTTCCATTCAATTTTATCTTCATTTTTGGGATGCCTGTTCCATTTAGATATTTTCAACGTTTAACATTACACATGAGACACTGGGGCCTCCTAGGTAATCATAGGGCCCAGTCCAGGACCCTTTGATCTTTTTGTGCGCCAAAGATTTTTCACTAAGAAATAAGAAAATAAGAAAGGCTGCTTAGAAGAATACCAACTGCAATGCTGGAGAGCACATTAACTCAAAATTAGTATTTTTTGAGTTGTGCCACTATTGCAGCCCACGAACGATAAGCATATATAAGCATATCTATATGCATATATGTGTAGGGAAAGGTGGTGCACCTAGGGAAGTTTTTCAAAAATATTTTTTCTAAAGTTTATTAAAATTTATTCTTATTTTAGAACCAGTTAGATATAAAGTATAAACAATTCTGAATCAAATAAACCTCATAATAATCGAATATCTCATGTAGGAACAGAGTGCAAACAAAACAGAAAAACCTTTAAAATGTGCCAACCTACCCCACATGCTGGCGCAGGTTGAGACACTAGTTTTAATCAAAAATACATGCAAGATTTTGTATTTAATTAATGAACAAAGCTTTAGTTAAACACATGTTCCCACCCCGTAAGACATGGTGACGTCACTGCGACGTCGTTGTGAAATCACATTGTGACTTTGTGACCATCGATTGTCGGTGTGACGTCACGTGACGTCGATGTGAAGTCACAGTGACTAAAATGTGAAGTCGTTATGGCCGTTTTAGAGCTCGTTTGCGACGTTTCCCAAAATGGTCACAATGTGACAAATTTGTGAAAAATGTGTCATTTGTGACTAATTTGAAATTAACATTGTCGCGAAGCTGTGACAAAAGTAACGATATTTAAATTGCCAGAAATATGTTTTTTAAAGTAAATAACATGTTTTGAAGAATATTTGTAATTTTCTAAAAAATTTTAATAAAGTCACACCTCAGTCTCAATGTGACGTCACTGAGTGGTGGCATTTTGGTCACAGATGTTATGTCACCAAAGTGACTCGCAATGACGTCATTGTGACGTCACTGTGGTCACATCACATCCGTGACCAAATTACCACCACTCAGTGACGTTACATTGTGACTCAGATGTGACTTTCTTAGAAAACTTTAGAAAATTACAAAAATTCTTCAAACAATGTTATTTACTGTAAAAAACATGCTTTCTGGTAATTCAAAAGAATATTGCGAAATCGCTGTTATGTCACTGCATATAATGTGTACGTCATATCACATATGTGAGATAATACCCCCCTCATATGAAACTAAACACCCAGCAATGAACCCATCAATGAAACTTCCATTTAAGGAAATTTTATCGTTACACTTCGATGCTTCGTTCAGGGACGTAGCTTTAAGGGGGGAGGGGGGGAGGAGCCTCCCCTCCCAATATGTTCACGTAGTAGGGCGCCAAAGAGGGTATAAGGGCGCCGTTAGGCGCCCGGAAAAGAGGCTTTGTTAGTAGTAACAAGTAATTATAAAATAACTTAATTTTAAATGTAAAATTACAAAGTAAGTTATTATTCAATTACAAAACATGAATAAAGTACTTAATTTTAGACTTGTTACTACCTCTATTCCGACCTCTATTCCTACCTCTACTCCTATCCCGAAGAAAATTTATGCATCCGAAATAAAAAATTTCAAAAACAGACTTGTAATAAATTCCAGGATAGATGTACAATTATTTCCTTCTTACAGTAGTTGTTGGTCACCCTTAGATATAAAAGAAAAGGAAGTGCAGAAACGACTGTAGTGCGTTTGAATGGTTCTATAATATGTTTTAGTAGTAGGGCGCCACAGATGGTTTAGAGGCGCAGTCAGGCACCTAAAAAAGAGGGTTTCAAAAAGGGCGCCATGGAAGGTTTAAAGGCGCCGTTAGGCACCTAAAATTTTTATTATTAATGTGGCATTCTTAGATTATTATTTTACACACAAAAAAGAAGAGAAAAAATAATGAAAAAACAGTAAACGTGATTTGGAATTAATATTATTGTAAATTTATAAAAAAATAAATTATGGTTTCAAAAAAATATAGGAGATCCATTACATTTGAAACATTTTAAGATTACTACCAGGTGCTATCCCGAAGCGAAAACAAGAACACATTCCGGAAATCGACATTGTTCGATCACTACATGTAGTTTGATCTTTCGGAGAAAAGCTCTACCCTTAAGGACCGGACACATAGCACTAACTTCTTGCGGTCAGGTGTCGCTATTTTTCATCTTTTGTGAAGGCATTTTGATGTATAAATTGTTTTTTCAGTGAACTTTTTTGAACTTCAAGAGGGAAATTGAACTCGAAATCAGCTGACAGATTTACGACTGAAGATGGGGGAGATAAACTTTCCCTTTCTTTCAAAACTAGCAAGCTTTTGTTCCTGTTCGGGAACAAAGATAGATTTATTGCTCTTTTAGTGCAATAAAAAGTAGTGCTGTTTGCCTGCAGCCTTATTCCAATCTAAAGTTGGTGGTCCTCCACAGGGTCATCTGACCTTAACTATTTTAACTCCCCTCTTATGTCCTTCCTTGTGTGAGGTTAAATAATTTCCGGGCGTCACCTACATACATCTTTGTTGTCTAGTATCTAGTGTTGTCAAATTGTACTGAAGCTAATAACTCGACTTTTCAAAACTAGCGATTTTTTTCGTTCATTTTTTAAAATAAAAATGAAAAGCTGTCTTTCGTAGTCGTCCAGAGAGAAGAAATTCAGTCATGAGTGATGAATGAAATAAAACATAAAAACAAGAAACCAGGATTTTACTACAGGGAACAAAACAGAAATAGAAGTCATGAAGCAGAGACATGATGCAAATTTATGAAAAGGTGGATGAAAAACGATGATGCAGTCTAAGGTAAAAAATGTACATACTTCCCTTTAGTTAAGCATGTTCTTAAGGGTGTTCTCAACTGCTCCGCTAAACAAGCGCAAAACGTTTTGACACATTTACAAATTCATTTTTTAACAAAAAGGAATGCCTGACTATGGAAGCGATTTCGAATCGAACTTACTTTTCTATTTTACGATAATTAAATTACCTATCCAGTTCTAAGCTATTTCGATGACGCGATCACCGTTTTTCTCCTGCTTTTCAACCGGTTTTTCTGCTTTCGTCGGGAGATGTACTCAAAAAGGTCATCTTTGAAGGCTTGTTATAAAAAATCTATTGTGTTTTTAAAAAAACAAAAAAATTGAGTGCAATCAGACAGTTTCTGAATAACAACACCTGTCTTTTTTCATGCATTTCCAAACAAAAAAAAATTAAAACATGTGTCACAAAGTTGCCCTTTTTGATTTAAGAACACCCTTAAAGTACAATGTTTTTCATTCTGACGCAATTGTGAGTTCATTTATTATCATTGCTATTATTAGTGGAAAAAAAATCGAATAGCATTCTCAGTTTTCCGGTGAATTTAAGTTTTAATGATTTTTATTATTTATTTCCTAAACAGATAGCTATTTTTTGATTAAGGGTGTTCTCAACTGCTCCGCTCAACAAGCGCAAAACATTTTAACACATTTACAAATTCATTTTTTAACAGAAATATATAAAATTGGAATGCCTGACTATGGAAGAGATTTCGAATCGAACTTATTTTGCCATTTTATGATAATTAAATTACCTATCCAGTTCTAAGCCATTTCGATAACGTGATCACCCGTTTTTCTCCTGCTTTTCGACCGGTTTTTCTGCTTTCGTCGGGAAATGTGCTCAAAAGTGTAAACTTTGAAAGCTTGTTATGCAAAATTTATTGTGTTTTCAAAAAAACAAAAAAATGAGTGCAATTAGACAGTTTCTGATTAATAAAACCTGCTATTTTCATGCATTTCCGAACAAAAATAAATTAAAGCATGTGTCACAAAGTTGCCTTTTTTGATTTAAGAACACCCTTAATGGTCTTTTGATTAATCGGAAACTTTTACATTATTAATAATCGACCTAGTTTTAACCCAGGACTGGGCAGGAATGAAGCTTTCCCCAAAATTAATGTTTAAGGGTGTACTCGAAAACATGCTTTTCTACCTTCTACACCTCGAAATTTTCTGATAGAATTTCCGACTCATTTTTAAAAATAGAAACATGAAACTTGCTGGAGTGATTTTCGAAGAGATGTACAAGGTGCCGTATGATCTTATTTTTCGCTCCATTTATTAGAATTTGATTGATAAACAATCATTGCTTCAACATGGTAATTTTTAGGTAGATTTCGTATGAAATACTACCTATTGCGATCGCTCCTATGTTGGAATTTCTGAAAAATTTTTGCAGATCTACACCGATCACGACCCCTAGACCCCAAAACTACCATTAGTAAAAAAGTTTATCTACCTATCTATCTATCTATCGGTGTATATCACTTTCTTCTGGACACGATAACTTCCATAATTATGCTCAGATCTTCTTCAAACTTTTACATAAAATCAAGGAGCATAAAATCTCGATTAAGTTCGTTAATGGGCAAAATTGGACCAAGGGGGTGTAAGTTAGGAGGGTTTTTGTGAAAACAGAAAAAACGCGATAACTTCTAAATTAAAATAGATATCGAATCAGTTTAAAGTTTATATTACTTCTAAAGAATGGGCCAAAAGTTTATGCATGACAGATTTTTGATAAAGTTAAAAATGGGCTCAAGAGGCGAAAAAAACAGGGTTTTGGGGAGAAAAAAAAACAAAACTTCGTCAATTTATTAGATATCAAATCCAACTAAATTTTTTATAAATGTTCTCAAAATTATCTAAAACTTTTGTATTTACAAGTTTTTGATAGGAACAAGTTTTACCGATGAAAAAAATTTAAAACGAAAAGAAAAGGGGGGTGGAAAATGAAAAAAATCCATAACTTACTCAATTCTTAAGCAATCAAATCTAAATCTTCTTAGTAATATCTATGACTTTTATATTAGGGTGATTCTCAAAATAGGGGACAATTTCAAAAGTGAAATCTTAAAAAAATTACTATTAGCAAAATTTCTGAAAAAAATAGGTGTTGTTAATATAGTATTAGGTATACTTTACATGTAGTTAGCAGAGCTAAATATTTAAAAATTAACTTAAAAAAAAAACAATTAGTATTTTTTGAGCCATGCTAATGACAAAACAAATTGCATGGAATAAATATATTAAGACATTTTTATTTTCTTCCTGTTTAAATATTTTTTTCTATATTTAGTAGCCTTCCTTTTCAGCAAATGGTTTCCATTTTTACATATATGCATGTAAGGAGAATAAAAACATTACCAAAGAGCAAACTTTGTTTACATGAGCAACATTCTGACACTAACAATGTAAGAAGCTGTGTTAGTGATTTTCTGGCAGATTTAATGCATATTTTAGGGATAATAAATGTAATACCTAAATTTATATGTAAAATTAAACTTTATAAAAGATACAATATAAGCAATGGTTACATTTATGCACATAGGAGTCTTTAGCATGGACAGAAAAACCATGCTAATGACACTAATATTTATCCATGCTAATGACAAATTTTAATTTAAATAAGATTATGAGCCATAATATAATCACAATGGAATAGTCCTTTCTGGGACTTTTTAAAACACAAAAGTCCTATGCAAATAAGTAAAATAAAAGTTTTAATTATAAAATAAACATGAAAATTATTATCCATTCTAATGACATACAATTAATGTACGCCCCTAATATTCAACTTCTATTCTTAAAATACAATACATGCTTCTATTTTCAGGCTGGGATAAAATGGCTACTTGTTGCCATGGAGAAACTTTATATTTTCAAACTATTGTCATATGTGAAAATGAAATTTTGATTAATAACCAGCTGTTATAGCTTGTTTGAAAATAGAATATGGAGGACAAACTTTAATTATTTTTTTATATACTATAATTTTATTTTTAAAAAGAAATTTATTGGATAAATCCTCTCCTTGATTAATTTAAAGAAAGAATAACATTTGTTTTATTTTATAAACATGATATTAACTCTTGAAAAAGCTAGTATATACAAGGCACAGCTGCTGTGGACATCCATGCTAATGACATTTTGAACATTTATTCTGTTATTTTAAGGTGTTTTTAACTAAAAAGTGAGTAATTCTTGAGTGCAAATAATGAATAATATTGAGAAAAACATATCTAAATATAAAAACATGACAGAAAACATTTCAATTTTTTTTTTTTTTTTTTTTTTTTTTTTTTTTTTTTTTGTATGCCGAAAAACATAAATTGTCCCCTATTTTGAGAATCACCCATTAACAAGTTTTTCATAGGACCAATTCTTATAGCAAAAATAAATTAAACAAAAATAGGAGTTGGAGAAAAAAACTCAAATCCAAACTGCTTATATTCTGAATCATTTTTAGATTCACTTTTGATTTTAAAAGCATCAAAATGGTAGATCCTCCTATTTAGGAACTGTATAACGTGACGTATTAGCCAGTTTTTTGATAAAATCAGAATATTTTTCAAAAAAGGCTGCCAAAAACGGTATTTTGAACAGAATTTCCCAAAGTGATGGTGATTGAAAAAATTGAGGAAATATAACAAATTGCATTTTTTCTGACTCATTTTTAAATCCATTTTTGTTCTCAAACGCATCGTATTTACAGGTCCTCTTATATAGGAACTTTATAATGTGATGGATTTGCCAGTTTTTTGATAAAGGCAGAATATATTTCAAAAAAGGCTGCCAAAATGGGCACTTCGCACAAAATTTCCCAAAGCTATCATGATTAAAGAATTGAGGATGTATTCAAATAACAAATTGGTTATTTTATGACTCATTTTTAAATTCAATTTTGCTCTCAAACGCATTCAATTGACAGATTTTTACTATTTAAGAAATATATAATGTGAGAATTCGTCGATTTTTTGATAAAGGCTAAATATATATTTTTTTAAAGCTTTCAAAGTAGGCATTTCGCACAAAACTTCCCAAAGCGATCATGATTTCAGAATTGAGAATGTATTAAAATAAGAAATTGGTTATTTTATAACTGATTTTTGAGTTCGATTTTGCTTTCTAACGCATTCCATTGACAGTTGTTATTTATGAACTGTGTAACATGCCGTATTGGTTAGTTTTTTGATAAAGGTTAAATATATATGTTTTTCTCGGACAAAATTTCTCAAAGCGATCATGATTTAAGAATTGAGGATGTATTCAAATAACAAGTTGGTTATTTTATGACTCATTTTTAAATTCGATTTTGCTCTCAAAAGCATTCAATTGACAGTTTTTTGTTATTTAGGAACTAGATAATTTGCGTATTGGTCGATTTTTTAATAATAAAGTCAGAATATATTTCAAAATATGTTGTCAAAATGGGCTCAATTTTGCTTAAGATGATTTTGATAAAAACCAGTTCTTACATAAAAATAAATTAAAAAATTTTCAAAAGCGGCCAAAGAAAACTGTTGAACTGGATTTATCTCTAATCATATTTTATTTTTTGTTGCTGAAATGAGCACTCTTCGAAATCTACCTCCGCCTATAGGCCAAGCCGACAGGAATTTTTTTTCGTCTCTAGCTCTTCCGTTTTGGAAAATTCGGTTCACAACGCCCACTTTAACAGCATTTTTCACACTATTTTCTGCCTTTATCAAAATATCGAGCTTTACAGCCCCTTGTATAGTTTCTGAATAAGAGAATCTGTCCGTCTGATGCATTTGAGAGCAAAAATGAATTCAAAATTAAATGCGAAAATAAGCAATTTGGAAATACACCCTTACTTTCAAATGTTTTTTGAAAAAGCAAACAAACATAGTAAGTTGCAATCGAATGGAACCAAACAAATATTCAGTTTTATATGATTTTTTTTTATTTATTTAGGTTTTAGGTATCCACATATTAATTTTCAAAGATTTTATTGTATAAAACACTGTATTTAAAATTGTAACATTATAATTAAAAATGCATTGTTACTGATCAAGTGGCACTGATTCCATTCTTGCAAGGGTTACTGATCAAGTGCTAAAAAAATGTTTTTCAAAAATGCTTTCAACTGAGCAATATTTTTTTTGGCCCTATTTTTGTTTTATAATATAATTTTGTTATGTTTTATCAATTGTACGTATACATTTCAAGTTATTGTCACTTTTCTGATGGGTCATTTTTCTGCCTTATGGTGGACATTACAGCTTAAATTTGATTTATCTGAAAAATATCAGTTTTTAAATAACTATAGAAACATCACAATGTACCGACGAGCAAAGTGAACTCTTCTATCTGAAATTCCAAAATATGTGTATATATGTCTATTTTAAATCGAGATTGAAATGTTCTATGCATCTGAGTTTTTTGCGTCGCTAATTGTTATTGTGATATATTACTTTCGACGAAATTTAATGATATCTGGTATTCAACATACTTTCGCTAAATTGAACATGTTGCTTAAGGGGTTAAAGAAGTTTTTATTCTAGTGATTGGATAAAGAGATTTGGAAATAATTGATTTTTGCTTTTAAAGTAGCCATTGTCAAAAGAGAAAATTAAATTTACTTTGAACGACTGTCTTTTAATGTTAAAAAGTGACAGGAAAAAAAAAGTATTCGTTAATGTATTGTATAATTAATAGAATAATCGTTCGACCGATTTAAAAAATGCACTTTAGAAAAAAATAACTGCTTTAAAGTTTTGTGTTATAATTGCAGTACGATACAGATTATTTTTTACTTATGTGTATTTACTGGGGAACTAAGATTTTAAAAAAAGAGAGAAAATATGTTATTCTATTTTACAGAAACTGGACTATTCAGTATATTTGATATATAGACCACCGTTATTTCTTTGAAAAGGGGTCGAATGTTCATCGAGAGATTTAACATTTCTTTTTTATATTGGTGGGAGTGATAGTCGTGGGCCCGATCTCGGAGGATCTCACCAAAAAAATTGAAGGCTAAATTCAATTATATTGATCAGCAAGTTTCGGGCGGGAGCTGCGGCGTTGAAACCACTATAACTCTATTGTAATTAACTTTGCGTTCTGTATTTTTATTTTTCTTCCAAATACAATTGTCTTTATCATGTCAGGAAATCGAATTTAAGGATCCAGGATTCGGATTCTCTTCAAACATTCTATATTGCCTTTTTAGACCTTGAAAAAACAAGAGCTGGGAGAGATATTTTATCAACACATGTGCATGCTCGCTTAAAATGGAAATTTAACCATGGCTGCATCACTTATATCACCTAAATAGATGTCATCGCCATGAATAAATAACTAATAAAAAGTAGCATAACTACCCCCCCTCTCCTAAAAAATGTGCAAATAATTCAAGGGCGGGAAAACATTAAAAGGCGCCAAATTTTGGTTCCCCCCCCCCCCAATAAAAATTTCAAGCCACGGCCCTGGCTTCGTTATGAAAAAAATATCGTTCAATAGAAATCTACGAAAATTCATGAAATATGTATGGTATACTACAAATAAAAATGGAAATATTATAAAATTGTATTTTAATTTGGATAATAGCTTTTGTTATGCAATATAGCCACATGAGAAAAAATTCATTAGAATAATATCTAAAACACCACATAATAAAGGAAGGGAAATAAATTCTGAATCGCAGCGTTCTATTTCTCGTTTTCTCTTGTATTTCAAATCCAAAAATTTAAAAAAAAATAAAATCGGAATATTCCTTTGTGGCGATCTTTTATGAAAAATACACTTCTCATAAAAACTTTCGCACCCTTTTTAAATATTCAGACAATTCACCTATAATATTTTAGTGAAACTGGAATCGCTTTCTCAGCATATTGAATTTTTTTTTCATTTTTTTCTTTTGATTCAAAAGATTAAATAAATAAATACAGTAGACTTCCTCAAATCCGCACTCCTAAAATCCGCAGATATTTTATGGATGTAAACAATGAAACATTCAGTTCAGATGTAGGTGCAAAATTTGACTTTTTTAGTTTTATATCAATTCTATATATTTTTTAATTTGTAATTTTTGTTAAGGTTATTGAATTCATGTTTTTTCTTGAAGAAAGAATAATTTATTTCTGAAAAAAATAAAGATATTGCTGATATTATTGGTAATCACAATCTTACCAAATATATTTATATATTAATCAAGCTTTTTTAGTTGTTAAGTCTGACTAAACCTGAAATAAAGCTACATTATTTTATGATCTTGATGTGAATTAGTAATGTGCCTTTAAGAGGCAAGTTTCATTGGATAATTTAGGAAAAACACATTTCATCGTTATAATGAATATCTAATTGTACATTATTGATTACTAATTTGATCTTTGATTTTAGTATTTTTATCATTTTAAAAACTATCTAAAAAATTTTATCATTTTAGTTTATCACTTATTTTAATATTTTAGCATATTGTAAGCAGTCATTATACTTTTGATTTCATTATTAATTACATTCAAATTACTTTTTAAAAAATGTAAACAAAGCAATGACCAGAAATCCGCAAAATTCTAAAATCCGAAAAACCTCTGGCCCCAAGCTGTGCGGATTTGAAGGAGTCTACTGTAATTTCATTTCATGCAATCCGCTGAAATAAATTCATCGATCAATCTCAACAGCAGTTTATCCTTTAGAGTTTAGAATATTGTGTACGCACGGAAGTGCAATATATTTTGCTAAGTAGATTTTTTTGTAATATGAATATTAATTTAAATGTTAATGGCGTTCTAAACGAAGTTCAACAGAAAATTTAAAAAAGTAGATAATTTCATTAAATATGGGCTTCGTTAAATGGATGTTCGACTGTATTTCGAAACTAATTGAAAGTAAAAAGGAAATGCGTGAAAAAAAAATTTAAACTCAAAATTTTAATTAGGCATACACTCATAAAATTAATGCGCATGCGCATTCAACTTCCAAATCTTCGAAGCTCAAACAAACAATAACAACAAAAAATCACCTGCTTAAAAAATATCGTTTGGCGACGACCAGAATAGGTGACACTAGTGTATTTACTCTTTAATTTGGCAGCTGCTCTAGTAGCTTTGTTATAATGTTATGTGCATATTTAATACGTAAGTTGAAAATTTTTAAGTTATGCAGAAATGCGATCAGGTGACATTTTATATAAAATATCTGTCCGAAAATTTACAATGTCAGTGGTGTTTAGTTAATATGAGCTCGCCAATGTCATTGTACTTTATTCGGACACTAGCTGTCCTGCCCGGCGTTGCCCGGGCCCGTGATGTTAATCAGTTTTCAAATGTGTTATTTGCTTTCTAAATGACCCTTAAATTAAACTCAAATTTCTATGGTTTTATACCTTTAAGTCCATTTTGTCAAAATTTATATTTTTAATCGGAAAAATTGTGAAAAGATATTGAATTGAAAGCACATGCTGTTTGGTATTTTGTTTTCTATGTAATTTGATTTTTTGGAAACTATGCGAACCGAAAGCAAACGAAACCGCGACGGAACACTGTTTTTACTGAATTCGTAAAAATTTTCACACATTTTATTTTGTAAAAAAAGAATTCTATCCAGACGAAAGTTCCAAAATTTTTGAAAGTAATGTAAATCTAGTTTATTGAAAGGCTCTAAAAACATTGTGCTAAAATATGGGCATCTAGTTATTTTTAGCCGGGATGTAATTCGTGTTTGTCGGTGTATTTGAACGGGTTAAACCTCATATTTTTTTAACAAATTGCAACATAAATTATGTGAATGGTATGTAAATATGTTCGGTTTGTCAGGATGTATATAGAATTGCGCCCCGCAAAGGCAAAACCGCAATGAAACGATCTGGTTTTTATTGATTTCCTTAAATTTTTTGCACTTTTTATTTTGTAAAAATTATTTCTATTCGTCAGAACGTTTTAAAAATTTTTAAGAAGGTGTAAATTTGATCTATTGAGATGTTTTTAAAAGTTTGGGCTTAAATATGTATGCTTAGATACTTTTAGCGTAGAAAAAATATTCTATGCGTGAGTCGCAAAGTGCCTCCTTTTGCCGGTGTATTTGAAAGGGTTAAATCTTATATTTTAAAAACCGATTGCATCATAGATCTTAAAAATGTTTTTAAGCTTAAAGAATATGTTTTTTGTTTACCGGTACCAATAGGATTGCGTTTTGCTAAGTCAAAACCGCAATGAAAACGATCTGTTTTTTATTGATTTCATCAAATTTTTCGCACATTTTATTTTGTAAAAAATATTTCTATTCATCCGAACGTGTTGAATTTTTTGTAGGTAGTCTAAATTTGGTCTATTGAGAATATTTTAAAAGATTGAGTTGAAATATGCACGTTAAGATAATTTTAGCATGGAAAAAATATCCTCTTTGCGAGTCGCAAAATGACCTTCTTTTGCCAGTGTATTTGAAAGGGTTTAAATCCAAATATTTTGAAACCAATTACACCATCGGTTAGAAGAAAGTTTCAGCTTTAAGATCCTATTTTTGGTTTGTTTATATCTTAAAAATTACGCCCTGGAGGGGCATTGACAAAAGGGAGAAAAAAAAGTTTTGGAAAAAACGACCATTTTTTAATATTTGTTTTCAAAGGGTTAACTGCAACATTTTTTCGAATTGATTATTGCATTTGAGACCTAAAAATATGATCTTTCGAAATATGTCTCTTAAGTTTAACTACGTCGAGCAGTTTGGTTGATTTGGATTTAAACAAAATGATCCAAAAATAGAAATAAACGGGGGGGGGAGGTTCTTCCTTCGTTTAGATGCGTAATTGAGTTTCTGCGCATGTGCAAACGTTTTCTTTCCCAGAACATTAAAAAAATGATTTTTTTTTTTAAGAGTGAGTTCCGTTTATTAATTAATATCTATGAAACTAATCAAAAAATTAAAATTCTGAGCTTCAGGTGCATCAGAAGGGATATTGGAGTACTCTCAAAAAAATTTTGAGCTTTGTACGTGCCGTAGATTTTGCTAGCCATCGCAGACACACACACACACAGAGAGACAGACAGAGCGTTTTGTTCTTTTATTAGTATAGATTCCGACTTCGAAATTATCTTCTCTATTTGGATTATGAAACTGGAATTAGAGGATAATGTCGATAAGAAAGAGGTAAGAAAATATTATTTTTCCTGCTTTTTTTTAATGATTTCTGTTAATTTCGTAAAAAACATGTTATAAAAGGAATAAATATCATATTAATTTAACTTTTTTGAATTCACTTAACTTAGTAAATTCAATAAATTTAACGTTTATTTTGTTGAAATATGGAACAGTATGTCACCGATTTGAAAATAGTTAATAACATTGTTTTTAAATTGCACTTAAATCACATTTTTTAACTACATGGTTAAAATCACATTTTCATAAATCAAAAAATATATACATAATCAAAAGTTAACGTTATAATTAATATATCAAGGAGTTTCGGGGTGTTTAACTGTTGAAAATAGTGATAAATATACGAATTTATGCTCTAATAAAGCAAAAACAAATTTTTTTCAAACTTTTTTCTTACCTTTCTAAATTTCTCATAATCCCAGTAATTTGATAGCTGTAATTCCAAGATATTTATTATTTTAAACCATGTATCTAAAATAATTAAGATATTGATTTTGGGATAATATTAGTTATTGATTTTAAAAAATGAGTAATTATCGCATATATTTTATTAATTTTTGATTTCTTAATTGGGGTCATTCCATGTAAAATGAGCAAAAATCTAAAAAAAGCCGTGGCTCCATAGGAGCCGATTTTAATAAATTTTATACACATGTTCAATTTATATTCAAATGAAGCTCGGCAAAATATCTCGATAAAAAATAACTTTTTTTAGCTCTTTTGGACCTTTAAAAAACTTGTGATTTAGAACGGCATGCGTACAATCGTCCAAAGTTGCAAGTTTGAAGTTCTGTTTCTTGAAAACTATTAAACAAAAATGATTTTTTTTACAATATTGTAATCTCTGAAAATCAATCTTTATATTTATTGAGTAAAAATAATCTTATAATATCATAATTAATCTTAAATTCGTTGTAAATATTGAAAATTTTTAAATTTTTAAAAAATTATAAACGCTATAAAATTTAAAGGATTTATAAAAAAAACATCTATTAAATTGATTACTGGTGTATCTTAACGTATGAAGATTAAGTTTTCCAAGTTTGAATGTTGTTATTTATTTCCTTCATTTTCAAAAAAACGTAGAAACTTAAAAAAAAAAAAATACAAAATCATAATTTTTCCTCTTATTTATCCGCACAAAATAAATAAAGGAAAGGTTCGACAATAATAATATAGCACAGCCATAAAGATCAAAAAGTCCAAGATACACTCAAAAAATTTCAATAGCGCCTTTTGGATTCCTGACATAATAAAAATAGGTTCAAAAAACTAATATTCCAGACATTCTGAAGATATCTTTCTTTGAAAACACACGCTTTTTGCAGGATTCTTGATGAAAAGAAGTATATGTGCTGCCATCTACATTTGTTATTTGATTTTAAGTTTAAAATACAATTATTTATTGAAGAGCGTCCTTTTTTTTACTCAAATTTAAAATATTCTTGAGGCAAAAATAAACTGAAAGCAAGAAAAAAAAAAAACTTCGTATATTTAAAATATACACTTTTATCTATAATATCAAAGAGGTTAAAGCTTTCAAAAGCTTTTATTGAAAGCCAAACAAATGATAAAATCTTTGAATTTTTAATCAACAGTTTTCACTGTTTAATTTTTTTTTTTTTTTTTTTGTCATTAAGGAATAAAAAAGGCAAGGATTAAATTTTAGATGCATTAAATATATTCGATTAGCTATAACGTCAAAAATTTTTGAAGCTCTAGTAAGTGTCCTTCTTTATAAAAGAAATAATTGAAATATTTCATTGTTTCCACATTTTTTTAATTATTTATTTTTAAATTATGGAATAAAAACACAATTACTAAATTACGCGAATCTGTTACTTATAGTTCATTCTTAAGTGTAAATATTTTTTAATACAGTCTTTTCATTCCTAAGGCTAAAAATCAAACTTGAAATTTCAAGCATGTACACAAGACCTCGATTTCGTATCAACTTTAATGTAAATTTTTGTACTAAAATAAACAAGTCTGAAACCTAATACTTTGCGTTTCCCCGTAAATGATTGTGATTTACTTATATGATGATTTTCAATAAAATCTGTGACATGAAAGCCACACCTGATTTGCTCATTTTGTATGGAATGACTCATTGTTAAATTGTGTTGAAAATAACTATTTTGTTTCATTAGTATTTGTTCTTCAAATCCTGGTTCTAAATAGTCATAAAAACAATTACATGTACTGTTTTTTGCGGGATGTATATTACTGGAATTTTTTATGTTTATTGTATTTCTATTATTTTCAATAATTTTTTTTTTAATTTTTTGAAGTGAGACTGAGAATACTTAAATATTATTGATAGATTCATCTAGTACTGAAAAAAAAACGGACTCTAATAATTATAACTATTAATAAGGAAACTTTTTTAAAAGAAATTTCTTAAGGATGTCCTTTACCGGCACATCTACACTATATGACATATACAATATATATATGATATTAACTACGATTTTAAACCTTGTTGTAATCATACATGCACACAGGCCACTATAGTAAGGAAATAACTAAGCGTAATACCAGAAATAGTTGCCTCATCTTCATTTCTAATCAAGATTTTCAAATGAAATCTGTATATTACGAATATTGCGCATAAACTTCACGTAGTTTTATCAAAACATAATTCTATATTAAATTTAACAGAATGATTTTAATTGGTAAATTAATCAAACGTATATTCATTTTCGAAAATGAGTGAAAAAGTGTTTAAATTAGGATTCGAACTAGAGACCCTTGACGTATGCTGCCAATGCTCTTCCAACAGAGCAAATTAGCACACACAATTCACCTGGAGAAATATCATTATGTACTCATACTCATAGTATGCATTTATCATACGGGTAGTATGAAAAAAAGTTAAAGTATTATTACATAGGGTTATATATAATAATGATAAGTATGCATTCTTATTCACTGTGTGAATTGTGTCCGTCAGATTCTTCCAGGATTCAACAACAGGAATCCTGACCTGAACACTTTTGCACTCAGTTGGAAAATTACAACAAAAGATAATTAAAATATATATATATTTATTAGACATCAAGATTATTGGTCAGAACTATTGCCAAGCTGTACAGTTTTACATATGTGCTGAGACCTGTGGATATTAAAGCGAGTAAAAGCTTTTAAAAAAGTTAAAAAAGATTTAACAGTTTCAATAACATACTATAAAATGTGTGTCAGTTATAAATAAAATTGAAGCTATGCAATTTTCAGCATGTGGAGGGAAAATATATAAATATTTTTGAAAGGTAATATTTTTGAAATGTTGAAAACAAGACTAGAGTTGTAAAGCATGTGAGGTAAATTGAATTTTTAACTTTAATTTAGAAGAAAGTCTCCTTACTGCAGGTAACTATCTTTGTATATTATACAGTACTTGTTCATAGATTGTCAATATATGATTTTAGGACTCAAACTCTATTTTAACAGAAACATGGCATGGAGTTATAGTTTCAGCTGATCCTGTTTCTTTTAAATTGTTAGAGAATCGTTAAGAAAAATTAAATCGTCACAGAATCATCACAGTGTTAATGAAAATTTTGTCATAAATGATCTACAGCGTGAGTCTAAAATAATTTGACAAACTTTGAGGGAGGTGGTAGAGCTCACTATAAGAAATAATTATGGCATAGAAATATATGACCGGAAGGGATGCGTTAAAACGCCACACTAGTCACTGAAAAAGATCCGGATTATAATGTTAAGTCTTTGGGGGCGTTATTTTCAAATATCTCGTTATAATTTTAATATTTGTGAATGTTTTTTTTTTCCATAGGATAACTGAGGGCGATCTACAACTGGTTTTCCTGGTTTTGACTTTTTTGGTTCCGGATTAAAAGAAAAATACTTTAACTTTCAGAACCAGTTTAGATCGGTTCTAAAACTAAAACTATCTTAATATAAAAAAATATAACCAAAATTGAAAAAGTAAAAATTAGCCCGGTTGTGGATCGTCCTCAGCTATCCTATGGAAAAAAACATATCATGTAAAATATTTAAATTTGAGAGAGGTATTAGAAAACAATGCGCCCGTAGACTTAACATTATCAACCGGGTCTTTTTTAGTGAATAGTGTAGCGTCTTGACGGGTCACTTCCGGTAATATATTTCTGTGCCATTATTTGTTATAGTGAGCCCTACCACCCCCTCAAAGTTTGTTCCATGATTTTGGACTTACCCTGTATTTCACAAATTGGTCACAATGTGACTTGAAAGCATTGTCACTTTCGTCACAATGCTAATGACAAAATCGTCACAAATGACACACTTTTCACAAATTGGTCACAATGTGACGTCACAAACAAGCTCTAAAACGGCCATAACGACTTCACATTTTAGTCACTGTGACTTCACATCGACGTCACGTGACGTCACATCGACGGTCACAAAGTCACAGTGTGACTTCACAACGACGTCGCCGTGACGTCACCATGTCTTACGGGTTTAACATATTTTCTTTTTAAGAGTGCCAAATATTAAAAGAATATATGTTTAATACACAAGTAAGCTATCATGCTTATCAAAATTTAAAAAAAAAATATCTTATTTTTTCAAAACAGATATCTTATATTTGCTGCTGTCCTCAACATTTTGAACATACCTCACAAATGCAGCAATGATTTGTTTTCCTACAAACTTTACCATTGCATACTATCCCACAGTGGGTTTGCCTGTAAGTAAGTTTCTGTACCTATCTTGAGCAAATTTGCAATCTGTAGAAAAATCAGCATCACATAAACACTACTGCCATTACACAAACAATTTATATTCTTTTTCCTTCCAGGGGTAATTTTCACCAATTTTGCTAGTGCAACTATCTCATCCTCACTGCTTGATGAAAATCTTAACTTATTGTGTACTGTGTTTTCCTTCTGTAAGCTGCATTTGGTCTTTTCAGCATTTTTGGAATGTCCCCACATCTCGCAAGGTGTCCCACAACTGAGTATCCCAACCTGTCCCATCCCGCACATTAAGCCATAAAAACATTTACGTTGTTAAGAGCCCACAATAGTCACAGAAAAATTACTCAAAAAGACCCGGATGACCATGTAAAGTCTATGGGAGCGTTCTTTTCGAATATCTCGCTCCAATTTTAATATTTTTGCATGATTTTTTTGCACAAGATAGCTGAGGGCGATCCACAACCGGGCTAGTTTTTACTTTTTTAATTTTTGTTTCAGATTTTCTTTAAAAAAATACTTTAACTTTCAAAACCGGTTTAAACCGGTTCTGAAACTGAAACTATCGTAATATAAAAAATATATAACCAAAATCGAAAAAGTAAAAACTAGCCCGGTTGTGGATCGTCCTGAACTATTTTATGCAAAAAAAATCATGTCAAAATATTAAAATTTGAACGAGATATTAGAAAAGAACGCTCCCATAGACTTTACATGGTCATCCGGGTCTTTTTGTGTACTTTTCCTGTGACTATTGTGGGCTCTTAAGCTTAAATTTTTAAATGCAAAATTAAAGCCTAAAAACTGAGATGTCCCAAGGTGGGCCATGTTCCAACGTGTTCCACCTTCCTCTATATAACACTGGCACCCGGTTAATCGAAATATACCGTTAGAACTATTCATACACACATCCAGAATAAATATATCAGTAACCTGTTATATCTGAAATCCTTAAAATATTAAACAGCAGTCTATTACCTCTAATTGGGAATCTCTTGCTGTGCTTAACATTTTTAAAACAATTAGTTCTTTTACTCTTGTACATTCTTTTACAAAAATTATTGAGCAGATATTATTCTTCCACTTTTCTTTAGCACCAATATTTGGTATAAATTTATTATTATTATTTATTTCAAAAGAAGAATAAGAAAATGAGATTCTCGTTATTTGCTCTCTTACTTTGCAGAAATTTATTATACTTGCCATGCTCATTTTATATAAAAGAATGAATAATTTGATTATTTGAACGAAATTATGATGACATCACAAATTATATTAATCTTATTTTTAAGATGAAATGCTTTTTATGCCTTTTTAAACTTAACTTACTGTACTTAATGTTTTACAATTCTCAGAAATTAAGCTTGAAAACAATTATTTAAAACGTTATATCTTTTTTCATTTATTCATAAGGCAAAATACCTGTATTAATCTATAATTTTTAATTATATTAATTAGGTTTTGATACTTTTGTGTCATGTTAAACATTTAGAAAACTTGATTTTAATGTATGATTAAAAAATATCAGTTGGTTAAAATCATGATTTAAATCAATTGATTAAAATCATTAACCCCTAGTCATTCATGATGAAATATCGAAAATTACAGGATTTCAAAGTTTATCTCGATGTAAGCTAACTTCAACGCGACAATTCGATCTTGTTATATACGCTGTTAAAAATCTTCAGCTATTTCTGAAGACTCACTCCACCGCTTCTTGAGAATATGGTTACTTGACTATTTTATGAAACATTCTCATTTGTCCAAATAGAGATACTCGTATTTTATAAAAAGTGATGGAGTGACTAAGCAGCAAAGCTGCAGATTTTTTAACAGTGTAGACACTATACTAATACGATGTTCGCATTGAAATTTGAAAATATAGCGCAGACGTCGCTGCAATCGACTTTTTGGATTTCAGTGTTGTTGCACATTTAAGGGATTCAAACTTTTAGCAATTTTTCGATGGCAGGTTCCCACAAGAATATTCTAAAAAATAAAAGTGTGAATTTACACACAAAAACAGGTATATCGATGATACGAAAACGTTTGTCTATATGTCTAAATTGTCAAAATACACATCTAATGTGTAAATTTCAAAATACACCTTTTAATATGTAATTAAATGATAACTCAAAGTAGGTGATAACTCTTGAAATACACAATTTAATGTGTAAATTGTACAGGAATACAGTATTTCTGTGCAATATTCTTACACACATATCTGTGTAATATTCTATTTTTATACATACTTTTGTGCAGTATGCAAAATACACATATTTTTGTGCAATATACAAAATACACAGATAAATGTTATATTCTGTTCTTACACATACAGGGTGATTACAAAAAAAACTATCCCGACATTTGGGCTCCTAACTATCATACCATTCACAGAAACTGAATGAAATTTTGGGAAAAGATATTTTGAGGTATGCGCTCAAGAATGATATGAAAAACAAGTGTCACTCAAACAGTTACGATTACAGTGAAAAAATTTCGAAATAATCAAATGGCAACACCCAGTTTTTTGTATTGGAATCCGATCTCCAGTGTGAAAAACCTCATATAGCGTTGGAATGGCAACTGCAGCATGAAAATTATCGGCGGTAGATAGGCTAAAATTGAAAACAACCGATAAGGACAGAGAAGCAGCATAAAAGAATGCATTTTATTGTGTTTCACAAATTTTCCCCATGACCTTCTTCACACAGGATGAGATTTTGCATGCGGCAGATGGTGGATAGCACTATAGCATATAACATGGTAATAAGACTCTCTTGAATCGCAGTTCTGATGGCATCTTTCAAATCAGATACAGTTTGAGGACGAAACTGATACACTTTGGATTTCAGATATCCCCACAGCCAGAAATCCATTGGTGTCAAATCAGGAGACCTTGGTGGCCACGGAAACGGGAAATGACGGGAAATGACGGGAGATAACTCAGTCACCAAACTGTTGACTTAAGACACGTTTGACGGAAGACTCGACATGTGGAGGAGCACCATCTTGCATCCACACAACTTCGGATATAGCATTTTGCCGCTGCAATGCGGGAATCGCGTAACGAGTTAACATGTCATGATAGCGAACACTCGTTACTGTACACGTTTGCAGATTACCGGCAATAACCTCTTCAAAAAAGTAAGGGCCGAGGATGAACGTACTCGTTATACCACATCCCACGGTCACTTTTTCCTCGTGTAATGGACGGGCAAGCAAATCATGTGGATTATTCTCTGCCCAGTGCACACAATGTTTTGAATTCACGTTACCAGTTAACGAAAAATGCGCCTCATCTGTACACAGAATGCGTAAAGGCCAGCTGTTATTTTCATCGTACCGTATAAGGAATTGATTTGTAAAATCCAGCCGTAATTGATGGTCTCCTGTTTCCAACCTCTGGACAAGCTGAAATCGTTACGGAAACATGTTTAGAACAGAGCGCAGAATCTTGCGTACAGTTGAATTCGGCATATTCAGAACACGCGAAACACCGCGTGCAGTTGCGAGACGAACTGTGCTTATCATTTGATGAACTTCTGCAACAGCTTCCACAGGACCGGAAGGTCGTCCAGACCGAGGTCAATCGCATATGTGCAACCAGTTTCTTCAAATTTATTAATTAAGTCCCGTACAGCTTTAACAGTGCACGGACCTCGCCGTAATCCATGGTTGCGGCGGTAAACACGCAATGCCTCTGCGACATTTTGTCCATTCATGTAATAAATCTTTACGATTTCCCCACATTCTTTCCCTGAAAGCGGCATCTTGTTTGGAATGGCAGAAGGCAACATAAGCGTCTCGCATTTTGCAGTGCCTTTTCTTTCCCCTAGCGTAACGACGTCAATCATGATTGTGCCTTACGTAAACTCGAAATTTTCATTTCTTGGTTTTTTCTTCTCGTTTTGTGGAAGACAAATCACACTGTAAAAAATTTGATCCATTTGCTGCAGCGTCACTCCACAGCTTTTATAGAAAACGGTTACTTTACTGTGTTATGGAGCAGTCTCATTGGTCATAAAAGAGATATTCAATAAAATCTCTGGAGTGACGCTGCAGCGTCACTCCACAAATGGGTCAAATTTTTAACGGTGCAGGCTGTGATATCAGCCAAGTAAACGGTGTGACGTATGACGTAAATGAAAAGAACGGAACATCAATGTTCTGGTTCACGGCAAAGTCCTTTTTACTTTTCCCTTGCCTAGTTCGGGTGATTTTCATGCTATACAGGGTGTTTCGCTACCAGACCGACTAACTTTCAGGGATGATAGTAGACATGAAAACAAACATTATTAAATAGGAAACCATGGGGCGCAAACTTCTTCTATAGGAGCTAGGGGCCATTAAAGTTTAAGGTCCAAAATTTCAAACAATGATAAAAAACAGAAAAAACGGTCAATTCGTTTGCGGTTTTCACTTAAATCATTCTGTATATCACGATTTTTTTTTTAAATTTTAAAGGTTACGTTCAAAAATTGTCGATAAAGGGCACTTTAGACTTTAGAGTAACGAACAATTAATTTTTACCGTTATTTTGTGCATGGGGCTGAAATTATTCTAAAGTTTAGACTTTAACTTAAATTTTAAGCCCAAAATCGGAAACACTGGGATCGGGTAACTAGCGAAAATTAAACTGTGAACAGAGGAGGAGATTTTAAACGCTCTTAAATATTGGACAAACAAATCGATTTTGTTGCATTTTCAGTATAAGTCATTCCCTTGGTAGTTATTTTATTCAAAATGACGTACAGCTTTGTTGTTCTCATTTTTTTAAAAAGGGCGTTCCGACACATCTCTGATATTTCAATGGCATTACACTGGGTATTTTACTACCAGACCAACATACTTCCAGGAAGTGTTAGGGATACAAAGACGACTCGGAATCACATAGGAATGCAACGTTGGAAATGCCTTTTTTTCAAGTTACGGTTAAAGGAAGCAGAGAAAAGAGTAACAGAAACAGCAGAGAAAGAGCGACATGTTAATGTGACAGAAAACAGTTCATTTAAAGGTTTTACTATAAAAGGTGTTCGAAGTTACGACCAGAAGTAGTCCGGTAAGTTTAACAGTGACGGTAGATGGCGCTACGGTTTCCTTGCGGTAGATGGCGCTAAACGGTAATGCGCCTGAGCAGCGATCACTTTGAAGTGATCATTCGCGAACCGGTTCCAAAGGTAGCAGAATAAAGTATTTGAACGATGAACAGCACGATAGGGTTCCTCCACATTTTTACCAATGACGTTTGCCGACACTTCAAAGTAACATATGGACAGTGGTGGATAGGTCGTGGTGGCCCGGTTCATTGGCCTGCCAGATCGCCGGACCTGTCATGTATGGACTTCTTCTGCTGGGGTTAAATGAAAAAATGGGTGTATGAGACTCCCGTACCATCAGTTGAAGACCTCGCAGTTGGTATTTCTGTAGCTGCGAGAAACAATCAGAAATGCCAGGAATCTTTCAAAGCGTGAGGAATTCCTCGCGACGCCACTGTCAAGCATGCCGGACTATTTCTGGTCGTAATTTCGAACACCTTTTGTAGTAAAACATTTAAATAAAATGTTTTCTGTTACATTAACGTGTTGCTCTTTCTCTGCTCTTTCTGTTTTCTTTTTTATCTGCTTCCTTTAACCGTAACTCGCAAAAAAGGCATTTCTAACGTTACATTCCTATGTGATTCCGAGTCGTCTTTGCATCGCTGACAGTTCCTGGAAGTATGTTGGTCTGGTAGTAAAACAGCCAGAAGTAATACCATTGAAATGTCAGAGATGTGTCGGAAGCGCCCTCTATCAAAAAATGAGGACAACAAAGCTGTACGTCATTTTAAATAAAATAATTACCAAGGGAATGACTTAAACGCAAACTGCAACAAAATCGATTTGTTTGTCCAATATTTATGAGCGTTTAAAATTTCTCCCTCTGTTCAGGGTTCAATTTTCGCTAGTTACCCCGATCCCAATGTTTCCGATTTTGGGATTAAAATTTGAGTTAAAGTCTAAACTTTAGAATAATTTCAGCCCCATGCACAAAATAACTGTAAAAAGTAATTGTTCGTTACTCTGAAGTCTAAAGCGCCCTCTATCGACAATTTTTGAACGTAACCTTCAAAAAATTTTTTCTAAAAAAATCGTGATATACAGAATGATTTTAGTGAAAACCACAAACTAATCGACCGTTTTTTCCGTTTTTTATTATCGTTTAAAATTTTGGACCTTAAACTTTAATGGCCCCTAGCTCCTACAGAAGACGTTTGCGCCCCGTGGTTTCCTATTTAATAATGTTTGTTTTCATGTCTACTATCATCCCTGAAAGTTTGTCGGTCTGGTCGCGAAACACCCTGTAGATGTCATTCCAACGCTATTTAGGATTTTTCACAGTGGAGATCACATTCCAATACAAAAACTGGGTGTTGCCATTTGATTTTTTTTTAATTTTTCTCACTGCAACCATAATTGTTTGAGTGACACTGATGTTTTCCATATCATTCTTGAGCGCATACTTAAAAATACCTTTTGCCAAAATTTCAGTTAGTTTCTGTGAATGGTATGATAGTTAGGGGCCCAAATGTCGGGATAGTTTTTTTCATAATGACCCTGTACTTCTGCTTAATGTACAAGACGCACATTTTTTGTGAGACATTTCAAGTACACAGATTTCTGTGTGGTTTTATCTTATACTTTTGAGGGTAAATTATGAACTATATGTTTTTAATGAATTAAATAGAATTGCATGAAGCACAATTTTTTATGTTTGGTGTGTTTGTTTTTTCAAATAGTTATGTTTGACGCCACAAAACACTGTACTAATAGTTTAAAAGAAACAAGATCGTATAAAATTGGAAATTACTGTGTGCGATCTTTCTGTCAAAATCGGTTTGAAACCCTAAAATCGTATGGTAAGAATTTATAAACAAGATAGTGGCGATGGTGTTGCCTATGACGGCCAATTACCTCACGAGGGATATGGGTCCGAATAGTTGCGCTGCCCTCCGTGGGGTTCATTCTCTGAGAACCTAACCCATGTTTACGCAAAGAAATCCAAGGTTCGAAGAAAACTACGGAAAACTCCCAATGATTAGGCCGAACGGACACCCGATTGGGTTGGAACCCAGCATCTCCCGTCTACCAGCTCTGAGAGTTATGAACAAGGGCTGTGTAAAGCATAAATAGTCACACGAAGTATGGTGACTTTCTTCAATATTTAAGTTTAAAATTCCTTTTCCTTAACAGGCTACAGCTGTAACATATTGATTAGTTTTCAATATATACCCTTCATTTGGCATAAAACGACGAAAATATCGATTTTCTTACTTTTGCTTACATTATGATTTATTGTCCCTAGTGTACTCTGGTGAAGTTTCATAAAGATTCGAGTATTGTAAATACAGTTAAAAAAAATTTATTACTTTTCTATCCCTTTAAATTCCACACCCACTTCACAGTTTACATTGCGATAGCAGCTGCAATATCTATCTTGTTCAACCAAGAAGAAACGTTGTAGATTTAAAATAATGATTTTTTGGAGCTGAAATCTTAAAAGAGAATTTTTTTTAGTTTGTGTTTTTTTCAACAAATTGACATGTTCAAGAAGTGATAAAACTTTTATGTATATTTTTCAATTGACGCTTTTTTTTATTACCAGGCCCCTACCTACCGAGTTCCTCAGCTTAACTGGTTATATGGTAAATTCTATACATAAAATTATACATCACACTTCTAAGAATAGTTTTTAAAAATAGCTCAAAATATTCAAATATGTACGAGAAAATACATTTTAAAATTCACTTATTTTTTTCAAAATTTACCAATGGGTTTACATTTAAAGTGGTTTAGCACTGGTCGCTCAACCATTTTTTTAAATCTCAAATTTTTATACAACAACCCTAACAAGATGGAAGTTCAAAATGACTATTATTTTTTAATTTTATTGATTTTTGTTTGTGCGTGGCAGCTATCTTTGTTTCATCGTATGCTGCCATTTTCTCCCATACTAGGGTATACGAAATTGTAAATATGTCGTTTTTTATTTTTCTAATTCAGAAGGTGTTTGCATCAATTTTTTCAGAATGAAAAGGGCTAAAATTATAGCAATAGAATAGTTTTTAAAAACAAATTGTTATTGGTAAAATTTTAGCATAAATTTTAAGATATTTTCCACAAATCTGTCCGTTTACAAGAGGAAATTTTTCATGTCAAGAAAACTGTCAACATGACGCAATTTCTTTTACAAATAGGTCAAAAATACTTCTATTCACACACTGTCCCAGATCTGGGAGTTTTTCTTTGCGAAAAAAATTCCAAAATTTATCAAAAATAGCACTTTTTAGGTTTTGACATCTCTGGTGAGGCATGAGATAAAAATCTGAAATTATGGCCTTTAATAGTATTTTATGATAGTGCTACGTACAAAAAATTTCAATAAGGAGATTGGACTATAAGCAAGGCTTAGTTAGAGCCTCTAGAATTATGGGCCGGAGCATCACCGCCATATTTAGGTACACTGTGGGTACATCCTTGCTTCTTGGCGACCACAGAGGCGACTTTAGCGCCTTATTGGCGATCTCAAGAAATTTGTTTATCATATATTACTTAAACTACAAGTAATGCATCATCTATGTGATAAACGGAAAAAAAGTGACTGGAAGAAAGTGACAGAAAAAACAAATGCTGAAAAAATGTGACGCAGCAAAAAAGTGACAAGGAACTGATAGATATTAAACTTAATAAATATGTGCTAAAAATAAAATAGTAATGAAGAATGTATTTTTTCTGTTCTAATAAATTATCAAAAAAAATAAAAAATTATTATATATTTTATTAACCGATAGTAAATTAATAAAAATAATTGTAAAAATAAATAAAAATAAATATTAAAAATTAGTTTCAATTACAAGAATTGATTTTAAAAATGATAATATTTTATTAACTAATAGCAAATTAATAAAAATAATTGTATAAATAAATAAAATTAAATTAAAATTAGTTTCACGAACAAGAATTCATAAAAAAATTATATTTGATAGTAATAATTGATAGTAAATTAATAAACATAATTGTATAAATAAATAAAATTACATATTAAAAAGTTAATTTCACTGGCAAGAATTAATTTAAAAAATGATAATATTTTATTAACTCATAGTAAATCAATAAAAAATTAAATGTATAACTAATTAAAATCAAATATTAAAAAATCTACTCATTAACAAATATATATTTAAAAAATGATATTCTATCAACTCATAGTAAATCAAAAAGATAAATATATAATTAAATAATAAATAATAAACAATGTAATAATTAATACATTAACGTAATGCATAATAATTATACATAATAATTTATATATTATTTAAATATATTGTTTACATAATGCATTTATTATAATTATAGTTAATATATTTTATTAATTATTAAATTATAAATTAGTCATTTATTAAACTATTATTATTACGATTGTTATTGTTAAATTACAATTATTAAATTAAATATGAATAATTTATTATATTTATATAGTTTTATATTATTTTATTATATATATATATAGAGATTAGTATATTATTATAATTATATAATTTTTTGTAGATATAAATATAATATATAACGTAATAACATATTAATACATAACTTTATAATTAAAAAAAATAATAATATATAAATTGTTATATATAATTAAAATTATAAATAATTTTAAAATATAAATATATAAATAATGCAAATATAATTATATTATATTATAAATATTATCCCAATATATATACATATTATGTTACTTTGTATAATTATATTGCATTATACAATATAATAAATATTAGATTATGTATATATATATATATATATATATATATATAATCTAATATTTATTATATTGTATAATGCAATATAATTATACAAAGTAACATAATATGTATATATATTGGGATAATGTTTATAATATAATATAATTATATTTGCATTATTTATATATTTATATTTTAAAATTATTTATAATTTTAATTATATATAACAATTTATATATTATTATTATTTTTTAATTATAAAGTTATGTATTAATATGTTATTAATAAAAATATCTAATACTATATAATAATAATAAATAAATTATAATAATAATAATTAATTGTGCAATTTTTCTTATTTGTTATTATCTTTTCTCAATCATATTAAACCGATAAAAATTACATTATCATTTCTAACATTTTTGTGATTTAAAACATTACTTATTTAAGACATGCCCTCAGAAAACCCGCAACGTATCCCCAAGAGCATGCATACCCTTGATTGGGAACCGCTATCATACGAGAATTATATAAATACAGATATAAAAAATTAAATCTAAAAGAATCGTAATCATCATTTATTTTTACAAGTTTTGACCGACTTTTAAATTAGGCGCTTTCAAAAACCGCGCCAATCATTTCGACGACAGTTGGTTATTTACTTTGTTTGTTTTGGTGTTTTCTTCCAGAAATTGGAACGCCTTGTGTCCTTTTCTAAAATGGTTTGAACAATTCATAGCAGAGCAACATCTTACCATAAATTTCGTATTTAATTATAACGTGTATTTAATAGAAAATAACTGTCAAAATGCAGCATCGTTGCTCTCTGTTTACATAGAAGCGAATGGGCGCTGGGTACATATGGCAAACCCAAAGGCATATCAATGGCGGATGCTTCAGCTCGTAAATCTAGTAGCCCTAGGCTTAGTAGATACCGGGCTTGCTCATTCCTTTCATGACGTCACAAAAGGTGGCTGAATGGCATCCAGCGATTGGTACAAAACGATGGGTGCGTCACTTTGAGCCCTGTTTGTACCAATCGCAGATAGCGGCCAGCCACCTTTTGTGACGTCGTGATAAGGAATGAGCAAGCCCAGTATCTAGTGTAGCCCTGCTATAAGCTGAGATATGACATGCACAATATGTGAAAACAATACTGCCAAACTATAGTAACCTACTATGTGTTTATTCCTACTACTAAAATGTTAAATTAATGATTGATAGTACAAAGTTAAATGTTAATTACAAAGATTTTCATCAAATGCTTGTGTAAAGTGATTTAAACAATTCAGAATGTATGCTAAGCCAATACACTATTTGTCCAGATAAGCAAAAATGCTAGAAATTCTATTACAACAATTAAACTCGGAAAACATTTCAGAAAATGAAAATTAAAGACAATGGGACAATTAAACCCTAATTGTGTCAACACGGTTTCAGTTATTAAACCTAGCGAAGAATTTTGTGAAATTTTAGTAAAAATTTTGTGCTTATGTGCTTGCTTTGAAGAAACATCACTATGCGTGTAAAATACTATCAATATTTCATAAGCACAAGAAGGAAAATCTACTGGATTCGGAATGCATTGTATTGGGTGACTTTGCTGAAAATTTTACATTTGTCATTCAGCAAGAAATACAAAATTTTCACTCGGTGAAGAAGCAGAACACTGTCCATCTCGTATATTATTATAAAGATAGTAGTATTTTGATAAATACAAGAGTAGAAGTATTTGTGTTATCAGTGATCATCTTGCACATGATGCCATCACAGTCCATACATTCCAAAAACATGTAATTAATGATATAAAAACAGCTGTCCCATCAGTATCAAATATCTTCTATGTTAATGACGAAGCTCCCAGCCAGTACAAAAATAAAAAGAATTTTGTAAATTTTTTTCATCACGAGAAAGACTTTGGCTTTCAAGCAGAATGGTACTTTTTGCGACTAGTCATGGGGAAAATGCTTGTGATGGTAAAGGAGGAACTACAAAAAGAGAAATAACTGAGAGAAGCCTACAGATGATAAATAAAAATCAGATCCTATCTCCTGAAGAAATGTTTAAATTCTGTGACAAAAACCTTCCCGGTATTACATTCATGTACGTTTCAATTGTAAAAGTGACCAACCATGCAAATGAATTACATAATCGATTTCAATGCTGCTTGCTAGTTCCTGAAACTCGCTCCTTCCGTAAGTGTGTTCCAGTAATATAAACATGTATGTAGGTCGGAGAGTCTAGGGGTAATCAATCACTCACAGTCATTTTGCAAGACGAACACAACATTTAATATAACAAAAAACACACAATTAAAAAAAAACAAAGCATTGCATATTCACAAAGTGCGGCTTTCCTCGCTCAGAGCAGAAACTCAACAACCGCTTTTTTACCTGTTACGTCACATGACGTTTTTATCTCTTCGATTGTTGCCAGATACAGAATAAGAATGCAAATTGAAACAATGAGAATAAATGAATACACGGTTACAGCCATAGATAAGTTACATAAAACAGAAAGAAATGAATAATATTAAAGTAACGACTGATATTTCCCACACGTATACGATGTTACCATACAAAAACGTTAAGTAATTTTCAGGAAATAAAGATATCCAAATGCCTTTAAAAGTTAAAGCTTCGGGAAAATGACATTGTTGCATGTATCTATTATAAGAAGTGGTATCTTGGAATTACTAATGAAGTGAACCTTGAACATAGTAATTTCAAAGCTAATTTCTATGGACCAGCAGAGTCAAGAACTTCATTCAAGTTATCAAGAGATGACAAGACTTGGGTAGCTTCAAATAAAATTTTGAGAAATATTAACCCTACGGAACTGACAGCAGTAATTAGTCAAACACATAACATATCTCGTTAACAATGTGAAGATATTTCTCAGATCTTTGTTAAGCATACATAATATCTTAGTATATTAAACACTTGTTATTTAACAACAAACGATATTTTCTGTGCAAAAATTGTAACAAAACGGATAAATCTCATTTCTCCTAAGGTACTTGTACATTTCTTAACATTTTGTCCTCACAGTATCTCAGCTTGCAGTCAAATGTCCTTCTTGAAATTTTTTGTGCATAACACTGCTATAAATTTCTATCAAAGACCAGAATTTCATATTTTTATCTCGTGCCGCACCAGAGATATCAAAGTGTAAAAAGTGTGAATTTCGAAAACATTTTTGCAAAAAGAAATCAATTACCAGATTTGGAACTTGGCGTGTGAGAACAAGTATCTTCGACCTATTTGTAAAAGAAAAAAAAAAAAAGTCATGCTGACTGTTTTTTTGCACGAAATTTTTTTTTATTATATACAGACTAATTAGTAAAAAAAAAAAAAAAAAAAAAAAAAAAAAAAAAAAAAAAAAAAAAAAATCGTAATTTTTGCTAAAACTTTACCAGAAAGAATTTATTTTAAGAAACAATTCTATTAACAATCTTTTAGCTCATTTTATTCTAAACAATTTGCTGAAAACCCCATTTGAATTAAAGAAATAAAAGATGAGCTATTTACAATTCTGTAAACCCCTCAATGTGAGAAAAATGGTGCACACGATGAAACAAAGATGGCCACCATTCAAAAACGAAAAATAGTTAAATAAAAATAATAATCATTTTGAACTTCCATCATGTTAGGGTTGCTGTACAAAAAGTTTGATTTTTTAAAAATGGTCAAACAACCAAAAAAAAAATGTTTTTTCTGGACCACTTGAAATGAATTGACCCTAATGGAACCGAACTATTTCTTCATCGAAACACTCTTCTTAATTGAGTCCTCTATTATTATGCGAAAAATGTAACTTAAAATGCTTAAGAGTCACTCAAATTAATCATTCAAAAACGACCCGGATTATGATGTTAAGTCTATAGTGGCGTTATTTTTAAATATCTCGCACAAATTTGAATATTTGTTACATAATTTTTTTTTCTTTTTTGCATAGGATATTTGAGGACTATCTACAACAAGGCTAGATTTTACTTTTTCGATTTCGGTTTCAGATTTTTCATAAAAAATTACTTTAAATTCCGGAACCGATTAGAATCGGTTCTGAAATTGAAACTATCATATTATAAAAAATATATATATAACCAAAATCAAAAAGGTAAAAACTAGCTCGGTTATTGATTCTCCTCGGCTATCCAAAGCAAAAAACATGTAAAAACATTAAAATTTGAGCGAGATATTTGAAAATAATGCCACCATACATTTAACATTATCATCCGGGTTTTTTTAGCGACTCAAGAGGCATCTTAATGTAAAAAAAATGTTCAAAGGGTGCCGAGTCCACTTTCAAAAATATTTATACATTTTTCTCAACATGCTGAAAATTGCTCAGCTTTTGTATTTATAACTGACGCAGGATTATTTTCAGTTGCTGTAGTGTGCCAGGCGATGAGAACAATTTTTTTTCTCATTTTGTAGAAGATTATTGAAAGCTTTTTTGTCTTTATGCAGTTTTACAGTCTCTTCACGTTAACTTACAAAATTATCAGCGCATAAGTAAAACTGTACAGCTAGCCAATAGTTCTGACTTCTTACGTTGATTTTCAAGCAGATTTATTTTTGTTGAAATTTTTCAACTGAATTAAAAAGTTCTGAGGTTAGGATTCGAAACAGTGACCTTTGCGCAAGCTGCCAATGCTCTGTCAAACGAGCTATCCTGAATAAATCCGGCGGACACAATTCGACTACAGAATCTATTATTATTATATAACCTTACATAATAATAGTTCAGTTATTTTTCATGCTTCTCACATGAAAAACTTATACTTCTCGTATGAGTATATAATACACTCTTTGCCATAAAAATTTGCGCAACAAGAAATAATTGTGGGATCATAACGAAACTTGGCATGAAAGTACATATCAGGCAGATATGCAAATGATTAGAAATGCAGCGTGATTGCGCATTGTGTGATGCCACTAGAGGACGTTGAACTTCGTCCTCCTTGGAGTATAAAACTGGTAAGCATAAGCAGAACTTGTCTGAATGTACCTTTTCTTTTGTAAAGGAAACCCTCAGGTAGACATGCCGTTACGCAGCCATCGAAGAAAATATCAGCAGCTGTCGGAGCTGGAGAGGGGAGGAATCATCGGGATGATGAAGGCTGAGTAGTCAGCTCGGCGAGTAGCTTGTCAAGTAGGTCGTTTTGATTTTACTGTAAGGAGGTGTTGGGACCAGTGGACTGAAGAGACGTCATTCACGCGGAGACTAGACTCGGGACGCCCTCGACAGATCAGTCGTCGAGAAGACCGTCACATCATACGAAACGCACGCGTTCAGCCAACTACCTCATTGGCCGCTATCCAGAAACAGGCAGCACCTTCATTACGGATCTCTGTGTCTTCCCGAACCATCGCAAGGCACTTGGCTGAAGGACATCTGGTACCGCGGCGCCCATTACGTGTGCTGCCAATGACACCCTTCCACCGACGCTTCCGTTTGGAGTGGTGTCGCGCACGACGGGATGGATTGCAACAGAAAGGAACCAGGTCGTCTTGGGAGATGGTCACTCCAGCTCCCCATTGTTTATTGACAAGCATTGTCATGTCCCTTAATCCCTTCTTAAGCAGGCCTGGGGAACTGGACTCCTCCTACATTTTTTAGAGATCTTTTTTTATATTTTGTAACCTTTTCTTGGCGATTTTCAACTTTTTTGGCAAAGAAATCTCCGGCTTATTTGCAAGTGCATCGTCAATGGGCGCATATGCAATAGTCGAGAAATGCTCAAAAGAAAAGAGTACATAATGTCATTTCTGCATTATTGAAATTATTTTCTTATTAAAATTTAAAAGAAAACTAAAAGACGATTTTATTTCTCTTTGCAGTAATTTATGCTACTATTATTGCAGATATCAAAATAGTTCCAAAAGGAAATTTAATAATTTTTATAATTCCTAAATGCAAAATATTAAAAATGTAATATTATTGAAAGATTAATTTGTTTAAGATTTTATTTTCATTTATATTCACTAGCAGGGGTGACCGAGCTTAGCTCGGTCAAAATTAACTTTGTGTTCAACTCGATATAGTGTTTGCCCTGTATCATTCTCTCTGTATTATTACTGTAAAACATGTTTTTAATAATAGTATTATTTACGAAAACAGTCAATAAGAAAACTATGTTTGTATGCACATGTTCATAAATTTTACTTTATTTTAAAATTTACAATGAAAGGACATCGATCCAAATCACTTTTTTAGCTCGACTCTGATTAGTTTAACTATGTATCTTGAATACTATTAAGAATGTATAAGAAATTTCTTCACATTCTGAAAGACAATATTTTTTGCCAGATATAGCCAAATTTGGACACAATTTTTCATTTGGTGCCAAATACGTGTTTAGTTTCGTAATCTTAATAGTCGATTTTTCGGTCAAATTTCGCCAGTATTTTGTCAAATATCGCCAACTTATCGGCTTTTGCCATAGTCTCGTGATCCTGACCCCTATTACCCAAATGATCCACTAATCAAATGTGATCAAACATGTGACTTAGCTCAATGGTCTTCAGGTAATCAAAAACAGTAGAGTATAAAATGAATCAAAATCGTTTAAGCCATTTCTTAAGTAAAATTGGCTTAACAGCATTCAACAATGAAGCGAAATGTCCCACTAATATAATTTTGTTTAATATGCAACTCAGCTCAATAGTCTTCTCGTGACAAAAGACGTTCCGTTGCAAAATTTAGGTAAAATTGACTGAGTCGTTGTTATACATAATTAGAATGACCCGAACCCATTAAGACCTAAAACGACCCACTAATTGAATTGTTACATGCATGTGTCCTATCTCAATGGTTTTCTTTTGCCCGAAAACGATATAATAGAAAATATACTCAAAATGGTGAGAACAATTTTCTAGATAAAATTAGCATGACCCACAAATGACCGTTATATCGAAATCTCTCGAAAATGTGACTTAGTTCATTAATTTTTGCGTGCCGAAAAACGTTAAATACAAAATTTAGATAAAATCGATTGAGCCAATTTTTAGGTATAAATAGTTTGACCTTGACCCATTATGACCCAAAATGACTCAATAATCGAGTTTTCTCAAACATCTGACCTAACCCAATGATTTTCTTGTGTCCGAAAACGATAGAATATAAAATTTAGTCAAATTTGCGCGAGACATTGTCTAGATAAAATTAGAATAACCCAAAAGTGACCCACTGATCGAAATTTCTCGAACATGTGACATAGCCCAATGATTTTCTCGTGCCAAAAACATGCTTTATACAAAATTTCGTTAAAATCGATTCACCCGTTCTTTAGATATAGCTTGACCATGAACCATCATGACCCACAAATGACCCTTATAATCGAAATCTCTCGAACATGTGACTTAGCCCATTAGTTTTCTCGTGTACAAATATTGTTACACTCAAAATTTCGTTAAACTCGATCCTGCCGTTCTTTAAATATAAATAACTAGAACCAGACCCTTTATGACCCATTAATCGAAATTTCTCGATCATGTCACCTAGCCCAATGATTTTCTCGTGCCAAAAAATGTTGTGTACAAAATTTCGTTAAAATTGATCCACATGTTCTTTAGATATAGCTTGACATGACCCGTCATGACCCATAAATGACTCTTATAATCGAAATCTCTCAAACATGTGAGATAGCCCATTAATTTTCTCGTGTCAAAAAACTTACATACAAAATTTCATTAAATTTGATACTGTCGAACTTTATATATAAATAGCTCGACCCAGACCTTTTATGACCCAAAGTGACCCAGTAATCAAAATTTCTCGAACTGAGACCTAGCCCAATAGTTTTCTCGTGCCAAAGAAATGTTGTATACAAAATTTCGTTAAAATCGATCCACCTGTTCTTTAGCTATAGCTTGACCATGACCCATTATGACCCATCATGACCCACAAATGACTCTTATAATCGGAATCTCTCGATCGTGTGACTTAGCCCATTAGCTTTCTCGTGTCAAAAAACTATTATAGGCAAAATTTCGATGAAATTGAATCTGCGGTTCTTTAAATATAAATAGCTTGACCCAGACACTTAATGACCCAATATGACCCATTAAAAAAAAATTTCGAACATTAACCCAGCCCAAAGTTTTTCTCGTGCCCGAAAACCATAGAATGCAATTTTTAGTCAAAATTGCGAGAGAAAATCTCTAGATAAAAATAGCATGACCCAAAATGACCCACTAACCGAATTTTCTCGAACATGTTACCTAATCCAATGGTCTTCTTGTAATCCAAAACGATAAAATTTGGTCGAAATCGTTAGAGCCGTTTTTTAAATAAAAATGGCTTGACCCACAATGACCCAAAAATGACCCATTAATCAAAATTTTTCGAACATGTGACCCAGCTCAATTGTTTTCTCGTGCCGAAAAACGATTGGATACAAAATTTCCTTAAAATCGATCCAGCCGTTCTCTAGATATAAATAGCTTGATCCTGACCCATTATGACCCAAAATGACCCAATAATCGAATTTTCTCGAATATGTGACCTAGCCCAATGGTCTTCTCGTGCCCGAAAATGGTAAAATCCAAATTTTTGCGAAAATCGTTAGAGCCGTTTTTGAGATAAAATTTACCCACACAGACACACACACACACACACACACAATTTTTGCTCGCATTATAGTATAAGATTTATATTACATTCGTAATCTTCCATTCGGTTCCAGACTATAAAAACCTCAATTTAACTTACCGTATAGAGATGATTACAGAAAATTATACACTTAATACAGAAAATTATTACACTTAAAAGAATATATGTAGTTTCGCATTTATTTCCAGCTAATAACGAAATAGACCCTATTCTTCATTTTGGTTCAAGGCTCTAATAATAGCCATTTTACCAATTGTGACATCACAGGAAATTTTTGAAGAAATCGCCGTCAAACAAAATCAATCATTTAATCAGTTGTTTCATTAAATCGTTTCATAAATTCGTTTCATTATGATTTTATATATATAGGGTAAATATGAAACAAAAGCAAGCTTATCTATTTTTTCATTACTCAAAGTTTAAACTGAGAAAGGTGAAAAAAAAATTTATTATACTGAAACAATAATTCCTTATGTAAGTTAGACAGTTATTTTCCCAATGACTATTCTAATTAAATATTATCCCACAATATTATTGATTGTACACTTAAATATCCAAGGTCCAAATGTAAACCTGGAAATATATTATTTTTTTATTATTATTCTTATTATTTTACCTTTATTTATTTATTTCATTTTTTTAAACGGGGGGGGGGGGGAGGGGTGTTAAAAGGCTACTGTTAGAGCAAAAGTTCTGTGTCTACAGAGTAACATAGTCAATAGTTAAAAAAGAATATTTTACTTCTTTTATTTGAAAATATCAAAAGTATCATACACAATATATTGAAAATAAATATCAAACTTCGTTTTATTTTTAAAATAAATATCGGATATTTATTATGATGCATCAAAATATATATTCATCGATATATATCACCGAATCCAGTGTTAAAAGTACAGGAGCACACTTTTTAGAATCCTTCCTTGAATTTTAATACTATTAGGTAGCTTTAGTTACAAAAAGTAAAAAGCTACCTATTGCAGCCGTGCGGAGGAAAGCACTTCCGGAAAATTTTGGTATATTTTCTGCGATCATGGCCCCCAGACCCCAAAACCACCCTCCGTTCAAATGTTGACATATATATATATATAATGTAACTGGGGTAATAACGCCATGCAAACAAAACTATGAAATAAGATGGAATAATTGCATGTAGATTGCCCAATTCTAAAAATATAAACTCTACCAACTTAGAAATTGACAAATTGCATTCTAAGCTATTGAAAATGTTCAATTTTTTGTGAAAGTGTGAGAAAAATAAAGGTGTGTGTGTGTGGGGGGGAGGTATGTACATAGTAAATACATGGTATGTACATAGTACATACAAATGTTTCGACCGAGTTCGTTGGCCAGCATCATACGCCATCTTGTTTCAAAATGGCGGCCATTTAATTTTTTTTAAAACAATAAAATTTTAAATTAAATACGAGAAGATTACAAGTTGAAAAATATTTTTCTTTTACGTGTTAGAACTTAAAACAACGATTCCAGAACACTTTTTTTTTCGTCTATATCTTAAGAAATGACTAAATTATAGCACTTTGAATTTCTAGTATGCCTCATTTTGAAACGATCTGATTTTTGTCACGTTATAACATGCGGATTTATGAATCGATTTAGATGTAACTTTGCATGTACATAGTAAGTGAAAGTAATTTGTAAGAGAAAATGGTATCTTTTATTTCGTATTGTAGTATAAAAATGGGCCAGAGTAACAACATCAGCAGAGTAGCTAACTTTTCCCATTTTCCATCGCCATCATTTCCTTATTTTTTTTTTTATAAAGAATAACTGTAAATTAATGAAGAAAGATTTACACCGGATCAATTTTTTAAAGTCATTTTTCGTTTTTGAGGCATAACACAAACTCTCAGAGAATTTGAAGATACCGGGTGTCCAGTAAATAACTGACCCATTTTGAACTTAAATAACAAATAAACGATTTGAGATAATAATGCGCGGTTTGCGGTATTGTTATTAGAAAATCAATAAATTTTTAAACATGTACTTTGTTAATATACAGTGGAGCATCGTTTATACGACGCAGAAGGGACTGTCGAAAAACGTCGTATAAACGATAACGACGTATAATCGATTTTCCCTTCCAAAATTATAATTAATTTTGTTTTCACTTAATTTTAATGTTTAACGTGATGATTTGCATGAATTTTTAAATTAAACAAAACAGAATAAACAAATAACTAATTAAAACTAGGGGGGGATTAGTAAGCAATATAAATATGCGTACCTTTGTTTATGTTTCACCGAAAGGTTCCTCATTTATTGTACATCATTTCCTTTCCATTTAAAATCAAAGATTAAAAACCCCGCGTGTCCAACTAAAAGTCGCCAATACTGATAACAGTTAGAAGGATAGTCTATTTGCAACTTAAAACAGGTCGTTAAAGCTGACCATCCCCGAAAAAAGAATGACCCCTCACATTGTAATCTGCTACAAGTAAGCTGATTTTTCAGACTCATCGAATAACAGCCCACATTTATATAGTGTGGATTGCATTTAAACACGCTCTTTGGTGTCATTCATAGCTGCCAATTTCCGCTCGTTAGAAAAATAAACAAAAATGAACCTATATAAAATCGAAAAATCGACGTATAAATGATTTTGGGCGTCGTATAAAAGATATATTTTTACATTAAAATGAATAGGAATGAATCGGGACCACATTAAAACGTCGTATAAATGTAAACGTCGTATAACTGATCGTCGTATAAACGATGCTTTACTGTAGTTCAAATTTCGCAAAAAAATATCGCGCTGGCGGTAACAGGCTGTTTGAATACAGACATGACTCTAATTTTCATAAAAATGAGATTTTCGGCTGAATCTGAATCTATATGTTGAATCGACTCTCAAATCAGCTTCAGAAATAGGGTACGTTGGTTGGAAAGTGATTTAAAATAATATTTATGATTGAACCATCTGTATTATATTTCCCCTCCTCAGTCTTGAGACTGAGATATTATTTTAAATATTATTATATTACATTAACAAAGTGCATATTTTAAAATTTATTTATATTCTAATAACAATACAGCAAGCCGCGCATTTTTATCTCACAGTTTTTTTGTTATTTACATTCAAAATGGGTCAGTCATTTACTGGACACCCGGTATCTCTCAAGCAAATAACAAAGATTTTTAATAACGCTTCCTTTAATTTGGAATTTTATTCTTAAAGTGTTAGCAAGAGGAAACTTTCAAAAGGGTGTCAAAAAAATTTCAGAGGGCGCAATGGCCTCCTCGGGCGCCGCATTAGACTGTCCTGAATTAGAGAGTTTATGACCGATCTAACAGGGTTCGGTATATATATACATATATACACACACACATATATATATATATATATATATATATATATTATTCACATTATACATATTATACAAATTCGGTATATATATATATAATGGATTTTATCAATAAAACAATAAACCAAAACGAAGAATTAGAATTGAATTGATTTATAATAAAATAAAAAAATAGTGTAACGAGTAAATCTGAAAAAAAAATAAATAAAATGAATGCAAATAGAATCTGTAGCTCCAAAAGCAGAATCATCAGGCCCCAAATGCTCTGGAACTACAAATGAAGTGTGCGGTTTCATCCACGTATTAGCCATGAAATAGCAAAATAATACCTATTTGGGGCTACCAGCACACAATAACCAAATTATTAAACAAGGAACAAAGATATTTTACAAAAAGGAGTTGAAAGTAAGTAAAAATAATAGTTATCCATAACAAACAAAAAAGATAAAGCTGAATGGAAATATAATAGAACCGGAGAAAATAATTAATAATCGATATTAACATAAAATTAAATTAATAAAATAATTAAAATTAGAATTAAGAGATAACATTCATATTAACATATAACTTAAAATACCATTTTGTTACTTTAATCAGTAACATTTATTGTGACTTTACATGGTAAAAACTCATTATCTTAATATAGGATAATAAAAATTAAAAAATAAAATAAAATAAAATAAAATATAAAAAATAAAATAAAATAAAATAAAAATAAGTAAAAATTTAAAAAAAAATAATAATAGTAATGATATTATTAATAATAATACCAAAAATTATATCAATAACATTAAAATTGATTTGATAATTGAAATATAGCTATTTAACTATAGATATAACTAGACAAATATCCATATATTGGTGTCAGTTAAACAGTTTAAAAATTATGTTAAAATGAATTATATATATGCTATATAAATATACATATATATAGCATATGCATATGTATGTATATATATACATATGCATATATATATTTTCAAAATATCAAGAAGAAGTTTGATATTTTTGATATAATTTAATTTATATTCAAAATATTTTGTCTAATACTTTTTATATTTTTAACCAAAACAAATGTAAAAATTTTTAATCATTATTACTTTTGTCATTCTGTAGATAAAAAGCTTTTGCTACGGAAATGGTTTCTATCCCCCCCCCCCCCCCAACCAAAAAAAAAAAAGTTACGTTTTACATCTGAATCTGAATTCTTAAATGTAGAATCAATAATAATGTGGGGATGCAATATTTACTTAGAAAAGGTATTGAAAGATGAACTTTCTAATTAGATAAGTTATTTAAATATTCATTGGAAATAATCTTTACTGGTTTTAGTTTTGTTCAATTTAAATTGCACAACAAATTAAAAAATAAAAAAAAAAACACGCTTACATTTTTTTTTTTTTTTTTCAATTTGTATTTCAAGTTTTGTTGCATAAAACGTAACATTTTCTTAAAACTTCATACTAAATCCTAATTTTTTTTTTTAAGCATATTGTGACAGTTTTCAATTAATTTTCTTACATAAGTTAAAAAAAAAAAAAAAAAAAGGCGCTTAGAAGATTGCTTTGTTAAGTTTTCATGCTAAATTTATTTATTTATTTTTTGGTTTCTAGTTTAAATTAGGTCTGAAAATATTTATAATGTTTAATACATTTACTACTTTTAAACTATCAAATATATACCAAAAATATCGGATATTTTTTTATATTTTTGAAAATATATTTACTAAACGTGAAATTAATATTGCTATCACAAAATTATAGGTTCTCTATTGAAAAATTCAGTTTCAATCACGTAAAAAAAGAAAGAAAAACTTTCTTAAGCTATAAAAGCATTGCCAGAATTAAAAATATTCTTTGTCCACTGAATGACACAGTCAATAAAAATTGAAAAATATAATTACACATATTTTGACTGGAAATAATTAATTTATTTGTCTCTAAATTTCATGGTATATCCTGGGAGGTCATTTGATTTTTCAGAATATCGTGAGTATTAAATGCATTTACGAATGAACGTTATGCTTCATAAATGTAAGAAAATTTAGCGATTTTGTTTTTAGATCAAATAAGAAAAAAATCACTGAAATATTAAAAAAATTTTAGTATTTTGTTATGATTTAAATCTTTTTATTTTTAAAACTTTTCAAACATATATTAGAGTTAAAATTCTAAAAAAAAAAAAAAAAAAAAAAAAAAAAAATCCCTGTAAATAACATATTCCACGAAACATACGCAGAGATTTTCTCCGAGATATTAAAATTTTCAGATTTCATTATAATCTATACAGATATTTGTGATTTACAACAAAATAATTTATCTTTATTTGCAATTTTGTATTTAAAAGTATAATATGAAATTTTCAGAAGTTCGAAAATAAAAGAAAAAACTCTAATTTATACACCATTTCTTTTAATTTTACTCTTGATCCTGCCAATTTTATCGTTAACATTGAGGGTAATTTCATTCCATTAAAAATTATGTAGAAATCCCAGACTACATGTAGTTTATCATCTTTATTTAACTGGTACTTTTTAAAGTTAATATATATATGTATATATGTATATATATATATATATATATATATGTGCGTGTGTGTGTGTGTACTTTTATCATGGGGGAAAATCTTTCTAAAATAAAAGTACTTGACAAGTACAATTTTGTTTTAAACAATAAGATATTGGATTGTACGAAAATTATTTAAATCCTCTTAAAGCTTAATGAGTGATGTTAAATGTGCATTTCTAAATTTATACTCAGATTGAATTGGAACTAGTTTATAGCAATTATTTTGAAAATTTTCATTGTTTGAAGAGATACGAATCGCGCTCCATTTTGTAAAGAATAAACTGCTTAAAAAAGTGGATTTTTTTAGCATCGTGACACCTATTCCAATATCATAATAATAATTTTTATTATTATTTGTTTGTTTGCAATAAATTCGTTTTCTCATGCATAATAGTCTTTTTACAATTTCGTTTTTATGCATTGATGAAATATATTTAAGTTTAAAGTTTTAGTTTTCACAAAGAAAAAAAAGAAAACTTTTTCTGTTTAATTGCATGTAAAACTTTTAATATTTAGAAGTTTACAAAATATATTAATTTCTTGGAGTGATTTTTGTTTTATTGGAAAATTCTTCACACCTCTTTAAAGAAAATGTCTCCAAATAGTAAGATAAAGTAGCAAAATGGAGTTAGGATTTTTCCTTGGATAACTTATACATTTCACCCCTTTTTTTAAACCTTTACACAAAAGAGGTAGGAGAAATTCTTATCTCCCTTTACTTGTCAATCTTTAAGATGAGTCCTATTCATCATAACTAAATGGGCGTATTCAGGAGCCGCAGTGTCATGCAACCGGTCGTCTTCAGCGATGAGTCTAGATTATATTTGAGCAGCGATTGCAATCATGTTCGTGTGTGGAGGCCCCATGGTGAACGCCTCAATCCTGCCTTCGCTTTACAGCGACACACTGCTCCCACAGCTGGTGTAATGGTATGAGGTGCCATTACTTACGAAACACGGTCACCCCTAATATTAATCCGTGGCACAATAACAGACCAGCGGTACGTCCAGGGCATCCTTCAGCCACATGTGTTGTCACTCGTGACAGGGCTGCCAGGAGCCATTTTTCAGCTACGCAATGCTCGGGCACACACAGCAAGGAAGTCACAAGCCTGCCTCCGCCACATTACCTCCCTTCTCTGGCCAGCTCGATCCCCAGATTTGTCACCAATCGAGCATATCTGGGATCATTTGGGATGGCAAGTTGGACACCCTACGAGTTTGGTTGAACTCGAGGCGCGTTTACAGCAACTATGGAACGAGATGTCTCTGGACATCATACGGAACTTGTATGCTTCGATGCCCACTCGTATCGCATCATGCATTCGCGCTAGAGGGAGTCCAACAGATTGCTAAAATTTCCGTTCATTTGTAATTTTTTCTGCAATACATGATCATTTTTCTTTGGTTTTCTAATCACTTACTTATATCACAGTAGTACTTACGCGTGTAAAATTTCGCTCATATGGACGTCTTTTTCTTGGTGCGCAAATTTTTATGGCAATGAGTGTACAATGTGGATGGATTGTGTTCCCCAGACTTATCCAGGATAGCTCAGTCAAAAGAAAATTTACAGCATACTACAAAGGCCCTACTTTTCATTTTGGCCTGGACACATTTGGAAAAATCAGCTAACTAATTAACGATCTCGGTTAATTAATTTTCCAATTAGAAACCATTGTGTAAAAATTAATCTTGAATTTACTTTTGATAAAACTACTCGAAATTTAAGCACAATACTTATAATATACAGATTTTAGTTGAAAATCTTGAGTGTAATGGAACAGGAAGCCACTATTTCAGGCCTTAAATTTTAGTATTTGTATATTATAAGGATCTGTGCATGTACGATTACACCAAGATTTCAGTTACGATTTTACAAAAGTCGGAGTTAAACTTATATATAAATACATACGTCATATATACTTATATACAGGGTGAGTCATAAATATCGAAACAATAGGCCATCTCTTTAAATATTGCCCCTAGACACATACTTCCAATTGCAAAAATTCATAAAAAGGTGAATTTTTTGAAAAGATAAGTTGCAACTCTATGGGGGGGTCTATTTGAAAAAATACGAAAATTAAATTTTTATACGGTCTCCAGAGGATAAAACATCCAATTAGAAAAATTTTCCATATCCATTCCTGAACGGAACAAAAAAAAAAAAAAAAAAAAAAAAAAATCCATCTTGATATCTTGAAAACTCAGAGAGTTATGACAATTTTAATAAATCGTGAGGTTTCAAGGGATCAGACAGATTGAAATACGTGTAATTTAAGAAACAATGTTGCTGTAATGAGTCCAGGAAACATTTATTTTATTTATTTATTTATAAAGTTTGAATTTTGAATGTTTTGTGATGGTTGACCATATAATTTGTAAGCATTATCACATCAGAAGACTTCTTAATATTTTTTTTTTCAAAAAAAAAAAAAAAAAAATGAGAGCAAATTAAAATTGTTATAACTCAAAATGTTATTTGTCGCGTTGAATTTTTTCTTTTGATTAAATGAAAATGTCGAATTTTCAATTTTAATTCAACATTTTAAATAATATTTATTTTTTTAAATAAAAGTATTTAAAATAGCAATATAAAAAAAGGTGCAATTTTTGTAAACAAATCATATTTTTAAAAAAAAAATTTCAGAGCTAAAAATTTCTTTCGGTACGTTGGGCATTTTTTTTTTCTTTTGAGATGTTTAAAAATTATTGAACTCGCGGGACTGTTACCGTAATCGACGGTTATTGACTTATGTCAGTTTAAAAATGAGAAATACTGAAATAAAAACATTTGATGCAGAAAAGTGAATTTAGTTTGAAACAAAGATGGGCTCCTAGCGTTTCAATGCTGTATAGTTTCGATTTCAGATTTTGTTTCATTCTCATCTTCTTTAATTACTGTTTAAATGCGTCAGTTGATTTAAATCTTATTTTTTTATCACGTCGATTTAAAATTTTTTTATTGTGCTGTGACTCATAGACAGACATTTCATAAAAACATGTTTTTCGGTATCTCTGAGACTTAAAACGTGTGAATCCATCGAAAACCGGAATTCAAAATTTTCATGAATCCAATACTTTCTTTTTGTAAAGATAGCAGAAAGTAAAAATAGGTTTAAAATCATCATGAATTTTGAAACTGAATAGTATAAAGTAGATTTTTGAAAATATTTCGATATAATTTATTAAAATATATTTCCAATGATTCCGTTAATAGAAGCGTCATTATCGCTATTACTATATTTACTAAACTTATTGCCTGCGGCAATAAACTTTTAAAACACTTTTAATGAGAGTTTAATTAATATCAATTGAGAGTTTAATTAATATCACTTATTGAAAGTGATTTAAATAAAGTGTTATTAAATTATAATAACACTTTTAATAAGTGTTTAATATGGGTCGTGCCAGTTATGAAGTTGGCGCCAAGGTCGAAATATTGCAGCCATCTAGCATATTTCAAGGAAGTTTAAACAAAAACCTATACGCTTTTATTTTATATCTAAAAGTTAAAGTATTGTCTTGGATCGACATTTAACAATACGTAAATTTATGGTCGATCCCTAAATTGTACTTCAAATGAACTGATTTCGCTACACTCAGAAGTATGGTTAAGTGACGTAAGTCACGAATTTTGGAAAATTTTGGATTTTAATATCTTTCGGGGATTTGTAGATATCAGGATGAATATTGTTTTGTTCAAGTCAGGAATTGATAAGGAAAATTTTTCTAATTGGAAGTTTTATCCTCTGGGGCCCGTATAAAAATTTAATTTTCGTATTTTTTAAAATAGACCCCCCATGCAGTTGCAACTTATCTTATCAAAAAATTCACCTTTTTTTATGAAACTTTGCAATTGGAAGTATGGATCTAGGGGCAATATTTAAGGAGATAGCTTATTGTTTCGATATTTATGACTCACCCTGTATACAGTTTGTCCCACATAAATAAAGCCACCATGATTTTGTGCCGTAATCGGAGACGAAACAAAACCACGAGAACGAAACAAATAAATTAAGAAAGACTATATAGAAATGCATATTTACAAGGAATAACTCCCTCCCTGCCCTACTTGATCAGGAGAAAAAATGAATGTATAAAAGAGAGGGGGGGGGGGTGTCCCGTTGAAATAAAGCAACTACTGTTAATAGCAATTATATCCGCCATGCTTACATATTACTTGTAATATACAATGTAGCATACCATTTACCAATCCCTGGAAGACGTTAGCATCAATATTATCCCAGGCCCAGGGCCCGCTTAAGACTTAGAAGTAAGGGAAGCCCGATGTCACACAGGGGGCCCCTATTACTCAACCTTTTTCTTTCTTTTTCGTTTTTTTCATTTTCGTTTTTTTTTTTTTTTGGTATACTAAAATAATTTGAAATTTTATTATGAAACCTTCGAGTAACTGTAACACTATTAATATTAAATTAACCCTAACTACCTATATCTATATGAAAGACAATTTTATTATATACCTAAATATATATAACCAATTAATTTTATCCCTTACCATTGTAGAACTACAGTTGAAAATATTTGAATTTCAAAATATGTTTTACGATTTTCTAATTACAATATAGCAAGGAAAAAAAAAACAGTTTTATAAGATTTTTTTAAACTTTGATTGAATGTTTTTTCTTTTAAAATTAGCTTTGAAGAGTATTTGGGGGGCCCCTTTTGTGTTTCAATCGGTAAGCATGGGCTTCACGGGCCTATTCAGTAAAAAGGCCCTGCCCAGGCCTCAATGATGGCGGCCTCTGCCACACACTTGAATTGTCTGCAATTGACATTTAAAGTTCTACTGAGGATATTCCACGCATTTTCTTGGGGATTAAGATGAAGCTACAGGTCAGGCCATTCCATAACAATGGGCAATTATCCAAAAACCATTCCTAGGAGGATTTTGCAAAGGTTATGGAGGTGTTTTCCCGCTGGATAATCCAACTTAGCTCACCAACTTTCTTTTCAGTTGGCAATAGATGGATTTCTATCAATTCTTGGTAATAGGTAGAATACATGCGGTCTGATGGAAGAGCCAAGTTAAATTTACAATATTGCTGAAGCCTCCCAACACTATTAATATGCTTCCATCGAGCTGGCTTTTGGAGAAAATTTCTTTTCCTTTTCCTTTATACCAACAGAAAGCAAGACAATCTGAGCCATCCAAACTAATTTTTTTCTTATCTGGGAATATAACAAGATGCCACTGGTCCTTTCAGGTTTGATGATGTTTGGCCTTATCGAATCTGCTGTGCTAGTGGATAGCTTTCAACAAGGGTAGGCTCAACATGGGTAAATGGAGGCTTATTAATAGTGTTTGGAGTCTTCGACTATAGTGGTAAACTTAACTTGGCTCTTTCCTCTGACGGCAAGTAGGCTACCAATTACTAAGAATTGCTAGAAACCCATTTATTGCCAACTGAAGAGAGAGTTGGTGAGCTTGTATGATTTTTCAGAAGCAAAACGCACCATAACCTTTGCAAAATCTTCCTGGGAGTGAGGAGTGGTTTTAGGATAATTGGGGACACGTTATGGAATGGCCTGTCCTGTACTTTCTTCTCAATCCCCAAGAAAATGCATGGAGTACCAATGACAGACAGTTCAAGAATGTGGTAGAACTTAAGGCCGCCATCATTGAGGCCGGGGATAATACTGATGCTAATGTCTTCCAGAGATTAGTAAATTGTAAGCCACATCGTATATTCCAAGTCAAGTAAGCATGATAGATATAATTGCTATTAACAGTAGTGACTTTATTACGGCGGGACACTTCCCACTCCCTCTTTTTTATACATCCATTTTTTTTTTCCTGATCAAGTGGAGCAGAGAGTGAGTTATTCCTTGTAAATATGCATTTTTATATAGTCTTTCTTAATATATTTATTTCATTCTCGTAGTTTTATTTGTGTGGGACACACTGTATGTTGTAAATGTCACATATAACATATGCATATGTTGATATATTTCATATATTCCTTACCATAAAATGCATGTTCGTAAATTTTAAATCGAACAATTATTATTATTATTACGTCATTTTAAGAGGCTTGGTTACCTTTTTAACCATTTTATTTATTTTTTAAAAATGTAGTTTAAATGGTAAAATCACTGCATTTCAACATTCAACTAAAATATATTTTGAAAAAAAAAATCTTTTTTTTGATGCATATTTAATTGAAAATTTAAAAAAGTTTTAAAAGATTTGAATTTTTTAATATTTTTGCTACTTTTTAAAATATTTATATTTTTCCCATCTCTTTTTCTTAAGGATTTTTAAATATGTATTAGAAAAACATCACATGGATTTTTAAACACATCTAATATTATTTTTAATATATAATATATTTAATATATATATATATATACACTGGTGTCCAAAAGTTAAGCATAATTGGTAATTAAGTAAGTATTGAAAGAAATATAAATCGAAATGTGGTGAAATTCCAGGTGTGTAAACAAAGTAGTACGCGTCATATATTTTCGCGAAGAGTTTTCCCCGAAATCGAACAGGGGACCGTCAACAAATTGAAAAAAAAAAAAAGAAGATCTTTTGGATAACCCTGTCAAAACTAATGTAGCAAAAGCGTTCAAACTGCACATTATGATTATTGTAGTGTACACTGGCTTATTGTAGTGTACTGTGTTTATTTTTATAAGGATAGCATGTATACTCGTAGAGAAATTAAGGTTTTTATAAAAACAGTCCTAAGTTTTTTGCTTATAATTTGCAGAGTTCTTAATATAAAATAATGTTCTTTTCTAAAAATATGACAAACATCATGGTACACAATACCCTGTCATCAGAATTTAAAAATAATAAAAATTGTATGACAAATGAGCAAGTTTACTAAATATTTTTTTACTGTGCATGCGTGAACGCTATTAAAATTTCATTTGCATATTATGTTAGTTAAATGTGTAGAGCAACTTTTGTGAAAGTCTCAAAAACATAGATTAAAAATTCTGAAAATTATCATTGATAGAATGAGATCAAAATCCGCTATTCCCTAATGAAGCACCCCCCAGGGGGATACCATCTTTAGGTATTCACGGGCTTCACAACCCTGGGGCACCCGAGTGATCATTCTCTTTTCTGTTTCCTCTTACTCCTCTTGTCTTCCTTTCATCTTTGTTTCACTCTCATTGTGGTTTCCTTTTCGGAGGTGAGGGCAATTCTGTATGAGCCGATGTCATCCTGTATATCGACTCATGGAGAATTGTAAACCACCCACGTGTTAGCCGTGCGTGGCGACCCGTGTCCCTGGAAAGGGGGATCCTGACAGTTGAGGGAAACCAACACACTGCTTTGGCCTCTGCTTCAGGTAGACGGGAGGTGCATATTGGTCCCGTATGCATCAATCGGATGGTCAGCTGACTTTTGTCACTGGCTTTAGGGATCAAGTGATCGAGCAACTACTAGTCATTTCGTTAAGGGTGGAGACTGACATAGGGTTGTCTTGTGACCGTATGGGCCCTGGTTAGCACTGGTGCACGAATGTGCATCCCCTTGTAGGGCTCGGGAGTGGGTGGTGCGGCCGGGGTCTGAATTATTATATTTTTAATATGGATGGAAACACTTCATTTCCTTCTACTTCTCTCCCTAGCAGAGAGCAACAAAATATACAGACTTCCTCTCTCACTCGCTTCTTTGTTGTTAAACGTACTGATAGCCACTCCGATAGCTCCTTTAAAAAAAAATCACCTTTTCTAATTTCTAAAACCTTCCAGTCTGTCTTAGGGGATGGTCATTTCCTCAAGAAACTACAATCTGGGGATTTACTAGTTGAGGTTTCTACAGCCAAACAATCACAATTTCTCTCTAATTGCACTACAATAGGCACCCTTTCTGTTTCAGTACAAGCACATAAAACTTTGAATACAAGTTGTGGGGTAATATCTGAACCTGATCTGTTATTTTCCACAAAAGAAGAACTTCTCAGTAATTTGAAAGAACAAAATATCATAGATGTACGCCGAATCACTATTCGTAAAAATGACCAGATAATTCCTACTAAGCACATTATTTTAACCTTCAATAGTCCAACATTACCAACAAGAATTAAAGCAGGCTATCTAAGCTGTCGCATCAGACCATATATACCAAACCCCATCCGTTGCTTTAAATGCCAGCGTTACGGACACACTAAAACAAACTGTCGTGGCTCCATTACCTGTGCACGTTGTGCAGAGGTCGGCCATGACAATACCTCATGTGAAAAATCCAAACGCTGTGCAAACTGTAAAGGAGATCACACAGCCTATTCTCGTACTTGTCCTAATTGGAACCGTGAAAAAGAAATAATCACTATAAAAATTACCCAGAATCTGTCTTATCCAGATGCCTGTAGACTCGTTGAATCCAGAACCCCATCAGTTGGAATTTCCTACTCCAGCTTACTTAAGCAGCAATCTAAACCTGCAAGACACATAAGTACTGAGACTGACTCCTCTTTTCTACCAAGCTGTTCACCTGAAAAAACATCATCTAACATTACAAAGAAGACCCGTGATGCCCACGCTACCGCTGTTACCGGAGTTTTGCCAAAATTAGCGCTTTGGAAACCTTCATCAGAGCCAGTAAAAAAAGAATATTGGAAAAGTCAATCACAGAAATCAAGCCAAGTAAAAAATTTAACCAAACCTGAGAATGGAAAAAAACCCGATTCATCTGCATCAAATTCCCAGAAACCCAATAATACTAGTTCAATTAAAAGACCAACCCAAAATCCAAAAACGATTAAGACTGTTCGTGGTTCTTCACAGTGGCAAACTGTGAAGAAAAGAGAGAAAAAATCATATCTTAGCTCAAATATCACTAATTTGAAGGATCCCAAACAAATGTACCAATATGTGGAGGAAGCGATGGAGTCAGAGGCATACGACTCTAATACAGATGACGAGAATACTGTTTTCGAGGAGTACGTACCAGGTTGATTCTAGGTTTTAATTCTACGATCTTTAGCTTGTTTTTGTACATTCATCTTTTTCACTCTTTATTTTTAACTTATTCTACTCTTTTAATCATGTATTGTGTACAGCATCTAATGCCTCTTTCATAATTTTAACATTGAATGTTTTTAACTTACCAGACATTTTAATTGCAGTTTTAACATGTTGATATTACGTTTTTAGTTCTATGAAAGCCTTTTAATGTGATTTTTTATATTTTAACCTTTTTCATAACTTTCTACTCTTAAGTCGTATCATCACCTTGTTCTTGGCGCAGCATGTCCCTGAAGGGACCTTGCGCCATAAAACTCCAATCAACCAACCAACCAACCCTAATGAAGCAAAAAGATGAGGGGCTGTATCCATATTCCATTGTTTCGTGCCTAGACAATATTGCACGTACAACTGTATTTGGATAAAACCCCTGATATTTTGCTTCCTTTTAGGAATAACGGATTTTGAGTTGATTCTATAGACGATAATTTTCAGAATTTTCAAGCTATGGTTTTGAAACTTTTACAGAAGTTGCTTTATACATTTAGCTAACACAATATGCAAATGAAATTTTGATATCGTTGACGCGTGCACAATGGAAAATTATTTACTAAACCTGCTCATTTTTCATACAATTTTTATTATTTTTAAATTCTGATGACAGGGTATTGTGTACAATGATGTTTGTTATATTTTCAGAAAAGAACATTATTTTATATTAAGAACTCTGCAAATTATAAGCAAAAAACTTAGGACTCTTTTTATAAAAACCTTAATTTCTCTATGAGTATGAATGCTATCCTTATAAAAATAAACACAGTACATTAGAATAAGCCACTTAATCGTAATGTGCAGTTTGAATGCTTTTGCTACATTAGTTTTGACAGGGTTATCCAAAAGATCTTCATTTTTTTTTCAATTTGTTGACGGTCCCCTGTTCGATTTCGGGGAAAACTCTTCGTGAAAATATATGATGTGTACTATTTTGTTTACACAACTGGAGTTTCACCACATTTCGATTTATATTTCTTTCATTACTTACTTAATTACCAATTATGCTTAACTTTTGGACACCAGTGTATAATATATATATAATTTAAAATGATAAAATTTATCACATCTTCATATTCTATTATTTTAAAAAAAATAACAAAAAACATGAAGGCTGATTCCATGCGCTGATTTCTCACATGTATTATAAAGAACATGTACAAAAAAGTTTAAATCTCTATCTCAGATACAAAAAAAGGTCTAAACATTTCTAAAACAGGAAAGAGAAGAAAATATGAACATGGAGAAAAAGGCATTTAAAGTTTCAATTTGTATGAGTAATGGCATTGAGCGTATTAATAAAATTTTCACTCTCATGATTTAATTGCCGTATAAGTAAAAAAAAAGTTTTTAAAATACTCACAATTGAACACACTTTTTAAAAAATATTTTAAAGAGAAAATCGATTTTTTGATCAATTTTGAGTGTGCCTGTAATTTTGAAATTACTGATATGTTAGAATATACCCTTTTAAACATGAAAAAATAACAGCGTAAAAAGTATATGGACTAAAAGATTTCTTCTTTATATTTGCAGTAAACGGGAAAATACATGTATTCGTAATAATTCTGTCATTTTTCAAATATAAAATTGTAAAAATATGAATTTACCTTTATAAAGAATTTATTTTAAAACACAACATTAATTTTACAAAATTTATAAAGTTGATTTTAGCAATAATGATGTCAAACTCTGTATTAAAATGATAAATAAAATTTTGGTATGAAAGATTAATCGTCATTATTGCTACATGTTGAAAATTCTATGAACGACTTACATTAACTGCTTTTTGGAAGTATCCTTAAATAAAATAATCTTTTTAAATAAACTGAATAAGTAACTTTGGCTTCTGGGTGTGTTGCTCAAAAGCAACACAGTTGCTTGTATGCTAGTGCGCCTACAAATTCTCATTTGTTATAAAATAATTTTTTGAGCAGATGCTAATTTTCTGTCAGTAATTTAAATATCTTTAAATTTTTATTAGTTATGTTAAACCTTTGATTGCAATACTTTTCCAAATACTTTTATAAATTAAAATTTAAAGAATGAAATCTTAACTAGACAGTTTTTAAGAGAAACAAAATCTCATTAAAATATTGTAAGGGTTCTGATCTTATGGTGTGTCAAGTTCAAAATCTACAGCCCCTTAAAAAAATAGAAAGTAATTCATTAACAACTGTACAGAGCTGCAGAGTCTTTGAACTCATAAGTATTACCAGATTTTTAGAAATAACTGTGCATATCCAATGTACAAGTACAGATATATGTCACAGAGACTCTTTACACAACATCTCAACACTATATAAAATTCAAATCAGCATAGATGAATCACAATAGTCAAGCAAACCTGTTTAAAACATATCGCATTCAAGAATTGTCTACTAGCTCACTCAATGACTGACTGACTAATAATAACAACAACATACCGCTCTTCAGTGCTCTCCTATATATAGGCGTGGGGCATGCACTAAAAATTTCTACATGTTTCTAGAAAAATCCCCAAAACACCGGAACAGCATTTAATGTATCTGTATACTTATAAGGGGGGGAAGGGTTACAATAGAGAGGGAGAGGTACCATCACCAAATTTGGCGACCAAAATTAGTCGTCAAAAGTGACACTAACTTGGCGATAACTAATATTTTGCCAAATTACCATAGACATTCACTTAAAATCAATAGACAGGTTTGCCTGGTAAAAAGTTAACAAATAGAGACAATGTAACAAAAACTAATATTAGCAAAATAATAGAGCTTAATAAGGTTATGTACATTATTTTAGAGTACAAATACTACCATTTACAAAATTTGTAACAATATAATTAAAATGAATGATTAAAATAGCAAATAAAGCCTTTGTGCAAAAATTTTTAAGATTAGAAAACCAATGATTAGAAATGCACGAATGAGGCAGGAAAAGGTAGCAAACAGCCATTTTGAATCTACTATCAAGATTCTTCATCAGTGCAAGACTCAGCGATAGGCTCTTATAATCGCATGGGCAAATCGGGACTTCGCCCATGGGCCCCCAATTCCATCCATTAAATTTTTTAATTTTTACTTTCTTTTACCAATTTCAACTCTTCCATATGTTGAAATTATTAAATTCATCTTAAAGTAATACAATAAATTGCTAAAGTTATATAAAATAGTTTTGTTTTTTACTAAAGAAAAAAAAGTGTACTTTTTTTTAATTAAGGCATTTAATTTGGAATTGACAGAGCTAAGAATTTTCTTTTATTTATAATCCAAGGTGCAGAAATATGTTTATGCATTACACATACACATATGAGTGACCATCAGTTCTATTTGAATAACTATGCAATGATTCCAAAGGGGCCCCCAAATTAATTTTTGCCCAGGACCCAATTCGTCATAATCGGGGCCTGCTCAGTGAGCTAGAAAAAGCATAGCTGAGCAAAGAGTGTTACAGGGACTATTACGGGAATGATTCTGCCAAAAGAAAAGCAAAACAATTTGAAGAAAGAAGCATGAACAACTTGGTGGACAAGTAGAGAGATCTACCAGAGAACGAACAAAACAAAAACTGAGAAAGAGAAAATAAAAAAGCATTAAATTAAAGATTTCCAAATGCTTAGAAAATAAGGTGTACTTGATAAGTCATTGACTAAAGAATTGGAATTTTTAATGATGTGGTAAGCTTCCCAAAAATTAAGATCTAGAATAGGACACTTATGGATAATGGTGGCTGAAGAAAAGTTGAACTTATGTTGTGAAGGACCAACAATGTTGAGCAATAGATGGGTGTTTAAACTCTTGATTTTTGACATACCTTTAATGCTCCTTCAAACAAAATCTAAGAACGCATTTAGTCTGACCAATATAAGAAAGACCACATTGGCAAGAAATTTGATAAATAACCCAGTTATTTAAGGCATCAATGGGGTGCTTAAGATTTGAAAAATCAATTTTATTAATAGAAGAAAAAAATTACATTGAAATCGAACCTTATTAAAATTTTAGCAATTTGCTGACTGATTTTAGGAAAAAATAATAAAACAACCAAAATATTAGAGTTCGAATTAAAATTCTTTTTAGAATGGGTGGATTTTGTCAATTTTCTATGAATGGAATCAATAATATTAGGGGAATAACTATGATCAACAGCAATAGATTTTAAATAACTAAGTTCATCACTGAGTAACTGAACAAATATTGGAAGCCCAGAAAACAAAAGTTTTGAAAGCCGCAAATTTCTGGTTAGAAGGTATTCTTCTCAACCTCCTAATCAGAAATTGAAGCAAATCAGATATGTTTATCATGAGTTATCGTATTATGTACAGTACATACTGAACATGAAAGCACATTAGTTCCCAAGCTTTAATAGCCTGTAAGCTAAAAAACAAATGTTTCAGTTTTTTACTGCTGTTACAGTACTATAATTATACAATGGAATAACTAAAATTAAATATGCACCTTCAATTGCATTTAAGTTTTTTTGTTTTAATATTTGTATTTTAACATGCACATTTATACACTGTCTTTTAAAATTTAAACATTTATAATTATATTTAACACTTTAATTCATGTAAATAATTTTTTTTTCAATGTTTATACATTTAAATGTGTTTATCAATCGATAACAACTTGCAAACATATCATAACTTAAATAGACATAAAAACAAATAATGTTTTGTACAAAATGCGTAATTTTTGTGACGATTCAGTGATATTTGAAATTTACACACTTCTCCATGTATACATAATTATGTTTAAATTGTAATAACATTACAGTTAGTGTAAATCCGGACCTTTTTCTGCATTTATACACTCATCTGAGTTTATCAAGCAATAACAAATTACACACTTGCTTTCATAAGCAAAATACACATAAAAACAAGTAAACTTTTGATTCAAATGTGTAAATTTGACAAGTGTGAAATTTTAAATTAATACACAAATATATCGGTAAAATTAGCTAATGTACGCATTTCTTTTTCGAAGTTTTGATGCTATAACTTGGGTGCAAAAAAATATTAAGAATAAATTTCGTCAATTCTCAAGACCAAATCCAATTAAACTTATGCAGTTCAGTCATATTAATGTGACATAAAACTCAGGTTTATATGAATTATGTTGAAATTTCACAGATCTTGTAAAAAATATTTCTACTTGTCCAAATGTTTCAAAATTTTTGTAGGTAATATAAAACTAATATACTAATATGCTCTAAAAAGATTATGTTAAAATGCAGATGTTTGTTTACTTTTAGCATAGCAGATATCGGCTTCATTATATACATAGTGACCTGCATTCACATGTATATTTGAAAGGGTTAAAATTTATATATTTTAAACTTGATTGCACCATCGATTAGAAGGTTTCAGCTTTAAGAATATGTGCTTGTTTTGTCAGAACCTCTAGATTTGTGCTCTAGAGACAAAATTGGAATGAATGCATTCAATTTCTTATGGATTTTGTTGAAATTTTCACACATTTTATTTAGTTAAAAATATTTCTACCTGTCAGACCCTTTCAAAATTTTTGTTGATGATGTAAATCTGGTCTATTGAGATGATCTTATAAAGAATGCATTAAAATATAGACACCGAGTTACTTTTAGCATAGAAAAAATATCTTCTTCATGAGCCACAAAGTGACCTGAGTTTGCTGATGTAGTAGAAAAGTTTAAGATTCATATTTTTTTTTTTTTTTTAATGACTATACAATCAATGAGAAGAAGGTTTTAACCTTAAGAATATATTTTTGTTTTATCAGTACCTTTAAAATTGCACCCGGGGAAAGTGTTGCAATAAGGGATTAAAATATTTTTCAGAGTTTGAATGGTGTTGATTAATAAATGAGAAAATGCCTCTTAATAATTTTTTTCATTCTTTATTTTCAACGAATGCGTATGTAAACCTTCGATGCATGTGCCTCAGCTTTTCCAATCTTTCAATGATTAAGATTGTTTTTTAATGAGTGTGAGTTACATTTGTTGATTAATAACGCAACTATTTATATGATTTTAAAATTCTAAGACTCATGTACTTTAGGAGAAGCTTTGGACTATTTTCACAAAAAATTTCAGCCTTGTATGTGCTGTACATTTTGCTAGCCATCACAAAACATTTTATTAGTACAGGTATAGCTTCACTGTGTAATTTGTCTATTAATTGGAGATAATCCATAAATGAATACTTGAAATTTTGCATACAAATGAGAATGTATGTGTACAGTTAAGGAAAAAATATTTGATAGGCTTTTTCTCATAGCAATGGAATAATTTAGCTGCCATTAAAGAAATTTCACAAAAATATATTTAAAAAAGAAACCAATTTACGTTTAAAAATTCTCACAGTTATGACATCCTCAGATCCATCTGACTAACTGAAATTAGTTTCATTATACATTGATCCATATTCCAGTAGAAGTTGGGAAATACAAACACACCATCAGATTCAGATTTTCAATATAACAGATTCCGAACAGTGTAGCCTCTTTTTGTTTGCTGATAGAAAAAAAATTATGCTGAAAAATTGCCTTCCTTGTTCATCATTAACACTAAATTTTGCTATGTATAGGATTACCAAATATTTTTTCACTATTTCAATTTTTAAATTATAATTAATAAGTTAAATGTTAAAAGCCTGATTAATATATAAAATTTGCATTTATCCATCCAGTATCATGTCTATTACTAATTGTCATATTTTAGAGATAGTATTTTGGTACAAATGTATATACATTTTTGAGAGCAGCATTACATTTATTATGAGGCATGCATTTCATGACAACCTCAGTGATTATTTCTTTACATATCATTGATGCCAGCCTGGGCTGTAAAAGATTGAACATAACATGGCATCTTTTTTAAGATAATTTTTTTCAATATTAATAATTTAAAAAAAAAATCAGACGAAACACTGTAATGGTTATAAGTAGTAGTTAGGTCATAAGGCAGAAGCCTTCTATAAAAATCAGGAGAGCATATTTTTTTACATCTGTTCCTGCCATTCCATGTCAATTGTCAAATTCCATGAAAATAATAAAATAACAGAAATATATTTACAAAAAATATATAAAAGAAAGAAAAATCACAACTCCACAAATGGCTTTTACATCCTGTTAAATGAAGTAAATGCAAAACAAAAATTTCCATTTTTTCAATTTTAATATAAATACCGATTCAAAGAAATGACAAAAAATTCCATTGATTTTTATTGAGTTTATCATTAATGTATAAAAACATTTGAAAATTTTAACAACACATTAAACAGTAATAAAAATCTTGAAAGCATTATAAAAAATGATATCTAACTAAATTTTCTGTGGAAGAAAGTAGAGGTGGAAGTAATATGCAGATAAAATTTATGAGACTTCCAGTCAATCAAAAAATCATTCTATCACAGTTTCTAAATCAGTTTTAAGTTTCAAATTTCATCAATTAAAAAAAAAAAAAAAAATCTGAGTGTTGGAAAAAAAAATGCATTAAAAATTATGAATAAAATTATTCTTAGGTTTAAAACAGTAAACTGTCTTAAGACTGAAATAATTAACACAAAAGAACAAGCTTACTCCTTATGTGTAACAACAGGAAATTGCTAAGAAACATTTTCTTATCAGATGTTGTTTTGACTATTTTTCTTTAAGATGCCTAAACTATTACAAAATTTCTCAGATTTTACATGTGTCTATGATTGTACAGTATGCAGTAGAGGTTTCAACATTTTTGTTGTTATTGTTCTTGACAGTGTAGCTTCTAAACTTGTATGAGTGTAATTCTGTATGTGAGACATGATGCAAAATGTCTTATTTTTCATTAACCCTTAATTGTCATATCGATACATGCATGGGCAAATTGCCCATGAATGTATAGGACGTGATGATTAGGGGTTAAAGTCAGTACTTTATAATTTCCTTTTCACTATGTTAAATAAATATTTTTGAAACATCAAATCAAAATTGAAATACATTATTACATATAACTTAATAAATGCCCAGATTTTATAAGAAATTTAACACATTCTAGGTGTGAGATACTTTCCTTTTTGTATTCATTACTGCATTTTACATAATTTTTTCTCTTTTTATGAGCAACATAAAAAACGTTATCTCCTACGAAAATACTATTTAGATAACATACAAAGCATTTAAAAAAACAAACTGATAAACATAATAGCATAAGAGCTTAGAGATAACCAACTATATCATAATAGCCATTTCTAGTAAGGACTTACTGTAATATATTGTAAAGATGTAAAGTATATCTTTAAAAATATTTGAAGCTGTTAATATATATATACAGTAGAACCCCATTATAATGAACTTTAAGGGACCAAAGTTTTTGTTCACTATATCTGAATCGCAAAAAAATGTTAGAGTTTGCAAATATGTACATTATTACCTGATACCTATATGTTCAATAATGATGCATTAAGAATAAAAATGTAAAATCTATTAGATATGATCATTAGTGAATTAAATTGACTAAAATTAAATATATTAAACTGACTCAATACTAAATAAATTAACTAAAAATGAAGACAAATAGAAATACAGTACAGCGCCGATTATCCAAACAAGTTGAAACCGACTCTACAGTCACCGCAAAAAAAAAAAAAAAAATTTAACATTTTCAATTTCAGATGTTTTGTTAAATATCTAGAAATATACATATGGAATGACTCTGAAACTCCAGATGTATAAACAAAATAGTACTGGGGATACATTTTTGAGAAGATTTTTTTCCAAAATAGGGGACCGTCAACAAATTGAAGAGGAACAAATATCTTTTGAATAACCCTGTCAAAACTAATATTGTAAAAGCGTTCAAACTGCAGATTATGATTAAGTGGCTTATGGTAATAAATTGTGTTCATTTTTATGCTTATAGCATGTATACTCGTAGAGAAATTAAGGTTTTTATAAAAACGGTCCCGAATTTTGATAAGTTTTTTGCTTATAATTTACAGAGTTCTTAATAAAAAACAATGTTTTTTTTTTTCAGAAAATATGAAAAATGACATTGTACATAATATCCTGTAATCAAAATTTAAAAAAAGGTTTACTAAATAAATTTTCACTGTGCATGCGGCAACTTTACAAAAATTTCATTTGCATATTGTGTTAGTTAAATGTATAAAGCAACTTTCGTTAAAGTTTCAAAATCATAGATTGAAAATCCTGAAAATTATCATCTAAGGAATAAGATCAAAATCTGATATTCTCAAAATGAAGCAAAAAGATGAGGCGCTGTATCCAAATATAGTAGTACGTGCAATACTGTGTAGACACTAATCAATGGAATATGGATACAGCCCCTCTTTTTTTGTTTCATTTTGCGAATATCGGATTTTGATCTTATTCTTTAGATGATAATTTTGAAGATTTTAAATCTGATTTTGAAACTTTAACAAAAGTTGCTCTATACATTTAGCTAACACAATATGCAAATGAAATTTTTGTAGAGTTGACGCATGCACAGTGAAAATTTATTTAGTAAACCTGCTCATTTTTCATACAATTATTAATATTTTTTAATTTTGATTACAGGATATTATGTACAATGTTGTTTCTCATATTTTCTGAAAAGAACATTGTGTTTTATTAAGAACTCTACAAATTATAAGCAAAAAACTTGGCAAAATTTTGGACCGTTTTTATAAAAACCTTAATTTCTCTACGAGTATGCATGCTATCAGCTTAAAAATGAACACAGTTTAATACCATAAGCCACTTAATCATAATCTGCAGTTTGAACGCTTTTGCTACATTAGTTTTGACAGGGTTATTCAAAAGATGTTTGTTCTTTTTCGATTTGTTGACGGTCCCCTATTGAATTTTGGAAAAAACTCTTCTCAAAAATATATCACGAGTACTATTTTGTTTATATATCTGGAGTTTCAAAGTCATCCCTCACGTATATTTCTAGATATTTAACAAAACATCTAAAATTGAAAATGTCAAGATTTTTTTGCAGTGACTGTAGTTCAGATAAATGAGCAGATAATATAAGGAATGATCCTGACTATATTAAAATCTTTACACTTTATCCAGGCTTAGGATGACTAACACTAATTATTGGCAGGTTAAAAACTGTTTATTTTTTTATTTATTTTCTTTCTTTTTTATCATATTCAGAACTCCAGATTCCGATTTAAGGAAAAAAAGCTTACGATTATTGCTTGCTTAAAATAAGACGTTCTTTTCAATGCTGCCATATCTCAAAATATTCTTAAATACATTAGTTAAATAAGTTATCCTTAAATGCATTACTAAACAGCTATGATAGGTGAAATTGAAAATAACTGACGGGTGGGCGTGGTAACACCTGCAGAATTAGCTACCATAAAAGAGAAAGAATGCAGTTCTTACTACTCTATAATAAAAAGACTTGCCGTAAATTTGCACCATGTCGGCCATAGCTGGCATGTATTTTCTTATAAAATTAGAGTCAAAAATCCTGTTTTCACAACAGCGGAAAAGTAAAAAGAGAAAGAAAAATCATGGTCCACTGGAAAAAAATTTTCATTATAACCGATTCTTAAGATTTCGGAGGTTTGCTATAAAAGGATAAAATAACATTAAATACAATAGGAAAAACGGCAGAACCAAAATTTTCATTCGTTATATCCAAGAGTTTGTTATAAACCAGGTTCGTTATATTCGGGTTTGACTGTATATATATATTACGTGCTACAGAAATCATGATATTTCTTAAATGTTTAATGGCGATGCCTGAATGAAAACATCTCATTAGTTATTGTGTAAGTCTTTTGGTAGGATTTAGGCTGAGGTAAATTTGGTTTATTTACATTTCACTCTTTCACTGCAACTATGGGGCTTTAAAATATCTTTATTTTTGTTTTTTCTGTCTTTCTCACTTAAAATAAATAAAAGTCTTGAATTTTAAACATTTCAGTTTAGAATTAAAATAATGTATTATAAATGAAATGAGTGAAAGAATTACATTTTAAATAAAATCAATGAAATAAGATAAAAAGCCATGGGAATAATGTTTGGCAATTTATCTACTGCAAACAAATACTGCATTCTTGATTTCGCAAGCAGAATCGTCTGATTTAGTAAAAAAATGAGCAAGTAAATTAAATTATGAATAAAAGTATGATACAATGCTTAGCATACATTTAAGGGAGACCAAACTGGTTGCCAAGGGAGGTAGTACTTTTAAAACTCACTTTTGATAATAGAAATAACATTAAGAACAGTAATCTCAGTAATGAAACTGATGGATTGTTGAAGTATAAAAATAAATATGCTGTTGTTTACATTACTTTCTGAAAATTTTATCTTTATACCCTCTTCTTCTGATTCATTATCCTTTTGATTTTTTTTTTTTTTTTTTTTTTTTTGGGGGGGGGGGAGGAGGTTAAAACTGATTTTACAGATTAAATGTGTCCAATCTGTGAAAATTTTAAAACTGGCAAGTCTCATACAATTTTTAAATGCATATATATGGGGTATTTATCTTATGATAAAGTTGTGTAAATGATAAAAGAATGAGTATAATGCATTTAGAATAAAACAGGTCACTAGCAAAAGAAACTATATAGCTTAAAATTTACACTCACATTCTGAGTTAGGATAAACAATAACCTTAGATAAATGTCACTGTAAATTAATACAATAGCACACAAATATTTAAAAAAAAAATTACAATGCAAATAAATTAATGAGTTCCACACACATAAAAAATGTACAGAATATAAATTTAAAAAAAAAATCATGGTGTAAATACATTGTGAAAATAATAAACAGATGAGAATTAGCTTTAAAAAACATTGATTGGTAAAAAACAAAAAATCAACAGAAATCTTATTGTATTTTATATTTGAATTATTAAATGACTAAAATGAAAATGTACAATTCTTCAGTGCTTTGTAATACCTGAATAAGTACATAAGGTAACATATATATATTTATAAACTACTTTTCTTAAAGACAATGTTTTGAGACAAAAGTAGAAAAATTATAAGCTTTTAAACAAAATTATATAAAGCTGTGAATTAAGTCCTAAATAATGTATATCCACAAGTGAAATATAAAGTAAAACAGTGCAATAGTTTGACAGACATGTTTGATTTCAGTACTAAATTGTGTAAGGTAAACCATGCAATAACTATTTACGATAGTAATGTACTCTTTTTCCTTAAAAGTTTTTAAAAAACTTTATTCAAGCATGAATAAATTTTAAGAAGAGGCATATTTATTAAAGATAAAAATAAAATGCTTTACAGGAATGATTTTATTATTTATTGTTGTGAGAGATCTATGCAAAATTAGAGGTTTTTAGTTGCAATAATAAATTTTAAAGTTACTTAGATATTTTCAGCAATAAAGTGGAAACTAAGAATCATATCTGTAAATCAGTAAAATTCTGAGATATTATCAGGGAAAATTAGCCTAATGCTCTTTGAAATCTGTTCTCAAATATGATTAACTCTCCACACTCTTCTGAAAACAAATTGAGTTAAAACAAATTAACTTCACTTTCAAGCAAATAAAATAATCCTATTAACTGTGATTCAACCTTAATTTTAAAATGCCATGGAGTTGTAAATGTCTGTTAATAATTTTAGTTCAGAGATTATAGCAAACTTCTGCCCCAAGAGCAGATTTTTAAGAGATGATAAGAAATAGTATATGTTTGTAAATTTGATATATAATTCATTAAAATAAAGAACAAATCAAAAGAGGAGTCATATCACAATGTAACATTAACAGGGATTTGTATTTTTATAGATAGGGTGCAGGAAGTAGAATGCACATTTTCTTTTCAGGAGTACATTGTAATTTTAAGAAGTCAGATAAAATTGCTCTCTGTAAAAGTTATGGAACCAAACTTGCATGCATAGGCAGACACACATACATATACATGTCACAACAGATGAACACTGAAGCAAATACCATATTTTTTACTATAAGATTATGATAAAGAATTTATTATTTTACAAAAAACATAAATAAATAAATAATGTATGTGAACATGGTGCTCTTATTGAAGCACTGTGGAAAAAATTATTAATGTATAGTATTTTTTAAAACTATAATAAAAATTTTAAAATACCACTAATTGAATTTTTAGCCACTGAACTCAAAAAGTTCTTATACATATATATTCATAATTACCATGGATTAACATAACATGGTAAAATTAACATAAAAAGTTAGATGTACAACATTTTAAAATTTGAGTATATTAATGGAATTTCTAAAGAACGTGTATTAACAAAATTTGATATATTCATATGTATAATTAACATTCGACATGTGAATTCTGCTTAATAACTTTACAAAAATATATTACAAGCTTAAGTATTAACAAGCTTGTTACTTTCTTTTTTCATTAAAAAAGAAACTATTTAACTACTTTGTATATTAAACATATAATAAATATATTTTTTTAAGTATTAACAAAAATTAAATTAATTCAAGAGTCTTATAGTTACTATAGGATGATAATGCATGAGTTTCACAAAAGACATACTGAAAAAGTTCTTGTAAAAGAAAAACACTTTACAATCTTAAATAAATCTGCCATCTGTATAAATGCACGCTAAAATAATTTTATGGAATGCAAATACTCAGCTTTTAGGAGAATTATGAGTACTTTAATATGAAGCAATCAGAGAGCATATAGAATATTGCATTAAGTAAATCTATAATATTAAAACATTCAATTTCATGTTTCTTCTATAGAAAAAAAAAAGATTAGAAACATGAATTTAATATCAATATATTATATTCACACAAATGCAGAAAATTTGCAAATAATTTCAAAGACAACAATATATCAAGATTTATACACATTTCAAGAGCAATCAGAAAGCATTTAGAAAGTTTACAGTTTTCACAAATAGAACTAAACAAAATGCATATAATTTTTTTCTTGTACTTCCTTACAGAAGCTTAGGTAACTGCCAAAAATAAAAATGGAAGCTGTCAAATATCTAGATTAAATTTTTATGTATCATTATAATAAACAATAACCACATCAACAATATTAAGAAAATTGCAGTTCTTTTGATGAGCATCATATGAAAGATACTGCTAAAAAAACCATCATTACTGAAAAAATATTCAGCACAAATTTCAATTTATCAAATATACATTTTATTTTTTTCCCTGTCCCTTTTTTTTATAATTATATTAACTTTCTACAAATCAAAATATATCAATCGCAACAGTATACTGGATGAAATGAATATAAGTAACATTTAATAAATCATTCAAGTTTAATAAGTTTATTCATTTTTATACAAAATTGAAATATATACATAGACACTACATGCATTAGAATAGATAGAACTCAAAACAGGAATAATTTTCAATAAATTTAATGTTATTTCAATGTCTTTTTGAAATAAATCTTGATTAAAAAATACTTTTTGATGTAATTATAAAAACATATAAAGGCCTATTAATTAAAAAAGGAGAAGAATAATATCATACACATAAATATTTAAATTTTATAAACATTATACATTATCTTATTAAATATTTAAATCTTGAATGTGATACACAATTGATAAATACAATATCTGAATTTTTTTTTAATTAAGGTTTAATAGTTTTAAGATAATAGTTTTTTTAATTTTTACAGTGTCAGTAATTCACTGAGATACGGCGATGTTTATCACATTTAAAACTAGACAAAACTTTTAAATATTTTTGTTAGAATATTAAATGTTCTGTTTTTGTTAAAAGTCTAGTGTCATCTCCTTTCCCCTCCTCATAATTATATAAACAAAATGTCAGGCATATCTGTAAGAAGTATTTGAGAAGAAACAAGAAATTTAATCTTTAAACATATACATAAGCACATATGTGTAGTATATGATATGCATATGTATATAAAATGCTATGAAGTACTTTAATTTAAAATTCATTTTTAAACCCCTTCTTGGCAAGCATCATGTATATTTCTTTAATTTTTGGCAACCTTCTTTTCATAATATTAATTTTTGTCTTATTTAGTCCTTGAAATGTTATCATTAGATAAAGCAATAATTGGTCTTCAAAAATACTGGTATTCAAATTTAAGGATTTTGTGCACCAGATAGGACTCCATGTGTCTCTTGTCATGAATGGACTAAATTTTAAAACTTTGCTATTGTTTAAAAATCATTAACATGTGCATACAAGGCTTTTGTTTGGATATCTAATTACTAAAGCCACTGGAGAATGAAATTAATTTGATTAGTTTTACATACACATGAATGTAGCAATCATTTGCTCAGATTTACCCAAAAGATTTAATAAACTAAGCTTGGAACACAGATACAACTGTTATAATTAAAATCTGTTAATTAAACTGGTTGGCAAAAAAACTTTTTTCCATCCCTAGAAAAAAAATGTGTGAACTTTGTTTCTGATTCTAGATATCTTATGAAAATTGCTCCATCACGCAAAAATTTTAAAAGAGATTGTTTTAAAATAATAAAAATTACAGTATCAAATGAGAAATTAATACAGTACAAAATCCAGAATCCTCTGGACCTTGGAGATTTCAGATCATCTTCAGTTTATTTGTCAAAAAAATTAATCTATCCCCTCCCCCTTCCTCCCATAGAAAAAAGTATGATTTATTTATATCAAGATTGCATTTTTAATACTTTAAAAAAATAATAATAAAAATAAAATAAAAATAAGGCAGATATTTTAAATAATAGTAAGATAATATTAAAGACGATTTTTTTAAGGTAAAATAAAAAAAAATCTATCCATATTGAATCCCCTTTCCCATGATTTCATCATGATTGTATGCTTTTGCATTTTTTATTTATTTATTTTTTTTAATCTTTAGGCAAAAAAAATAAACAAAAATAGAATTCTTAGTTAAAAAAAATAAGTAATTTTTTTAAAAATTCTACCCATGGTTTCTTTCTGCATAGCAAAACACATCCAAAGTTGACCTGATTCTGTAAACATTCAACATCCTCCAATTACACTGACCAGCGAGGTGATTAAACACAAACAAACTACAGATGGCTTATTACTTTTTCTTCCAGTTTTTGTTAAGTGGGCATTTTTGGTAGGCATTGTAACTTTCTAATAATTGATTATATTCTAATAAAAAATTGTTACATAGCCTAATTTACTATTATTTCAACTTGCTGAAAAATTGAAAGAAAGTGTTCAATTTACATAAAAAACATAGATTTTTTTCCCAACATTAAGCAAGAAAAAAAAGAATTTGGTTTTTTATTCTTTTCTTTTTTTGTTTGCATGCTACTCAATACTTTTTTTTTTACTTTTTCTGTACTTAACCAATATATTCATGAAGTCCTTTTTATATTTAAGAAAATCAAATTTGAATAATCAAGGCTTTTTAAAAAACCATTCTGGCAAAGTCGTTCAGATGTGGGTATCGTGGTAGAAGAAAGCACAGGCCTGTACCCAGCATGGCAAAATGTAGAAGAATTTTCAAACAGGTCAGGTTGGCTGAATTAGGTAATTTTTTCAACAGGCTGGGCCAGTCCGATAAACAAAATAATTAAACCATCCGGGTCGGGTCGATCAAAAAATTAATGGACTTACTGGCCCAATATAAAGATTTAAACAAGACTGATAGAATATGAGCTTTCTCAATTTTTACAACAGGCCGGTTCCTAGCTTTTGTTAGGGCCAATAAAAATTGTTATAAGAGTGGAGAGGTTTTTGATCCAGTTTTAAGAATTCAAAATTTACAATATTTTAAAAAAAAAAGGATGACAGTTAGCAAAATGTCCAAAATTTTTTATGTCTGGATTTGAGATTTTGTACTGTATACTCATTAACAATGTTTCTAAACAATAAAGACATAAAAAAATATATTTTTATTACATCAGTAAAAAAATGCATAAAATCTATCATAAAAAAGCTCATTTTGTTGAATTTTTTTGCAGGTGGGTATTTCGGTTTAAGGGTCTTCCATATAAGTGCCCAGTATCAATCTGCTAACATATTTTTACACTATTTTCAATTGTATGGCTCTTCTATTTATGAAACCCACTGGCAGAACTTTTTCCATGTTCACCAGATACTGCTCCCATATTATTAGAAAAAATATACAAATGATAATGCAGAAAATACAGTTTTTAAGACATGTCGATTCTCAATACTTTAAATGAAGAGAATTCAACAATTTTTTCATCATTTCAACACTTTTTGTTTCCTAAAAATTTTTTACATACATTTTTGAAAGCATTCATTTTATTTTTGAAAATAGGATCACGAAATAGTTGTTTTATTTTAAGGTTCAACAAAAGTATCTTATTTTATTACAGTCTTGCTCATGAATGGAAATTTGCATATCAAATACTTACATCTTTTATTGTTTTTATTCAAAGCTTTAAAAGAATTGTTTAACAAGCCTAAGTTGTGAAGGGTCAGTTAATACATTTTGTCTTATTATTAATGCCAGGTGTGCAACATTTATCATGTCAGGAATATTTTTTTCATGCAAAAGCGCTTGATTGGTTGTCCCATCCACATAAAAAGCAATTGAATTTCACAAAACTTTTTTGTATGCAGTTAGAAGTTCTATAACCTTTAAGTCTGCACACTTTTAGTCTTTGTAACGTATTTTTTCAATACATTTGTTAAAGTAAGCACCTTTCAGATGACCTACATGAACAATAGTTATTGAAGGCTCCACATTTCCACTAGTTATTGAAAGTGATACAATAACTATTTTTTATTTAACACATTAAATTAACTGGATGGTAATATAAATTAACTTTTTAAAAAAACACACTCTGCATGTTTTGCTCAACAGACACTACATAAATTCTATTTTAGAGTAGAATATGGAGGGTCATTTCAGGTTGTGTATGTGACAATTCAAGTCATTGGAAGAGAACAAAGAAAAGGGAAAAAATAGAAGATAGTAGAAACACATTTTGGAAGCCGGTGGATAAAAACAAAGCACATTGTAACCCAAAAATAAATGAATAGTAAACTTTTAGCAAAGGAACACTATTTTAAATTTAAAGATGATTCCCCAAGAAAAAAAAAGTTAGTATGTGATGGAACAATTTCACTGTCATATTTGGATTTAGTATATTTAAATCTGTCAGGAATAATCATCATTTTGACAGAGAGGATTTTGATGCTGACCAGTGTTATTAATACTGCTCAGTACTAAGGCTTTCTTTCTTAAATATTTCTGAAATTAGTTGAAATTTTCTATAGTTATATCAAATTCCAACATCCTTATTCATGATTCTCTTAACTTTTCAGAATGGGTGTTTTTATTATCGGCCAGAAGATATCCCTTCTTGAAAGGAGATTCTTGAAAGGACATACCAAGTGGATCTTTTCTCCACAATTATTGTTAAACTATACTTAAGAAATCATGATGCAAGGGACATGCACAAAAAACATAAAGGATATACTATAGCTACAAAGGGGTACATCTAAAAAGCATACAACACATACCCTCTGCTACATCTCTGACTGTGAGGAATAAAGTGCTTATTAAACTTTTAAAATAGTATCTTTAAAAAAGGAGTGACTTCCTGATAATACTTGAAACAGTTGTCCTCAAAAAGTTAATTTATTATAAATTAAATTATTTTTCCTAGAAACTAATGCCTTTAAATATAATCCCATTCTTAACTTATTAGTTATATATTGATAAAATAAGAAAAAATGAAGTAAAAAATAAAATAAGTATAGAAATTTTTACATGCAATGCCAAAATGAGAGTTTCTAGATTTTCAGGGGAATTTTTTTTCCTTTACTTTTGGCATTAAATGTAAAATTTTTAGCATTTATTTAATAATAAAAAATAATTTCTTAAGTTGAAACATTTTTTTTTATGTAAGCCACAATTTATGGGCAACCCTCTGAAGCAATTGATCCTCACTTCATGAACAATTTTTTAATTCAAATTGAATAAAAAAAAGTACTCATTCTAGGAATTGAACTCAGATCCTTGGCTTACAAGGCCAATGCTTTACCATTTAATCTAACTGGGCTGACAACCAGCAAGCATATTTTGTTCAAATAATCTTATGTGGTCTGTCATTTAACAGAATAAATCACAGTAAAGGAACTTCATATATACAATGGGAACATAGATAAACTATATTAAGCTTAACAGAATCAAGAAAAGTGATTGGTAAAGTTATCATACAAATTGAATATCACATTCAATTATCATATTCAGTTCATATAATAATTTTATCAACCAATTAGATTGTGTTAAAAAAAATAATATAGTGTATCTACATTCCTATCATTTATATTGAGTTCCTTTACCTGTGGTTTATTCTGTTGAGCTGTCTAAATGACAGATCAGATGTTATAGCAATAAGGTTACCTGAGGGAAATATGCCTGCTGGTTGTCAGCCCAATTAGCTTTAACAGTAAAGCATTGGCCTTGTAAGCTAAGAATCTGGGTTGAATCCTAGCCTGGGCATTTTTTCACACTGATGGAATCATTCAATTTGTATGATAACTTTACCAATCAATTTGATTGCCTTAAAAAATAATATATTTTTTTAATTCTTTGGCTTCAATGATATACCACTGTACATGGCCAAAATAAAACACGTACTCAGTTGATTGGGAAGTACCAAGCTTGCTCTGTATGAAGAATTTTGTGAATAACTAGCTTATCAATGACTTTTAAAAAATATCTGTGATTATTGAAGATTTTCTTGAAAAAAAATAAAAGATATGAATATGCTATACATTTAAAATTATAAATTGTATGATTTTAAAAATGTATAGCAGATTTTGTATTACAAGAAAACATACAAACTTTTATATACTAGAAAAAAAGTTATACACATAACATATCTTACTTAAACTAAATATCGGAAAAAAAAATTAGAAAGGTAAGTTGGATATAAGATGTTCATATGTGATGCATATATACACTCGCAATATCACAATAACTTTTGAAATTACAATTTTTTCTAATCTAAAAGTCTTTTCTATAGAAAACATTTTACATGAGTACTACTAACTAAATGATTTAAAAAAGTTACAAGACTGTTCAGAAGAGAAGAGAGACAAAGACAAAAGTGTTGTGATGGGGAGGGGACTAAGGGATCAAGTATAGCCCTCCCATGATAAGTTGCTGATGAGAAATGCAAACTTATTTATTCATAAATTCATATATTTGTATTATAAATTAAAGTATAAATCAGTATTAAAAAATAGCAAAACCTAATTTTTATTTAAATAATAGATTTCCTGCAATATTAGCAACTTTCTTTCCTTTCATAGGCTGCTGCTTTTTTTTCTTACTTTTCTAAATTATTTTTATTTTTATGAAAAGATCAATTTCCTAATAAGGAAAAAAAAAAAAAGAAATTATCTGAAATATTTTGGTACTTTATCTTTTGGTATAATTCAGTGATATGGGGGGAAGGGGAAGTTAAAATCAAAATTAGAACAATTTTCATTTACCAGTTCATCTTAGATCTGATCAATGAGATAGTACATAAAACAAGAATGAATTTTATTATTACAGTTAATTTTTGCCAAAACATCAAACTTAAATAGGAACTAATTTTCTCTCTTTAATCCCTTCCAATTCTAATAATGTAAAATTAGCAGAAGAATAGTATTTAAAAGATGGAATTTTTAACACTAAACATACAAAAAACAATTGTTTCACATAATAAAAACTAGTCAGATGTGGCAATCTATAAAATTTCTTCAATATTATACATGTTAATACTTCCTGAAAAATGCAGTATAGCAGTGGCACCAGTTAGGTTGTTTAGACCAAAATCTAATCAACAACAACTTAAGTTAGCTTCTAAATGAATTTGAAATTTGATGAAAATCTGTAAAAAATCTAAGAGAGATAATTTTCTAACTTTTCACACATTTCCACTTTTGATTTTATTATAATTTTATAACATTAATGAATCCTATATTACTAATTTTTTAATATTTGCTTCCCCCATTGGCCACAGCCTAGAAAAATATTTTTTCATCAGGTTACCAGTCATGAATTTATATATATATATTTCTTTTAATTGTGAAATTAACATTTTTGATTATTTGCAAAAAATTCAATTTGCCTGTATAAAGTACTTCACCCCATTTCATAAATATTTAAAATTTGAATTTCCAGGATATTTATTTAACTTAGAAAGAATTCATATGTTACTTTTATTTTGGAGTATTATCAATATTTGATTACATCTAATTACCTTTAAATTTTTGCTGGAGTTATATTTTGAACATTATTTTTCTAACTCTTAATAAAAACACTTCTTTTTCTGAATCTCTGTTGGACATATTAATTATACAATATTAATATGACACTAAAATGTTATTGTGGCAGGAAATGGATTTAAAAACTGATCTGAATTTCTCACAAAAAATAGAGAACAAAATAAAGAAACACTAACCTTAGTAATTAATAGGTTATATGTAAAGTATAATAATATGTCAAGTATAAAAATCTAAATCAATACCATACTGAGAGCTATCAAGATAGTCAAATCAATCACAAAATAAACATAAATAAAATTTGCTAATTTCAAAAAGAAATAATCTTTTAGACTAGAGTAAAACAAATAGCAATCATAATGGTAACACCCATTCACATTCTAAATATTAATTTCTCTCCACATAGTTTAAGACATCACAAAGTGGGACATATATAAAATAACTTCTTGGCAGTGCTAAGCATTTTATCTTAAATAAAAGCACAGTCTACTTGTTAAGAAAAATTTTAGGGTTAAATTCAGAAGATGAAAATAGTAATACTTTCCACATCACAAATTAAAAAAGAGAATGGATAATCAATTTTTGTAAGAAAAACTATTTCCCTAAAAGTTCAGAGAAGAAAAAATTCTAATAAATAATATATATTTCTTGTTTAGTAACTGTCACAAATACATTTTTTAAATAAAAAAAATATATGCATATATATATACACACACAACTATAGCAGCTGATAAAAAAAAAGAGTTCATACTAACAATAAATCAAGAATTCATAACAGTTAATTACAGGAATAATAACAAATGAAACTTAGATAGTTTATATAAATTAATTAAATACATTCCTATTCCCATAATAACAATAATTTAAATCCATACAGTCTATATAAATGAAACAAAATACACATAGGAAACAAAATTTTACATTCCTAATTATTTCCAATGAGTCATGGATAAATATCAAACTATATATGCCAAGGAAAAATATATCTTGTGATGAAAATGCAACTTGTGAAACAGCACATGCTATTTTCACTTTATACAAATAGAATTATGAAAATGCAATGACAGTTTCTGTAACACAATTACATATGAATGAATGTACAATTTCAATGCAATGCATAATAAAAATACAGTTAATGAAATTCCATTTTTCTACAATATTCACTTCATTGCCAAAATTTTAATATTGCTTTATGTTAAAAATGTATTGTGAATACCTTTTTGTAAGGCAATGTATATACAAAATGAGAACTTAAAATCATTTCAGAATACCTTAAAATGTAATCATAAACACCAGGAAGATAGAAATGTATGTCTAAAAATATTTGTACTAAAATACTTCAATGGATCATCAATCAGTCCCCATAGAAATTGATTTTTCTTTTCTATATACAGCTCCATATCTATCCATATATTTTCGAATATAATCTTTAGCTTTTAACTTAACAGAATCATTTGCATCCAAATCTTCAATGTTTTTACAATGTTTTAGTTCCTTTGCCATAACGAAATGAGTCAGCTAAAAAGAGAAATGAATAAATAACCCAACAGAAAAATAATACTATTAAATTGCAAAAATAAAATACCAAACAAAACATTCAAATCATCATTCAAAAATTGTATATTTCTCTACATTGATAGTTTTAGATGAACTGTTCTATATTATATTTCCTATTTTATTAAAGTAACTAAGAACATGATAAACAATTATTCATGTAATTACAATTTAAGAAAACAGTTCATCTGTTAGCATTCTCTCTTGCTTTTTCAGGGCTGCCAGCAAATTTGGTACAAAATAGCAGGGACTTAGGGACCTAATGATTAAAAATTAGGGACTTTTTAGGGACCAAAAGTCTGAAATAGGGACCTTTTAGGGACCTGAAAAATAAACATAATATTTATACAAATCAAATACAATTTTTAACAAATAAAAGCCAATTTTTTAAAAAAACTTTTATTTAATCAAATATAATATTTACAAATTTCTTAAATTAACCTTCTTTAGATTTGTTACTCATAAAATTTGTAATTAAATTATTTTTTCTAATTTATAACACTAGACAAGCTATCAGCTTTATCCTTTTTTACTTTCAGTTCCTTGTTAGCTGTTATACCAGCTGCAATCAAATTTTAACCACTTTAGCTTCAGTTAAATTTCCTTTTTCTAAAGCAATTTTTAACCTTTCATTGCCTTCATCGATCAATCTGTCCAATACAGTTACTTCTTCATTCACATTTTTGTTTAAATCTTCCAAAATTTTGTCAAGAACTACAATTGTACTTTTATCTTTTTCAGCTTCTTTTTTTTCTGATTTCTTCCTCTTCTTCTCCTCGTAGCTTTTTCCACTTCAAGTTGTACTTTCCTTTTTCTCTCTTTTCATTTTCTAGGTAACTTTGAAAATTTTGATATGCAATATTAGCCTTTTTTATCATTTTATTAGTTACTGGTACTAGAGCTGCATGGTTTTCATAATGATGTCTTAAAGAATCTGCTAAGTTTAGCCTAGCATTTAGCATCTGTTCTTTCATAGAGGCCCGGTCTTCGGAAAGAATTTGATGTGAAAGCGAAAATCGTCGTTCTACATCTGCACTGCCATGGTGCAAACTGAGGCTACTCTTCAAAATAAAGAGGAATTTGGATATTTTAAGCCTCCCTTTTCCTCTTTTGCATTAATAGAAGTAGCCCAAAATGAATCAATCCTATTTACTTCAGATTCTTCTTGACTGAGCTTGCAAATTTTCCATTCATCCAAGAGGGCATCAATTTCAATGTTTATAGGCAATTTTTGTGTAAGTTTAGCAATATTTTTTAAACTTTTCGGAGTACTTTTGAATTCTGGGTTTAAACAACTGAGATATTTCAAGTTTTAATTTTGCAATATATCCTTATTGTAAAGATATTTACCAGAAGCTATATAATGACGTTGCACATCACTTAAAACATAACCTTTATCTTTTTCAGATAACTGCAAAAATCAGATAATTTCAAATAATTGATTTTGCAATTCTTCATTAAAAACAAATCTCTTGGAGAGATTAAATTTTTACTCTCAAAGGGATCTTGACTGACATCATTCTTGAAAGATTTAATGGCTGACTGTTTGCAAATACGCACTGCGACTTTAATGATAAGGCATTTTATATCATCATACACTAAGTGGATCAGAGGATCTTCTCTTTGGAAAAATGCAGTAAACTGGGTAAATAGTTTGGCACTAGATACAATAAACAGTAACTGACATTACACTGTTTTCACCTTCAAATATTCAACAATTTTTTTGGAGCTGACTGTATTTAGTGTCCTTTGTTCTTTTCTAGATGGAATATATTTTAAGAAATACTCATGGAGACAATTCCATTGTTCTAACAACCACGAATGAAAATCCCATTTTTCTCGCGATCTTTTGACGAAATCTCCTTTTCCTGGCGATCTTTTGATGAAAATTGCATTTACCTCACAATCTTCAATCTTTGGACAAAAACCGTGTTTTTCTCGCGATCTTTCGACAAGAATCATGTTTTTCTCACAATCTTTTGATAAAAATCCCGTTTCTTTTCCATATTAAGACGAAAATTGCAGTTTTTCACAGTCATTTGGCAAAAATCTTGGCGAAAATTTCTGTATGAAAATAGCATTTATTCACGATCCCTAGACGAAAATCCCTTTTTTCTCGCGATCTTAAGCAAAAATTGCGTTTTTCTATCAATCTTTTGATAAAAATCTCATTTTTCTCACAAAATTTTGCCAATAAAGGCATTTTCTCGAGATTTGTTTAACAAAATTGCAGGTTTTTTTCAGGACTCTTTGACCAAAATTGCAGGGTTTTTTCACTACAATTTTTTCATTTCTTCCACTATGATCAGCTATGTGCTATCATCTACAATATAAAATTTTTTAAAAAAGTAAATTTTCTTGATAAATTTTGGTAAAATGTAAGAAAAAAATTAACTTAGACACAGTATAGATAAAAAAAAAGGGACTTTTAGGGACCTTTTAGTGAAAATAGGGACTTTTAGGGACCAAGTTAAAAAATAGGGACCAACTGGCAGCCCTGCTTTTTATATTTAAATCCTAATATAAATTCAATCATTATGGAAAAGCTGTTGAATAATTATTTTAAGAAAGCTCTATAAGATACATCTAATTTTTTTTATGTATACTAATTAAAAAACAAACCACTCTGTGCGTCTGTGATGGCTAGCAAAATCTGTAGCAGGTACGAGGTTCAAAAATTTTTTGAGAGTAGCTTAAAATCTCTCCTGATGTACCTGATATTCAGAATGTCAAAATTCTAATTATTAAATGAGTAATTAATTAAAATCCAGAGGTCACTCTTATAAAAAAATCATCCTTTTCCCACTTTTTTCCCTTTTTCCTTGCTTACGGTGTTTTGGCTGTATAAAATTTTTGAAGAAGTAAAATCTGAGATAGAATTAAAGAAACCAATTTGAGTTTTTAATATTGCAAAAGTGGCTGTTTTTTCCAAAGACCTTTAAAATTCATAGACCAGCAAACTGTCAATTTAACTTAGGATTTTTGAATACAGCTGTTGTACGTCAGATTGTTGGTACTTCGTGCATTAGAATGTATGTGTGGTTAGACGTGTTTCAGTAAAAAAGATGTATATATACAAATCTTTTCTAGCAGTTTCTTTTTTAAATCACCAATTAAATTTGAATGTATTTTATTTAATTTAAAATTTTATTATGGCTTTAATTTTTTTTAATGAAAATGAAACGGCTGTTTGGCATACAATTGTTTGAATCAGCAGACGATTGATATACTATAATAAATTATTAAATAGTAAAGTAAATTATATATCAGAAATAGTCACTAAAAGAATAGTAGCAAAACTGGTTACAAACATAATGTTTAGGCTTATTAAGAAATAACCCAGCCCCAACCTGAAAAAAAAAAAAAGAACATACTTTGATCCAAGCAAGACAAAAATTCGATGAGCATAAACCCAATCCGAACCTAAATATTCCATTTGAATGGAATTATATGGATTTGATTATCCTATATTACCTTATTATTCCTATGGATTTGATATCTGACCCAAATCAAATCTGAATCCCACAAAAATATTCAAATGAAGCGTAACCCAATCTGAACAAGGAAAAATAATTTTCGTGGATATGCAACCCAATCGGAACCTAAAAATTTTCGTTGAAAAAAACCCCGAAAAATGACCAGAATGAAATGTGAAATTGATTAAAATATTCCAACGAATTATAACCCCATAAGAGCAAGACAAAATAATTTCTGTGAAATTCCATTTGAAAAAACCCTGAAATTTGATCCAAACTACACCTGAATCTGACCAGAATATTTGCAAGAACCATAACCGGATTCGAGTAAGACAAAATAATTTCCACGGACATGAACCCAATCCAAACCTAAAAATTGCATTTGAAAAAAAAATACCTGAAATTTCAATCGAACCAAATATGAACCTGGCAAAAATATTCTACATAACCATAAAAGGATCTGAACAAGACAAAATGTTTCCATGGACAGGAACTCAATCTGAGCCTAAAAAATTTCTTTGAAGAAAACTTGAAATCTGAACCGGACAAAAATATTCCAGAGAAACATATCCTTATTCGAACAAGACAGAATAATTTCCATGGACATGCAACCCAACCTGAATCAAAAAATTCCATAAAAAAAACCCCCTGAAATCTGAACCCAACAAACATATTCCAAAGAACCATAACTGGATCCGAGCAAGGCTAAATAATTTCCGTGGACATGAATCTGGCCCAAACCTTAAAAATGAATTTGAAAAAATACCTGAAATCTGAATTGTACTAAATTTGAATCCGATAAAAATATTCCAAAAAACCAGATCCGAACAAGACAATATAATTTCCATCGACATAAACCCAATTTGAACCAAAAAATTTGTTAAAAAAATCCTGAAATTTGAACCAAAGCAAATCTGAACCTGACAAAAATATTCCAGTGAAGCATAACCTGATTCAAACAAGGCAAAATAATTTCTATTACAGTTAAATTACAGTTAGGTTAAGGTTAAGTTGCACTTAGGTTGTGGTTAGATTATGGGCAGGTTACTTTAAGGTGACATATATGTTACATTTATGGTATATTTAGGTTATGGTTAAGTTGTAGCTAGATTACAGACAGGTATGATTATGGTACAATTAGAATACGGTTAGGATTTTGTTCACAGAATGAACATCATGCATGCTTTATTTAAAAATATGCACTTATTTCTCTAAAATGGCTCTGAAATTATAATACTATATACTAACCTTTTAGCTAATCATTGAGAATTGATTTCATTCACGGTATAGTTGGATTTAAGAGTGATATAATTAGTTTGAAATTTAAAGTATTTCACTTGGGATTTCTATGTGAAAAAAAAATGTAATTAACTAATGGAATTGATATATTGATTGAATATTAAATGGAATTGACTTATCAGTAATTTTTAGTGATAAATTCCAACACTTTAACACGAAAATCACACAATCGTTGGACACATATTCCCACTTGGGTTTCCGATTGCAGTCATTTTGAGTAATTTTGCAGCTAAATATTAGATTTTTTTTTTTTTTAACCAATTTTTGACACAGTGAGGGGCCACATATTTCATATAGTGTATTTACACATATTTCGAGTTAAAGATAAAATAATAAAAATTTTAAGTTTGTTTAATATTATTATTATGGAACCAGGCAACGCCGGTCCAGTCAGCTAGTTATTTATAAATTTATGTCCTTAAATACCATTAAAAAAGAAAAAAATCCAGCAATTTTGCAATTACTCTTTATGAAATTAGAACAATCTTGTGTATGCATGCATTTTCTTCAAACAGAGAATTAGTCATAATACAACATGTACTAGCGGAGATGACTGAGTTAAGCTTGGTCAAAATTAGCTTTGTGGTCAAATCATTATATTACTCTCATTGTATCATTCTTGCTATTTTAGAGACAATTAGCTTGAACCTGAATCATGGTGACCCAAAATGACTCACTAATCAATTTTTTTAAGCATTCGACCAAACCCTAATGCTCTTTTTGAGTCTAAAAATGATAGATACAAATTTAGTCAAAATCAGTAGTCATTTTCTACATAAAATTATTTTGACTCAATTCACTGGGAGGAAAATGACCCAATAGTCGAATGTTCTTGAACATGTGACCAAGCCCAATGGTCTTCTTGAGCCCAAAAACATTAGGATATAAAATTTAATCAAATTGGTTAGAGCTGTTTTCTAGAAAAAATTTTTTGTCACCCATAGTGACCCAAATCTGACCCACTAATCAAAATTTCATGTAATCTATATAAGTAATCTTGTACTTGAAAACAGTATAATATAAAATTTTCTCAAAATCATTTGAATCTTTTTTTTAGACACAATTAGCTTGACCTGGATCCATAGTGACCAAAAATGACCCACTAATCAAAATTCCTCAAACATGTAACCCAGGCCAATGATCTTTTGTTATAATATCTTGTGTCTTGAAACAGTATAATGCAAAATTTTGTCAAAACCATTTGTGAATTTTTTTTAGATACAATTAACTTGGCTCTAACCCACTGTGACCCAAAATCGACCCACTATTTGATTGTTCATGAACATAGCCCATTGGTCTTCTTGAGTCCAAAAAGGAAGAAATACAATATTTAGTCAAAATTGTTTTTAGATAAAATTAGCTTGATCCACAGTGACCCCAAAATAGTTTATAACTGAAATTTCTTGCACATATGATCTAGGCCAATGATCTTCTCAAGACTGAAAACAGTAGAATACAAAATACAGTTAAAACTCCTAGAGCCATTTTTTAGATAAAATTACCTTGACCCATAGTGTGATAAACATGACCCATTAATTGAAATTTCTTGAACATGTGACCAAGTCCAATAGTTGTCTCGTGCCCGAAAATGGTATAATACAAATTCTTGACAAAATTGTTTGAGCTTTTCTTAAGATATAAATAACTTGGCCCAGACCCAGTGACCCACTAATCAAATTTTGCCAAACATGTAATGCAACCCAATGGTGTTCTCAATTCCAAAAACAATAGAATACAAAATTTAACCAAAATCACACGAGTCATTTTCTAGAAAATTAGCTTGACCCATAATGACCCACTAATCAAAATATTTCAAACATTCAACCTAGCAAAATTATCTTCTCATGCAGAAAAAGAGTATAATATGGAATTTTGTCAAAATCATTTGAGCTGTAAGATAGAATTAGTTTGATCCTGACCCATTGTGATCCAAAATGACTCACTAATCAAATGTTCTGGAACATGTGACGTTAGCTCAATAGCATTATTGTGCAAGAAAATGATAAAATACAAAATTTAGTCAAAATCATTGCAGCCATTTTCTAAAAAAAATTGGCATGACCCTCTAGTAATCCAAAAAATGATCTACTAATCAAATTTTCCCTAAATGTGACCTAGTGCAATGGTCTTCTCATAAGCGTTCTCAATTGCTAGAGCCATTTTTAAAATAAAATTAGTTTGACTTGTAATGACCCAAAAATGACCCACTAATTGAAATTTCTAGAACATGTGACCTCATGAACCCAATAGTCTCCTTGTACCCAAAAATGGTTGGATACAAAATTTAGTTGAAATCAATTGAGCCTTTTTTAGATATAATTAATTTGACCTTGACCCATAAGGACCAACTAATCAAATTTTATTTAGTGACCCAACTCAAGGGTCTTCTCATGACTGAAAATGGTAGGGTACAATGTACAAAATCTTGTGAAAATCGCTAGAGCCTTTTTTTAAATAAAATTTAAATACACAGACAGACATACACAAGTTTTGCTTGTATTTAGGAGATGACGTAACAAGACAAATATCATAAGACTTCAGGAATGAAAAATATGCTTGACTATGAAATGGTGGGCCATTATCAGGATGAATTTTACGTGGAATACCATGAGTACGAAAAATCTGTTTCAGTGCACTAATTACTGAAGCAGCTGTTTTAGCATTTGTTCATTAAGGGGTATTTACTTGTTTACGGTTTAAAATCTTTTTTTTTTTTTTTACATTTTTCTATTATCTGTGTGAAATGATTGGCCCCATTGAAAGTTTTCCATAGTTATTTAATGCTTTAGTGCAATGCGTCCATTGATCTAGACTGTTTTAAAACATTTCAATGCAAAAACTACTAAATGAATCTTGCTAAGTTTTTTTTTAAATTAAAGTAATATAATTTATTGGTGCTTGGAACAATTTCAGTCATTTTTATAAAAAATAAATATTTTAGAAGCACACAAAAATGAAAAAAAAGGGGATCAGAAATCAAACTTTCTTTCACATATGACATCTACTTTGCTGATTTTCAACTTTTTGACCTCAATGTGCTTGAGGTTCCAAACACTATTACCTATTCTCACAATCGTTAGTGATAGCAAATGAGTCTGATGAATTATTAGATCTGCCCAGTTGGAAATGTACAGCATATAAGCTAAGACATCTCACACATGCAATTTAAGCTACATCATAAGTTTTTTATTTTAAAAAATACTGAAATGTTCTTTGAATGATAATATATGATATGCAAAAATCCCAGAGCTGAAATCTCTATTCCTATTCCAGAAAAAAAAAAAAAAAAAAAATCAAATAAACACCCCTTTTTCTACCTTCTAGAGACAAATCTCCTTTAAAGTAGACCTTATCAGCAGCAGTGAAAGAGAGTGTTTGGTTAGGTAGCTGCATTATTGTAATGATATACAATACATTTACATTACAACAAACGCAACAGAAGCACTGTAATGTTATTCCTCCTATTTATCTAATGAATTACATATCCACATAAACTAATTATGTTAGATAAATTTATCTTTTATTTGGAGCAATACATATGTAACTTTATCATTTTAGGGGGAAGAGGGGGGGGGTCTGGTACATGAAAATAAGGAGGAGGGATTTATCTTTTGATATCATTAATTTGATATTATTATCATTATTTGATATTGGTGATTCAATCAAAATTTTCTCTTTAAATTTGTAATTTGATCTTACATCAAAATGCTCTGTTATACATTTTTAATCTGTTATTTATTTTTATGAAAATACAAAGTTATTGTTAAAAACATTAAATGATTATAAAATTATTTAATTACAAAATATGTAATATTCCAAAGTTTAGCATTAATATCCTTCTGTCCTATGTGTATACATATATAATCTGCAGCTCGATAAACCAACTGGTATATATATTTGAAATGATATACCAATGATACTTGCTGTGTTTACTAATTAAAAAATGAGAAAAAAAGTTCTCTACCTGCTCTCTTATGAAGTTCTGCCCCCCCCCCCTTCCAATTGCAAGGAACAGTTCCAGAAAACATTACTGTTGAATACATTATGTAACAAAAAGCTATTATTTTCACTTTTAAATAGTAGCTATTTCTTTTAAGTGTTATTTGATATAAATTCATATACAAAGTTATATTTAATTGATTTCTCTTTATTTGAATCAATAAAGTTTGCGACAAATAAATGTATATTTGTATATGACTCCAAACAAAAGAGAAAATATTGAAAAATGAAAATTTGATTTTTAAATATTGATAATGATATCATTACAGGGGGTGGGGGGGCAGAGTTGTATAATATAGACGCACACATGCACGCCATGTGCAGAATATTTTATGACATTTCCAGAAAATTTTTTAAAAGAAACAAATTTTATTTTTTTAACTTTTTTAGTATCAAAAAATAAAAACATTCCCTCAATTTTATAAATGAATTACTTACTTAATTAACGCGAATGTCATCAAAAGACCTCGAAAAAACGCGAATTTAACAAAGAATGGATAAAAAACATGCATTTTGACAAAGAATTGCATAAAAACGTGCATTTCAAGAAAGAATCGTGTAAAAAAAAACAAAAATTTCAACAAAATACCATACGAAAAACATGAATTTCGTCCAAAGGCTGAGTAAAAAATGCGAAGTTCGTCCAAAGACCGCACCTAAAAGCATAAATTCCATTCATAAATTGCGTAAAAAATGCAAATTTCATGCATGTCTTGTAAAAAAACATGAATTACATCTATAAATAGCTCAAAAAAAAGCAAATTACATCCATGTATCATGTAAAAAAATGCTAATTACGTTCATAAATTGCACAAAAATGCGAAATACGTCCACGAACCGTGTAAAGAAATGCGAATTAGGTCCATAAATTGCTCAAAGAACGCAAATTACATCTATGAATAATGTCAAAAATGCAAATTACATTCATAAATTACATAATAAATGTGAATTATGGCCATGAATCGTGTAAATAAATGCGAATTAGGTTCATAAATCGCATAAACAACATGAATTATGTCCATAAATCACTCAAAAAACACAATTTTCATCGGCAGAAAGCTCGAAAGACGCAAATTACGTCCATGAATCATATATATATAGTGAATTATGTCCATAAATCGCATAACAAACACGAATTACATTCATGAATCGCATAAAAAGCGTGAATTACGTTCAAGAATTGCATAAAAAATGCAAATTACATTCATGAATGGCTCAAAAACACTAATTACATCCATGAATCGCTCAAAAAACACATATTACGTCCATGAATCTCTTAAAAAACATGAATTACTTCCATAAATTGCTCATAAAACACGAATTATGTCTATGAATCACGTAAAAAATGCAAATTACCTCTATAAATTGTATAAAAACACGAATTATGTCCATAAATCTCATTAAAATGTGAATTATGCCCACAAGTTGCTCAAAACACAACTTTCGTCAGCAGAAAGCTAAACAAAATGCAAATTTCGTCCATGAATCGCATAAAAATAGTGAATTACGTCCATAAATTGCATAATTATGACCATGAATCACACAAAAAACGCAAATTACACTCAACATTAATTTGCAGAAAGTTTTTGACCCAATATTACGTGTGCAGAAATTTTTTGGTTTTATACAAGTCTGGGGATGGGAGGGTGTTTGAGGTATAATAACGTTTGATACCATAAGGAGGGGGTCCAAAATTACTAAAAAGTTGATAACATTATATATCCAGCCCCTTATGGAAGATTTTAATGGAAGACTAGTTAAAAAACATGGAAAAATTAGAAGAACACCTTTATTCAGTAATACATTATTGCAGAAAATCTGCGATTTTAGTTTATACAAAGGAATGTGCAATAGGGTGGATCGATTGTCTATGGTGAAAAAAAAATTCCCATTAATCAAAATCTACCTATGCGGAAAAGATGTTCTATTGTACGGAGATTAAGGGAAAAATAATAAAAAAAATTAATTTTAAAATTTAATACTGCCACAAAAGGGTTGAATTTTCGAAAAAATTTGAAAAAAGACCGAATTTTGGTTAGGTTATTTTTGTCAAAAACTAATTATTTTAAACATTTTTAAAAACCAACAATGCGGGAAAGATGTTATATCGTATGAAGGTTAAATAAACAACAATAATAAGTAATAAATTCGAAATTTAATACTGCCACAAAAAAGTTGAAAATTCGATAAAATATTGAAAAAATGGAAAAAGATCTAATTTTGGTTAGATTTATTTTTGACGCAAAATAATCATTTTAATATCAATCAAAGCCTACCTTTGCATAAGAAATATTATATTGCATGGATATTAAATAAAAAATAAATAAATAAATAAACTAATTTCGATATTTAATACTGCTGCAGTGATTTAAAGTTTTGAAAAACTGGCAGTTCCAGTTTTTTCAGTTAGGATTTGTCTGCTTGTGTATTGTGTAGCTTAGTGTACCTTGAATATTACTGTACCATGGCGTTGTTAAAAAAATTAAAAATTAAAATAAAGAGAGAGAGAGAGATATGAATTACACCCTATTTGGGTCTGGCTTTGATATGGCAGTAAATATGCTCCCTATTACAAAAAGTTATAAAATTTACATATTGGTATTTAAAAAATAACCGTAGAAAGGAATCAGTCAACATCTATTTATTTTCTGCCAGAGAGAAAGAGTTGCTAATAAGTTACAAGTGACCTGTAAATGAGATTCAATTTCAATAATTTACCACAGCAGCATTTTAAGAAAAATTAAACTGTTTAACGACAAACATTGCGCTCTTCTTAATTCTTGTAAAACAAAATAAGATATTGAAAGCTACCACAGTCTTTTGGACCATTTCCGAAAATACTGCCTATCTTTTCAGTTCAATAGATTTGAATATGAATATGAGTATTGAGTGTAAACTAAACTGAAGTATTGGGAGCAAACTCACTTTTCTGCATCATCAGCTATCACTGAAAAGCCAAAATGCTGCCGAGCTAGGTGTCACATCACCTCTAGTGACGAAGATTGGCATCAGCCAGAATATTGGACAGTTTGGGCACTTCCGACCAAGCAGGTACTGCCATCATGTCTGGTGCACTTCAAGATGTGGGCATTATCTCACAAAACTATGAATAGAATGCTATTGACAAAAAAAATCGGCATGACAAAACAAGCCAAAGACCACTCCATTGTTTTAGCCATTCTCTTTAGTCTTTTGTAAAAGATTATGATCATGGCCATTTTCTTTAAACTTTGATGAGTGTAAAGACAGACTACATCACTAGAAAACAACAGAAGAAAAATCATAATAGAAGCGGACTTGAGCTTGAAAAAAGAACTTGGTTTCGAATATATCGGCCACATTATATGTAAATTCTGGGAGAGTACCAAACAATTTGAAAATACGACGTACATTTTTTGTCATGTGTTAACAATAATATACATGTAACAAAGTTGGTTGTGACGGAATATCTGTTAACATAGATGTTAAAGGATGTGTTATTCGAAATATGGAACTGATCTTAAAGCGTGCACTACAATGGTTTTTGTGTTAGTTACACACCAATGAGGTTCCACTATGTCATCTGTCTATGTCATCTTTGTCCAAATAGGGTGTAATTAATCTCTCTCTCTCTCTTTATTTTAATTTTTTTTTAACAACGCCATGGTACAGTAATATTCAAGGTACACTAAGTTACACACTACACAAGCAGACAAATCCTACCTGAAAAAACTGGAACTGCCAGTTTTTCAAAACTTTAAATCACTTGCAGCTGTATTAAATATCGAAATTAGTTTATTTATTTATTTATTTTTTATTTAATATCCATGCAATATAATATTTCTTACGCAAAGGTAGGCTTTGATTGATATTAAAATGATTATTTTGCGTCAAAAATAAATCTAACCAAAATTAGATCTTTTTCCATTTTTTCAATATTTTATCGAATTTTCAACTTCTTTGTGGTAGTATTAAATTTCGAATTTATTACTTATTATTGTTTTTTATTTAATCTTCATACGATATAACATCTTTTCCGCATTGTTGGTTTTTAAAAATTATTAAAATAATTAGTTTTTGACAAAAATAACCTAACCAAAATTCGGTCTTTTTTCAATTTTTTTCGAAAATTCAACCCTTTTGTGGCAGTATTAAATTTTAAAATTAATTTTTTTTATTATTTTTCCCTTAATCTCCATCCAAGAGAACATCTTTTCCGCATAGGTAGGTTTTGACACTGTGAAAAAAAAAAATTCGATCCACCCTAATGTGCAATTGATGATAAAGAAACATGTGTAATGAATGAATGCAAGAAAAAACATTCTCTGGAACATTGTTTTGATGAAAAACAAAAACATGCATTATCTCCAAGCATGAGAGAGCTTCTGAAGTGGTAGCTTTTGAATCGTTAGTTACATTGTTACCACTGCTTCCACCATTTGGTCGGGCTAAGGTAGTTTTAAGGGTGTATTAAAAAAAACACTTTTCCACCTTCAACAGTTTGAAATTTTCTGATACAATTTCAGACTCATTTTTAAAAGTAGAAACATGAAGCTTGCTGAGGGGATTTTTGAAGAGACATATAAGGTGCCGTGTGATGTCATTTTACGCTCAATTCATTAAAATTTGATTTATAAACAATTATCTTCTCAGTAGGACCCCTTTTTTTTATTCACAAATCTCCTGCTTCAGAAAAATCAGTTCAAAATGCCACTTTTGATTGCTTTTGTTTTGCAATATTTTTTGCATTTATCAAAGAATTGACAGTCACGGCACCTTAAGTACTTTTTTAATAAGACAGTTTGCCAGTTTGATGCATATGAGAGCAAAAATTAATTTTAAAAATAAATCAGAAAATAAGCAGTTTGAATCGAAATACACCCTTAATGGACAAAATGATATCTTCATCAGAAACTTGAGAGCATGTTTGAATATTGTCATCCACAGATAAAAAATCCTGCAGATAAATCTGATCAAGGACTGATGTTAATTTTTTGGCAGCCTTCCAAATTTAGTTTACTCAAAGGACACATCCAATTTCTGATTCATTTTCTTTGATCTGAGTTAACCGGGCATGTTTCCAAGAGATAGAAATTGTTTTCAGGATAATTTCTTGTCATGAATCAAAGATCATTTAAATAGCTTCTTTGAGATTTACTTTTGGCTTTTTGCAATTCTCTAAACCACAAAGAATTTTTTTAGCAAAAGAGTTCTGTCGCATCATCTGTAGCAAGATTTTACAGCACAGATGATTCCTTGTTCTAGAGGCTGTACAATCACAGCAAAAAAATCTTGACACTTGCGATTTTAGACCATTTTGTTAAATATCTAGAAATATACATAAGGAATTATTCTGAAACTCCAGGTGTGTAAAGAGAATACTACTGTTATAGTATGTTTATACTGGTTTTTAGGAATAGAATAATATTAAAAATATTAGGTTAAAACTCTAGGCTCTCAGTGTATTTAAAAAGATAGAGACAGCTGGAAGTTTTCTCTTTTTATCATTAAAGGGGATAGTTAAGATAGCGCTTGTTATTTTTCTCGGGGAGGATGAGAGTTTAGCGGCTTTGAAATAAGGTCGGCGCGGATGGAGTATACGGTTACAAAGGTTTATCCGAATCGACTTTTGACTTTTGAATCTATAAAATTGAGGATGGGATGGGGTTTTGACATAGAATATCCCTCGCAGGTGGACTGAGGGAGCAATTATTTTCCATCGAATGCCGACTTTAACACTCCCAGATTTCGGAGGTCAGAATGGTCAATGTCACTTAAAAATTCACTGCATCAAGAAAGGCGTTGATCATTTTGGCCAATGAAAGTTGGGGGGTGTTTAAGGGAACCTCCCGTCGGTCAATTATTAAAAAAAAAAAATAGACAGGGTGGATTGGGGATTTTTAAGAAAAGTTATTAGATTCTCTTGCAAGTTCTCGGCTCCAGCTCTTGCCTTTGGTCTCGCTCCTCCGAGCGAATGAAGCTCTCATGTTGGAGAAAGTATGATCTTCGTATTATGAGGTCCTGACGGAAGTTATGATTTTACTGGAAGCCTATAATACTGTAACTTTGTCTTGTTCGCGCTAGAGATGAGACCACATTGTGTTTGAAAACTGACTGGGATCTGATAGTAGCTATGTTCAAGAAACGGATGAAAGAGATGGTCAGCCTGTGAGCAGTCCCCGGTGTTTTTCGGCGGCAAAGGAGGTTCCCGCTCTTCGCTTATTTTATGGGATGACAGGGCCAGTTCGTTTGGGAGAGCTTCGTCGGATCCTGTATTCCAGCCGCGGTGTTTGGACTCGACAATGAAGGCTTCATATGGAGGATTTGCTCAGATCTGAGGTGCCCAACGACGATATTGCTGGAGTTGGTGTAGGGAAAAAAGGGATGTGGGTATTAGAAATAGGGGTAAGTGTGGTTTATTATGTTTTGGGGAATATACTATAAATTCTACCCCTAGGGAGTTTTGTTAATCTACACGAGTTTCAGTATATTTAATTGTAATTTCAAGTTGTTATAAGAATATCCTGTTGTAATATGATTAAGTTTGGTAAATATATCTAAATCAATAAATACTAATTGCTAAATTTTGTAAATAAAAATATTATCTTAGTAATCGAAGTATTAGTTTCTTTAATTCTGGAATTCTTGCTTGCTATCCTTATTAATTGATTTATAACTTATAATAATTGAAACTACTTTGGAGCATCATTTATACACAACGCAATCTTAGAACTTAAACTTGTTTAAACGAAGGAGAATTCCTCTTAAGAGGATTATTAATTTTAAGAATTCTTGATTCCGTTAGCTAAACTTCATTTTTTTGTATATTAAAACTTACCAATAATCAGATCATAGTGGCATCTAATCATATCTATTTTGTCATCGAGTAGATAATATAAAATTAAATGACTCTAAAATAAGTGAAACATAACACTGGTGCCGTTAAGTAACAATCAAATTCTGGTTACAGTTTGACCTTTACTGGGTTTTGGTGCTCCAATTCAATTTAATTTCGAAATTTATAATTAAATTTAACTTACGAATTTTTCTTGATATTATGTAAAAATATTAATAGCGAGAAGTTGAAAAAGTGTAAATAAAAGTGCCATATGATTTTATGTTATGTATCAACTTTCATAATTTTAAAGTATTATTATTGGAGTGCAATATTGGTATTTATATTTTGTGTGGGTATTATTAATTGGTATGTGTCATAAATTTTTCTCCCGCCTCTGCCATAAAGAAATTTTGTGTGTTTTAAATATCTTTCAATATGTTTGAATTGCATAGAGGAATTTTATGCTGTCTGTTTTATATACTTATATATGATTTTCTTGGATTCTTAAATATAATTACTTTTGTTTAATATTTTCAAGTATTTTGCAATAGTTAATCTACATTCAAAATACTCTTTATTTTATTTGAGTGTGATTCAGAATGCCTGAAACACCCACTCAAGAGGCCAAAACGATGGCAGAAATAGAAGCTACAATGAAAAGGCACGCATTAATTTTAGATTCTTTAAATATCATTCCTATTTTTACGGGGCAGGACATAACATGGACCTTAGAACAATTTAAAATGAAATTTTCGGCAGTAGCAGATTTCTTGCTTTGGCCGAAAGAAGATCAATTATTTGCTATTCAACAGCGATTAGCTGGATAAAACTGTGGAGGATTTTTTTGATGTATTGCAGGAAAAATTTGGTGCTAAAAGGGATCAAGGGGATCTTTTAAATGATTTTTGGACATTTAAACAACAGCAGGACCATTCGGTAGCAGAATTTATTGCAAAAGCAAATGTTAAGGCTACTGCAGCAGTTTCTGCACATAATTTACCGAAAGATAGTGAGGAAAAAACAAAACAGGAATGGTTGGTTTCCATGTTACAAAAAAATTTACTTCCCCAGATTAGAAAGGGTGTAATTGCCAGAAATCCAAAAAATTTAAAAGAATTAGAGGAAATAGCGTTATTGGAGGAACGCGCGTATAAATCAATGCCTGTAGATCCGGCTATACAAATAGATAATGCTAATTTAGCTTGTGCTGTTACTGTTAATAGAAATAGTCAATCAGAAGCTGACTATTTTCGAGGTTTCGCTAGGGAACTGAAAGATCAGTTGCAAGTTTTGTCAGATAAGATTTCTAAACTCGAAAAAGATTCTCAAAAAAAGAAGCAAGACGATATTGTTTGTTTCCGGTGTAATTTAACGGGCCATGTACAAAGATTTTGCCCTCAATTTCAACATACCCGACAAAGATTTAATGATGAGTCGACCGAAAATAACTCTAGACTCAGAAATGAGAGTCGCGATAATACATTGGAGGATAGGGGAGACACACGAGAATTTCAAAATTCAAGGGATTTCCAAGGAAGGGGTACTGGTCGCACATTTTATTCAAGAAATCGGGGCCGGGGATTTCAATCTAACGGACAATTTGCAAACCAGGGATTTAGAGATAATAATTTAAACTATTGAGGGGGGATTATAAGCCGGCGAATAATTCCTCTTTGAGTAATACAGAGTCGGTATCAGACAATACAAGGTGTCATAATTTTAATGCTTTTTTTTAATGAAAACATCGAAACTAAATTACCATTAATCGAAGTTAATATTCAAGGAAAAATATGTAAAGCATTAATTGATTCAGGTTCCAGTTGTAATCTTGTGACACAAGTTGTAAACTTATTAGAACTAAATAAATTTAAAAAAAACTTCTATTTCTATGAATACAGTTTTGGGGGGAGAGTTTAAAATAAAGAATTCTGTTGATTTAACTTTTCAAATTGAAAATAAGGGTTTTGAAGATAATTTTTATGTAACTAACGGTTCATTATCTTCACATTTCCATATTATTCTAGGCGTACCTTTTATAAAGAAATTTGATTTATTTATTGATTTAAAAAACAATACAATATTTTACGATAATACAGGTTTTTCATTATTAAAGGGTCCAAGTAATAATGTTAATTCAATCGAAATAAAACCTGAACCATTGCCAGTTTTTTCTAAGCATAAAGAATGCATTCCTCCAAATTCAGAGAGAATTATTAAAGTTAGGATTAGAAAAACAAATTTTATACATTCAAAAGATGTTTTAATTACACCATGTATTGCTCCACTTAGGAGGGATTTATTAGTAGGGACCTCGATTTGTGAAAATGATGCAAATAGATTATTTAGTAAAATAGCCAACTTAAGTGATAACGTAATCCATGTAAATAAAGGAACTAAGTTAGGAATGTTACTGCCAGTGATATCAAATTATCCACATAAGCAGGATGAGTTTACGGGTCATATTGACGCCGAAAATATCAGATCCATGGATCATGCTGATTTAAGCTGGGACAGTAACATTGATTTAGATCATTTAAATGAACCCCTAAGGTCAGAGGTACGCAATCTTCTTATTGAAAACTCAGATATCTTCGCCTCATCAATTCTTGACCTACCAGGGTGTGATACTGTGAAACACGAAATTCGACTGAAAGACGAGAAGCTGGTTAAATGTAAACCTTATCGAGTCCCGTATAACTTACGAGGGGAAATGGAAAGGCAATGGGATATGTTACTGGAAGCGGGAATATTAGTGCCGTCAAATAGTGAGTTCGCTAGCCCTGTTAATGTTGGTTAAGAAAGCGGATGGTGGATATAGGCTGGCGGTGGATTTTAGAAAGTTAAATGATCAATTAATAAAAGATAGTTACCCATTGCCAAACATAACCGAAACTATAGATTCTTTGGGGGGTTCCAAATGTTTTTCAACTATGGATTTGACTTCTGGTTTTTATCAACAACTAATTAAAGAGGAGGATCAAAAATATACTTCAATTACCACGCATAAAGGTCTGTTTATGTATACAAGAAGCCCATTTGGCTGTTCCAGTTCGCCTCCCGCGTTTCAGAGATTAATGAATTTTATTTTCGCAGATGTGGCGGACCTCAATATTTTAATTTACATTGATGACATATGTGTGGCTTCTAAGGACATACAATCTCACTTTGAAAAATTATCTCTAGCTTTTGATAGATTGCGTCAGCACAATCTAAGATTAAAACCCTCAAAATGCCATTTTTTCAAATCCGAAATTACCTTTTTGGGATTTACGGTAAAAGACAGAAAAATATCGCCCACTACAAAGAATGTGGAAGTAATTAAACAATTTAAAGTGCCTAATAGTAAAAAACAACTGCACCAATTTTGTGGGACGATAAACTTTTATAGAAAATTTTTGGGTGATTTTTCAAAAAGAGCTATTAATTTAAGTAACTTATTAAAAGGAAAATCTAAATTTATTTGGACAGAAAAGGCACAAGAAGAATTCAAAGATTTGAAAAAGGCTTTAGCAGATCTTCCGACATTAAATTTACCAGATTTTAACAAAGATTTTGTAGTATTTTCTGATGCTTCAAATTTTGCAATGGGTGCAGTTTTAGCTCAGTTTGACAAAAACAATTTTCCTGCGCCTATAGCATTTGCAAGTCGGAAACTTAAAGAAGTCGAAACACGTTATTCGACAACCGAACGCGAACTTTTAGCTGTAGTATGGGCGGTCAATTATTTTAAATGCTACCTTTTCAATCGTAAATTCATAGTATATACAGATCACGCTGCTCTTACATATGCTTTAAAATTAAAGGATCCTACTTCGAGAATAGCTCGTTGGTTATGTTCACTCGTAGACTATAATTTTGAGACCAGATTTATTAAAGGGAAATGCAATTCGGTCGTGGATTTCTTATCTCGGTTTGTAGATCATGAAATTGAAAACAATGATAAAAGTGATATTACAGAAGTTAAGACTGTAGAGAAGGATAATATGCATCTGGTAAATAGCCTTGTTGATACTCCTTTGATGCATAGTTATGACCCTTCACACTTTCTTAACGAACTTAAATTAGAACAAGGGAACGATAAATTTTGTTTGTCAATCATTCAGAAACTGTCTGATAATGTTACTACTAAACCGGATCATATTTTATTTTTTTTAGAGGATGATATTTTGAAGTGTAAGGATACACGTAGCAGAAATAGAAGAGATATACAAAGCAAATTCGTTTTACCTTTGTCTTTAGTCCCAAAAATATTCAACTTAGCACATAACTCAGTAGTGGCGTGTCATGCGGGGATTTATAAAACATTAGAGAGAATCAAGCAATTTTATTTTTGGCCAAAAATGTATGCTCATATTAAGAAATTAATAGGTGCTTGTCACTCGTGTTTGGAATACCACGGTCATAAACCGAAAAAGGACACGGAGTTACAAAGATTACCTGTCGCTAATCACGTCATGCAAATTGTGCATCTCGATATTTCGGGTCCTTACACGCAAACATCTCAGGGTAATAAATACATAGTATCATTTGTTTGTGCATTTTCTAAGTGGCCAGACGCGTGGCCTGTTTCTACAATTGATTCGGATACAATTGCAGACGTTTTAGGCAAATTTATTTGCCGATAAGGAGTGCCTAAAACATTAATAACAGACCTTGGTCGCCAGTTGGTGAGTGATGCTATAAAAAGGGTGTACAAACAATTGGAAATTGATCACCGTACCACGTCTCCCTATAGACCCCAAACTAATGCAAAGGTGGAAAGACAGCATGCTTCAATAGCTGCTCATTTAGCGCATCTCGTAAACACCACTCATACAGACTGGGACAAGCAGCTAAAATTTGCGCTCCTAGCTTTGCGATCAGCAACGCATGTTGCTACAAATGAATCTCCTCATTTTGTGCTAACAGGAAGAGGTATGTTACTTCCCTAAAATTTATTAGCGCAGGAAATTCAATTCTCGTATTCTGATTGCCGTTCTTATTGTGAAACTTTAATCCCTTCTTTGCAAGCTGTTTTTAATCAAATCAGGGGTAATTTAGAAAAAGCAGCGGAAAATCAGGAGAGATTTAAAAATAAAACGGCAGTCGATAAAAAAATTAGAATTGGAGATTTAGTCTTATGGTATTGTCCTGCAATTAAGATTGGTTTATCTCGAAAATTTGCTAAGCTTAATACTGGGCCTTACAGGGTCATAGAAAAATTAGGGAAAGTAAATTATAAAATTCAGTTGGTGTCTGATCCTTCAAAGAGTAAAACGGTTCATGTGAATCAACTTAGAAAAATTGGAATTAAAACAGTTTTTCCTGCATTACAATGTAAAAATGATACACCAGAAAATAAAAATGTCCAGCCAAAAGAACAATTTGCTAATATTGACCGTGAAGTCAAAATATATCCCACAAGGATATTTTCATGAAGCTCTAAAAGATATTTATTTGAGAATAGAAATTTGAATCCAGAAACGAGTACTCAAGTAAATATTCAGAATTTAGGGAGCGGAGAGGTTGATAGTAGTATCGAAAAAGTTTCAAATACTCATAATGGTTCACTAAATGGAATAATTTCACCCCTCCCCCCTTTAGGAGTTAACATAACCCCGACGAGAGTAAAGAAAACGGTCAAAAGAAAGAAAAATGTGAGAGTTCAATGAACTCCTCATAGACCCAATGTTAAAAGTGGTCATGTTGCAATGCATTCGTACCGTTTACGAAAACAGCGCTAGGGGAATTTCATAGCTTGCAAATAGTTTTTTGTTTGCTTGTTTTCGAGCGGGTGTAAATATTTTCTTTTTTTACTTTTCTCTGTTTCTTAGTGAAAGACTAAGTTTTGTCTTGCTTATGTGTATGATAAATGTTTTGATCCTATAGAGTATAAAATGCATATATTTCATTAAGATAATCTCATTTAAGGAACGATTAAATAGGTTGTCCAGGGATGTTTATTCCTTTGATTTACGGACAACTTTGTTAAAATAAGCGTTCATTTAATTAACTAAATCTGTGGTAGCAGAAAATATGTATTAGTAAAAAATAATAATAGAAGTACTTTTAAATTCTATTTATCGGGCTTTTACATTTATTTTGCTCTAAAGTTTTTTTTGTTTTTTTTTTGTGTGTGTGAATGTGTATTTTTATACTATATTTTTTTTTATGAATCATGTGTAATAATTTTTAGTTATTTTTTTTTAATTATGCTTTTTATATGATCTTTTGTGCATTAGATGTTATTGGTATAACCATTAAAAGGTAAACGAATAGAATTTTCGTATTCATAGGCATAAGTTGTGAGGAAATAATTTGTATAAATTTAGAGGTTATTTTTCTGTGGTATTGTGTAATTGTACTGAAATTGCATGAGTACAGTGATGATCTTTCTTGTAAATGAAAGGAAAATTTTGATAGAAGATTTTATTATTATTAGTATTTGATTCAGTTAAAATAACAACAATTTAAAGTAGTATTGTTTTGTGAAAATTGTTGAACGTTAAAAAAAAATGTGTTGAAAGATTATATATATTTTTTTATTATTACTATTAACTGGCATTGATACAATAATAATTGATTTGTCAGCAGAATGTAACGGTGGGAGACTTTGTAAAGTATGTTTGACCAATGTTGCATAGGATGCCAGTACGCTTGGTTTGAATGCTTGACAGTGCTTTAAATTTATTTTCTTTATCTGTGAAATCGCATAGTCTTTGGCTGGTTTTGAAATTAATTTTGGAGTTGTGATAGTACGTTTAGAGTAAGGGGGTTTTACATGAAGTTTTTTTTTTTTTTTAGCAGAATTTCGGAATGTGGTGTAAAACATAAGAGTTATTTTGAATACGATCGACGTTATTACCGTCGTATGGTGGCCGAAAGGCATTATTTATTATTATTTTTTTAATTCTGATATTGGTCAAGCATTACTGTGGGTTACCATTTATATGTATAGTTAAGTACGGTTTGCAAGTTCATGCATCACTGAATAAAAACAAATATTGGACTTTTTATATATTAATTTCAAATGATAAATCATAATATTTCTTTTAATTACTTAGATATATTAGTATGTTTTCAGTGAATTTATTTTATGTGTTTATTATTTTATTTACATCATCAGGAATTTGTATCGTGCTAAGATACTTTTTTGTGTATGAGATTGAGATGCAAGATACTGGATTTACTGTATTAGTTTAGAAATATTTTACTGTTATCATTTGATGATCTATTAAGGTATATTTATGTGTTATTGTACAATATACTATTGCATTGTCAGTGTTTTTGCGGAATTATACTGAACTAACGGTAACTTATTGTAAAAACTCGTGTAGATGGTTTGAATTGTAAATGGCAACAATAATTAAATTGGGATAAAACTTAGTATGTTTTGGCTGAGCAATTACTTTCTTGTGGGGTAAACCGTTTAAATATTTTTTTTTCTCCCCTATTTTTTTTTCTTTTATTTTTATATATAAATTCTGGTAATAGCTAAATTTAAGTATAATTTCTAGAATGGTACTCGTTTTGGGGGGTACTCTCTTAGGTGCACAAAGTGAGTACTGTGTTTTTGATGCTATGATTTCATTTTCTTATATGGGGCAGGTGTTTTGTTTCGGATAAGAATATGGGGTATTAGTTGACGAGACACATCCGAAGACGATTATTGACAAAATTTGACTTTTCAATAGATTTAGGGTATAGTAATTTTTTTTGTTTGTTTGTTTGTTTTTGTGAGAGAAAAATTTTTCTGCGTAAAAATTTTCAGTAAAATGGGGGGATATTGTTATAGTATGTTTATACTGGTTTTTAGGAAGAGAATAATATTAAAAATATTAGGTTAAAACTCTAGGCTCTCAGTGTATTTAAAAAGATAGAGACAGCTGGAAGTTTTCTCTTTTTATCATTAAAGGGGATAGTTAAGATAGCGCTTGTTATTTTTCTCCGGGAGGATGAGAGTTTAGCGGCTTTGAAATAAGGTCGGCGCGGATGGAGTATACGGTTACAAAGGTTTTTCCGAGTCGACTTTTGACTTTTGAATCTAAAAAACTGAAGACGGGATGGGGTTTTGACATAGAATATCCCCCGCAGGTGGACTGAGGGATCAATTATTTTCCATCGAATGCCGACTTTAACACTCCCGGATTTCGGAGGTCAGAATGGTCAATGTCACTTAAAAATTCACTGCATCAAGAAAGGTGTTGATGAAATGAAAGTTGGGGGGTGTTTAAGGTAACCTCCCGTCGGTCAATTATTTAAAAAAAAAATAGACAGGGTGGATTGGGGATTTTTAAGAAAAGTTATTAGATTCTCTTGCAAGTTCTCGGCTGCAGCTCTTGCCTTTGGTCTCGCTCCTCCGAGCGAATGAAGCTCTCATGTTGGAGAAAGTATGATCTTCGTATTACGAGGTCCTGACGGAAGTTATGATTTTACTGGAAGCCTATAATACTGTAACTTTGTCTTGTTCGCGCTAGAGATGAGACCGCATTGTGTTTGAAAACTGACTGGCATCTGATAGTAGCTGTGTTCGAGATACGGATGAAAGAGATGGTCAGCCTGTGAGTGGTCCCCGGTGTTTTTCGGCGGCAAAGGAGGTTCCCGCTCTTTGCTTATTCTACGGGATGACAGGGCCAGTTCGTTTGGGAGAGCTTCGTCGGATCCTATATTCCAGCCGCGGTGTTTGGACTCGACAATGAAGGCTTCATATGGAGGATTTGCTCAGATCTGAGGTGCTCAACGACGATATTGCTGGAGTTGATGTAGGGAGAAAAGGGATGTGGGTATTAGAAATAGGGGTAAGTGTGGTTTATTATGTTTTGGGGAATATACTATAAATTCTACCCCTAGGGAGTTTCGTTAATCTACACGAGTTTCAGTATATTTAATTGTAATTTCAAGTTGTTATAAGAATATCCTGTTGTAATATGATTAAGTTTGGTAAATATATCTAAATCAATAAATACTAATTGTTAAATTTTGTAAATAAAAATATTATCTTAGTAATCGAAGTATTAGTTTCTTTAATTCTGGAATTCTTGCTTGCTATCCTTATTAATTGATTTATAACTTATAATAATTGAAACTACTTTGGAGCATCATTTATACACAACGCAATCTTAGAACTTAAACTTGTTTACACGAAGGAGAATTCCTCTTAAGAGGATTATTAATTTTAAGAATTCTTGATTCCGTTAGCTAAACTTCATTTTTTTGTATATTAAAACTTACCAATAATCAGATCATAGTGGTATCTAATCATATCTATTTTGTCATCGAGTAGATAATTTAAAATTAAATGACTCTAAAATAAGTGAAACATAACACTACACGTCTTATATTTTTGCGAAGATTTTTCCCCGAAATTCAACAGAGGACCATCAACAAATTGAAAAAGAATGAAGATCTTTTGGATAACCTTGTCAAAATTAATGAAGCAAAAGAGTTCAAACTGCAGATTATGATTAAGAATATATATATGAATATTGTAATAAACTGTGTTCATTTTTATGAATATAGCATGTAAACTCGTAGAGAAATTAAGGTTTTTATAAAAACGGTTCCAATTTTTTTCAAATTTTGCTTATAATTTGCAAAGTTCTTTATAAAACACAATGTTCTTTTCAGAAAATATGACAATCAACATTGTACATAACGCCCTGTAATCAGAATTAAAAAATAATAAAAATTGTATGACAAATGAGCATGTTTACTAAATAATCTTTTACTGTGCATGTGTCAATGCTATTAAAATTTCATTTGCATATTATGTTAGTTATATGGATAGAGCAACTTTTGTGGAATTCTCAAAAATATACCTTGAAAATTCTGAAAATTATCGTCGATAGAATAAGAGCAAATTTATTATTTCTAAAAAGAAGCAAGAAGATGAGGGGCTATATCCATATTCCATTGATGCACACATATGCCTACACAATATTGCACATACTACTATATTTGGATACAGCTCCTTATCTTTTTGCTTTATTTTTAAGTTTATCAGAATCAAAACTACTTCATTTTCAGCAATATTGAGAAAAGTCAGAGATACAAGTCTGTGTCTTTTTGGAAGCCTTGAATCATGGTGAAGACAATTTGTCAGTTCCCTTACATGTCAACTGGTTTCTTCTCCTGTTTCAACAGATACAAAAGGAAACTGATTGATTGCTTTTAGGATCTTTCTTTTAAAATAGAAGAAAAAATTGCTTGATGTTTTATATTTCAGGAGTTACTTTTGAGTATGTCAGAGAATGTACACTTCAGGAAATTTTTTAGGACAAATATCAGTAATTTTTTATTGAATAATAAATCTAGATTATATGTGCCAAATCTTGCCTTATTTACGGTGAAATTTTCTAAAAGAAAATACTGGTACCAAAGAATTTCATACACTAGAAATTTCAGGACTGGTACAATCTCTGAAATGTATACAACTTTGCTATATATCTTTTTCTGCGCTGTTTTCTGTTATAAGAACAGAGTAATTTGAAAATAAAAATGTAAACTTTTTGATTATTTATTCAAGTAAAACGAAATATAGTAATTTACTGCAGCAAAAAAATTATGGTTAAAATTTGTTGTATTAAATAAAAAACTAAACACTTTTTCATTTAAATTTAAGTTGCCACATTCATTTTATCATTTGCTAATAAACTGATAAAATGGCCGAGTTTATAATTATTATTTTTGCACTGCAAGGTAAGATTTAATTCCATACTCTGTGTATACATGTGTGCAAGTTTGAAATTTTATCAAGACTGAAAATTCTACCCCCCTCCTCCATTTCATTGAGTAAGCACATACGCACGCACGTAACTTGCGTTGTTTTTACGACCCTGTTTTTTTTCTCTGATATTTAGCCAAAATTTGAGACTCTTCAGCGATTATTTGCCGAAATTTTCGATTTTTCGTCGAAATCCATTTATTTTATACGATCTTTTGACAAAATTCGCAAACCTTTAACAGAAATTGTGTTTTCTCTGCAATCATTTGATGGAAATCTTGGGTTTTTTGCGCTCATTTGACAGAAATCGCTCCTGTTTCACGATCTTTTGACAGAAATCGTGTTTGTTTCGCGATCTTTAGGCTGAAATTGCACCTGTTTTGCGACTTTTTGGCTGAAATCGCATCTGTTTCATGAGCTTTTGGCTAAAATCGCGTCTGTTTTGTGGTCGTTTGGCTGAAATTACATGTTTCGCGATCTTTTGACAAAAATGTGTTTCTCTGCAATCATTAGATGAAAATTGTGGGGTTTTTGCAATCAATGGAAATTATTTCTTTTTCGTGTTCCTTTGACAAGAATCACATTTTTATTTATTTATTTATTTATTTTTGTAAGCTTTTTAGAGAAAACACATATTTTTAGCGATCCTTTGACGGAATTAATGTGTTTTTCACAATCTTTTGTCAGAAATGTCATGTTTTTTGCAATCTTCCGACGGGAATGGCGTGATTTTTGTGATCTTTCAACGGAAATAGCTGGATTTTTCGACGGAAATAGCGGTATTTTTGTGATCTTTCAGCAGGAATCTCGTTAATTTCGCAGGCTTTTGATGGAAATTTGCGTCTTATTTGGCAATCTTTTACAGAAGTAGCATTTTTTGCGTGATCATTTCACGAAAGTCATGTTTCTCCGCAATCCTTTGACGAAAGTAGTGGGGTTTTTTCCGCGATCCGAATCCGTCCTCTGGAATTTTTCCATCTCATTTTCGTCCTTGAGAATTTTTAAAAGACGGAATTCTGTCTGTGGATGGAAAACTTTCACACATGTGTGTCTATGAGGAAAATATTTTGCTTAAAGCAGAAAGAAAGTGATCTTGATTCACCAGAACTAGCTTCGATGTTATGTGATTGAAGCATATCAATACAAGATATGGTATATTTTTATTTTATTTTAGTTACTTGATGACAAAGATTGAAATTTTAATCTCCCCCCAAGAAATGATGTACCAAGATTCTTTAGTATTTAACTTTAAAACAAAAGTCAATAAGAAATACTTACTTTACGAGCTAAATGCTTAAAATCTTCATTTGAAGTAATTCTACCATTTTTGCAATCATCCTTTCGATAAGGATTAAGACACTGAACAACATATGAAGACATTTTTGCTCGAAACAGCTCCTTGATTTTTTTAGCAATTTCTCCATTTACCATATCCCGGCTGCTAGTATCAGCAGCAGCTGTGGTAGCTGCAATCTTTCTTTTTGAATTCTGAAAAATATATTAAAAAATCAACAAGTTAAAAAGTGTCACAAAAATAAGCAATTAGAAATAATAGGATGAAGAGAAAGTTCTTATAAAAACAGACCAAATTATTTTTTATATAATAAATTATATTGGCAAAACATGTACGATTAAAAGCCATACATTTTTAACATTGAAATCCGTAATAATTAGAATATAAATAGAAAGAAGTCGGGAATTGTATGTCAAACATGGCAAATGTGACACATTGTACTATAAGTTTTATAAATATTCAAATCTTGGTACAATAGCTGTTGTAAAATGCACTTTAATGCAAAAATGCATGAAAACAATATTTATTGCGATTGTATATACAGTAGACTCCCTTAAATCCGAACAGCTTGGGACCAGAGGTTTTGCAGATTTTAGAATTTTGCAGATTTCTGGTCATTGCTTTGTTTACATTTAAAAAAAATAATTTGAATGTAATTAATAATGAAATCAAAAGTATAATGAATGCATACAGTATACTAAAATATTAAAATAAGTAATAAACTAAAATAATAAAAATTTAGATATTTTTAAAAATGATTAAAATACTAAAAGGAAAGATCAAGTTAATAATCAATAATGTACAATTAAATATTCATTATAAAAGAGGAATACATAAATATATTTGGTAAGATTGTGATATTAGTAATATCTTTTTTTTTCATAAATAAATTATTCTTTCTTCATGAAAAAACATGAATTCAATAACCTTAACAAAAATTATAAGTTAAAAAATGTATGGAATCTATGTAAAACTGAAAAAATCAATTTTTGCACCTACATCTGAACTGAATGTTTCATTGTTTACATCCGTAAAATATGTGCAGATTTTAGAGAGTTGCATATTTTAGGAATGCGGATTTGAGGGAGTCTACTGTATTAAATTGAGTAATATGGAAATAATATGACTACTTCATTTTAAATTTTACAAATCATCACAGCAACTTAGAAATATTACCTATTATGGGGTATTATTGAATTAATTATGCATGATAGGATTTAATGGAATGGAAAAAAAATTACTATTTTTTTAAGTTTTAATTACATTTTCAAAAAATTGGAAATGAAGAAACAAAATTTGGCAACGATTACCTACATTAAATTTCAAACCATTTGATTGGGAGTTTTTGTGCTGTTGTATGTGGACAAACAGACTAGATAACAACTATGTGCTTATATAATTACAGACATATCTAAAAATCTGTCTTGTAAAGTAAAAACTTCTGATACAACAGGTAAATATTTGATCATATTAAAATAATAAGCAAAACATTATTTTAAGTAGATGGGGGGGAAAAAATGGACATTAAATTATCTGTAAATTATCGCATAAAATTTAAAATCAATCAAAAATTCATTTTCGTCTATTTATTTATTTATTTATTTTGATCCGAAAGTAACACCAGTTACTTAGAAATACCTTTTATACAACCAAATATAAAAAATGTTTTAAGCAAAATTTTTTTTTCTCAAATGGTACTGTAGCAAAATGTTATATTTCTAGTTTTTGTTCCAGATGCTGAGGATAACATCACAAAAACTGTTTCTACTGTCTTTAATATTAATAAATTGGTTTATTGTGTTTAGATGTATTTTTATTCTTTATCAAATTTGCTTGTTAATTCGTTAGTAAATACTATTGCAAGGGGGTTTCAATACTCCATCATAAGAAATGCATTTATTTTATATGAAACTAAGTGATTGGATCAAAGAAGCTTCCAGCAGGAGCTACTTTATAACAAAATTTTAAAAATAGTTTAAAAATAAAACATTGCCTCTTTAGACCATACAGTTTGCTTTATTTTTTCATGATGATGGTTTACAACTCAATTTTGACATCGAAAAACCATATATAATGTTTATGTTAATGGAATAATAAAAAAAAAAGTGGCCCAAAGTAGTTTTCAGCTTACAGTTCAGTAAATTTTACAATTTTTGAATTTTTTTTATCTGATTTTATCATTTTGTGGTGATTTTTTTTTAATTTATAAAATGAATATCTGGTTTCAAACTTTTAACCCAGTGCAGTGAATTTTGTCCACTGCAATTTTCAGCATTTTCTCTTGTTTAATGATGATTTTTTCACATTTCTTAGAGGAATCCAGTTTGAATCTTTTATCCCAACATAGTACATTTTGTCATTTGCAAATTTTGAATTTTTTTACTTGATTTTTTTTAGCTGTTTTTAAACCCAATATAATAAATGTGTACCATGGAGATTTTTTGTGCACTTTCATTTTCTGTGGCAATTTTGGCATCAGTAAAAAGGATTAGGCCTTAAAGCTTATTTTTATATATTTTATTCTCCGATTTTTAAAAATTTTTTGCAAATTATTTATTTAATTTTGTGCATCTCACCTTTTGTGAAACCACAGTACAGCTACTGTGGCTTTCACATACAGTTAGTGGGATATTAAGTAGTTGGTTTTTTATTGTGGGCCATTTACTTACCAAATTTCATATAAATTATGACTAATGTAGCTAAATTGAAATTTTGAGCCTTTTTTTTTTTATATAATTTACATTGAAATCTGAAATTGAAAAAAATGTGCTGTTTATTGGTGCAAAGAAAAGAGCATATGGATTAGTGTGGAGTGAAAAAAAAATGAATTTTTTATAATGAATAATGGGTAGGTGCCAAAAGTTACCCTTTTATTAGTACAACTGCATGAAATTTTACTGCTGAAAAAAATGGCTTAAATCAGCACTTTTGGTTCAAAAATCGAAATTCTGGGTAAAATTTGACAAAAAAAAAAAAAAAAAAAAAAAAACACTTATAGAGCTGGTTAGTATTTAAAAGCATCATTTAAACTTTTATTATAATTATCTCATTTGCATTTCAGTACTTTTAAATTATTATTATTATTATTAGCATTGGATAGCTGAGTTTGTTCTCTACAAAGTTGATTTTTTCTTTTTCAATTTTTTTTTTTACTTTTTCATTTTTTTTTACTTTTTTAATTTTTTTTTTTTTTGGGGGGGGGGATATCTTTTTTAGGTATTCACGGGCTTCATAACCTGGGCACCCAAGTGATCTTTCTCGTTTTCATTTTCATCTAACCCCTGTTATCTTTCTTTCATCTTTGTTTCACTCTCATTGTGGTTTCCTCTCCAGAGGTGAGGGCAATACTGCATGGGCTGATATCATCCTGTATATCGACTCATGGAGAATTGTAAACCACCCACGTGTTGGCCGTGCATAGCGACCCGTGTCCATGGAAAAGGGGATACTGGCAGTTGAGGGAAACCAACACACTGCTTTGGCCTCTGCTTCAGGTAGACGGGCAGTGCATATTGGTCCCGTATGTACCAATTGGCTGGTCAGCTGACTTAAGGGATCTAGTGATCGAGCAAATACTAGTCATCTCGTTAAGGGTGGAGGCTGACATAGGTTTGTCTTGTGACCGTATGGGCCTTGGTTAGCACTGGTGCATGAATGTGCATCCCCTTGTTGGGCTCGGTAGTGGGTGGTGCGACCAGGGTCTGATTTTATTACTTTTAACATGGATGGGAAAACTTCATTTTCTTTTATGTCTCTCCCTAGTGGAGAGCAACAACCTGTACAGACTTCTTCCTTCACACGCTTTTTTATCGTTAAATGTACTGATAGCCACTCTGATAGTTCCTTTGGCAAAACGTCACCATTTCTCATAGCAAAAATTTTCCAGTCTGCCATAGGGAATGGTCATACTCTCAAAAAATTACAATCTGGAGACTTACTAGTTGAGGTTTCTACAACTAAACAATCACAGCTTCTTTCAAATAGCTCTACAGGCCCTTTTTCCATTTCGTTCAGGTGCACAAAACTCTAAATACAAGCCGAGGTGTTATTTCTGAACCAGACATTTTATTCTCTACGAAAGATGAAATCTTAGAAAACCTAAAAGACCAAAATATTATAGATGCACGTCGTATCACGATCTGTCGGAATGGCCAAGTCCTTCCTACAAAGCATGTCATTCTCACTTTCAATAGCCCTAATTTACCAACAAGAATTAAAGCTGCTTACCTGAATTGTCCTGTCAGACCATACATTCCTAACCCACTCCGTTGTTTTAAATGCTAGCGATACGGCCACACTAAAACTAACTGTCACGGTTCCCTTACCTGTGCACACTGTGCAGAAGTTGACCATGATAGCAATTCATGTGAAAAATTGGAACGCTGCATTAACTGCAAGGGTGATCATTGTGCATACTCCCATTCCTGCCCTAACTGGATATGGGAAAAAGAAATCCTTGCTGTTAAAATATCTCAAATCCAGAACTCCATCCGTTGGAATTTCCTACTCCAGTATACTCAAGCAGCAATCAACATCCATAAGACACAAAGTACCCAAACTGATTTCAGATTTCCATCCAGTAAGTCAACCATAACACAATCAGCCAGCACCCCAGTTAAAGAATCATGTGATGTATGTCTCCCTACTAAAATGTCTGGAAGCCCACGATTAGAACGTTGGCTACCATCCAAAGAACCAGTTAAAACGACAACAGAAATTAAATGCTCAAACCAAAAAATCATCTGAACCTCAAACCAATACTAAACCTGGAACAAGTACCAAAATACCGCTGAAATCTGATACTGTACAAAAACAAAATTTAAAACAGAAATCTCATTCACAAACTGAAAAAAAGAAAACCGTAAGTGCTGCCTTTCCACAGTGGAAGACTGTGGGGAGAGGAAAGAAAAACTCTAGTCCCAGCCCATTTTTAAAAAACGTAAAGGACCCAAAACAATTGCAGCACTACGTGGAGGAGGCTATGGAGTCAGAATCATATAGCAATGACTCGGACGCCGATGAGGATAACACTATGTTAGAAGAACCTATGTTAGAAGAACTAGTTTGAACCTAACTGAGATAACTTTGTTTTATTTCTTCTTATTTTAAACCTATTATATCTTACTTTTTCATGCTATTCATACACATTTTCATAAATTTCTTTATTTTTCATATTTTACTCTCATTGAATGGTTTAAAATTACATTTTATTTACATGTATCATCAGATTGTATACTTGTTTGCTAAACCTGTGTTTATGTTGCATTTATACATCATCCTATGCACTGTATTTTAAACTTATTATATCTTGCTTACAATTTCATGTTATTGCTCTGCTAATCATACAGATTTTAGCTAATTATAAATTTAATTTTTTTACTTTTTACTCTTTGACTGATTTTAATTACATTTATCATCAGATTGCTTTATTGATTTCTACACCTGTTTTGTCATACTAGTACATTATCCTTTAGACAGTATTTTATCAATTTTTTAGAATGTTTACTGTTTTAATTATCACTTAGTTTTTACCTATGATCTCGTCTTTTTTTAATTGGATTTTATTATGTCTATAAACAGTGCTTTTATTTAACTACACTGTTTTTATAAACTTATTTTTCACTTTGACTTAGTCTTGGCACAGCATGTCCCAAAAGGGACCTTGTGCCATTAAACCCTAATCAACCAACCAACCAACCAACCGAAAGTGAAAGTATCCTGATAAAAAAGAATCTGTACATAAAATAAAGAAAAAAAATGGCCATTGAAGAGACTGACCTCAGCTATCCAATGCAAAAAAGAAAAAATCACTGAAATCCACACAACTTGGGACCAGAGGTTGTGCGGATTTTAGAATTTTGTGGATTTCTGGTCATTGCTTTGTTTATATATTTTTTAAAGTAATTTGAATGTAATTAATAATGAAATCAAAAGTATAATGAATGCTTGCAATATACTAAAATATTAAAATAAGTAATAAACTAAAATAATAAAAATTTAGATAATTTTTAAAATGATTAAAATATTAAAAGCAAAGGTCTAAAACTTCAACTGTTTTTAATAATATGAATGTAAAAATACTGGTTTCATTGGTTCTTTTATTGGTATTGTCTGAATAACTTTGGATGTATTTATAAAAGTATTTATATAATGTACAATTAAATATTCATTATAAAGATGAAATGTGTTTTCCCAAATTATACAATGAAACTTGCTTCTTAAAGGTACATTTCTAATTCACATCAGGATCATAAAATTATGAAGTTTTATTTCAGGTTTAGCCAGACTTAATAAATAAAAAAGCTTGATTAATACATAAATATATTTGGAAAGACTGTGATTACCAATGATATCAGCAATATCTTGATATTTTCAGAAAAAAGTTATTCTTTGTTCATGAAAAACATGAATTCAGTTTTCAGGACAATATGTAGCCATTACATTGTCACAAATGAAAACCTGACAATTTTAAAATATGCTCAAGAAACTGTAAGAAAAATTTAGTATTTATGTATTAATATGTATAATAATTGGAGTCCAAAAATGAGAATGTGTTCAATATGAAATATTAAATTTAACTGTTGATAAGTAGATTGAATTACTTTATACTTTAAGTATGCCAAAAAACATAACCTAAATAGAAAATAATACTTAAAAAAAAAAAAAAAAAAAAAAAAAACCACTTTTAATCAATTTGAACTCTGAATCTGAATAGCTCAATAAAACACAAACATTACTAGGTTTTTAAACTATCAGCAAATAGGTATCAGTCGATCAAAAACAACCATGCGCTCATATAACTTTTTCAGATCTAATGTATCCTATAGGATATACATCTTTATAAATAATGTTAAAAAATTGTAAATTGGTGTATATTTAGCTTAACAGAGAGCAGTACGAAACAAAATAGCAATTTGTCTCTTGCTTTTTTAGCAAACTATGTGTCATAATATAAAAATGCCTTGCAGAAATGTGCAAAATGTACAAAAATGAAGATCTAAATCATTTTACTGTGCATTAAGATACCATTTGTAGAGTTTTTTAGCAATAAAAAATTATTAAATATATGTTTATTTTATGTTTTACAATGTTGTTGCAATACAAAAAAACTAAAATAAAAAATTCCAAGGAACTGTCAAAAAATGTACTTTTGGAGTCCCCATGTGTCATAAAATTTTATGTACAAAAAATAAATTTTAATTGTTTTCGCTGTTCAATCTTTTATAGCTATTAGTTTAATAATATAATTCATAACTGAAATTTAAAACATATATAAATACACTCTGGGGTCTGAAGGGATTAAAATAAAGTTTATAAAATGAGTTTAGAAGTTAAAAATATGCTTAGTGTGGTGCTTCTGCTGGGATGACGGATACGCTAATTTTTTTCACCCTGGCAGCAATATGTATTACATAGGTGATTTTGTTTTGAACTTTTCTGAAAATTGTGAAAAGTTGGTGATTAGTACAAAAATTCAAAATATTAAAAATTTTGACAAATGGTCACACACACACACACACACACAAAATAATAATAATAATAAAAATAATAATAAAAACAATCATTGTCAAGTATTCACTGAAAAAATAGCGAGCTTCATCAAAGACTGTAGAAAAAGCAAGAATTTTATCAAGGAATCACAGAAAGAAAACACGAAAAGACCATGAAAAAATGCAAATTTTGACAAAGAACTGTTGAAAAAAATGTATATTTCATCAAGGTATCGCTGAAAAAACATAAAATTTGTCAAAAGATTGAACAAAAAGAAAGTATCTCATCTGAAGATTGAGGAAAAAATGAAATATTTGATCATTGTCAAGTATTCACTGAAAAAATAGCGAGCTTCATCAAAGACTGTAGAAAAAGCAAGAATTTTATCAAGGAATCACAGAAAGAAAACACGAAAAGACCATGAAAAAATGCAAATTTTGACAAAGAACTGTTGAAAAAAATGTATATTTCATCAAGGTATCGCTGAAAAAACATAAAATTTGTCAAAAGATTGAACAAAAAGAAAGTATCTCATCTGAAGATTGAGGAAAAAATGAAATATTTGATCATAGACTTCTGAAAAAAAAAAAAAAAAAAAAAAAAAAGAACAATTGCAAATTTAGTCAAAGGACCGTAGAAATAAACAAGAATTTTCTCAAAGGAACATTGAAAAACATGTATTTTGTCAAAAGATTGATATAAAAGATGTGAATTTCTTCATAGAATTTTTGATTTTGTTTACAGGGTTTTTTTTATTCATTTGTTTGAATACTTTTTACATTTGGAACCAGTTTCGTAAATGAAAGAATCCCTGTTAAAAAAAACGTACCAAGGAAATTTAAAAAGTAGAAAGCAACTTTTGTATAGATCTCTGCTAGCTAATGCAAAAATAAATAAATAAAAGAAAATAAAAGTATTGAAGGCCCAGCTATATATTTTTAAAAATGGCTTTCATAATATTAACTTTAGCATGCGGCTGTTCTCATATAAACAACTGATAGTGATTGAATTTTCAATTGGAAAAATCACTTGAGTATAACACTTGTTTATGTAAATTCCTCAGGATTTCACTTTCTAAGCTTATGCTTCCATTACAACACTTATGGGCATTAAAGGGAAAAATTAATGAAAAATGAAGTATTATTGTGTGAAAGAATGTTAGTTTTAAATAAATACACCTTTTCTTCCATTTTGCATAAAAAAAGTATTTTGGTTTAAACTGTTTCTTTTTTGCATAGCAAAACATTTATCAATGTAATGCTTATCTGATTTTCCCGGTGTCAGAGTTCTCATAGCTAAATAAAGAACCATGTCATGGTAATGAGACCTTTTTAATCCAGTGAATCTATGAGTGGACTTTTTTTATGGGTGGGTATCTATAATTTTCTTAAAACTTATTATATTTTAATAAAAATTTGGCATACAGTCTGTATTATTCTTGCAAGTCTGAAAATTTAAACAAATTTGGTCAACTGATAACGAAAATACAATTTTTTTCCCTAATTGTATAGTAAGGAAAAGAAGAGTTTTTCTTTAGGTTCATACTCTGTACATTATTTCTGTTTGCTGCTAGAACTATTTTTTTCAGCAACACAAAACTTTCTGATTTATTCATAGGATCTTTTTAAAGCATAAAGGAATAAAATTCACATGAGTACTCAAATGATTTGGATTTAAAACACATGCTTCTTTTTTCAATAAATATCATTTTGAATTTTAAATATTTGTAAATCATAAGAAAAACTTTTAAAAAATTTAAAAAGTCTGCAAAAAATTACAAAAATAAGTGTAAATATTCAAAACTCACAGAGGAACAAAATGTTAAGTTAAAAAATTTAAATTGTATTCCTTTTACAAACATCAAAAATTGCAATGAAACAAGTACAAAATCCCATTGAAAATCACTGATGAATCTGATTAAACTTTATCGAAAAGAGGACAAAATTTGCTATACTGGGTTAAGACTAGTTAATGTAATAATAATTTTAATTTTATAAATATCAAAAAATTGCCGTGAATTGTATTTTTTTTTGGGAGGGGGGGGTGGAGGGGAGTATTAAAACGTGATAAAAAAAAAAGGCTCAAATTCACACACAAAAAAAATCTAAAATTGCAGAGATGATAATTATTATGTTAGACTAATACTTTAAGCAGGATTTCTGTTCTGAATATCAAAAAATCTCTATGAAATGGGAAAAAGAAACTTTAAAAATCGTATGAAAAATTCATAAAAATAAAAGTAAATAAAAAATCGTTGCACGAATTCAGATTAAATTTTATCATAAAAAAGGACAAAATATACTATATTGTACTTACAATTTGAAATTGGATTCCTTTTACAAATGTAAAAAAAAAAAAAAACCAAAAAACATGAAAAATAACAATGTTTAACATTTTTCTGTATTTTTGTTTGTGTGGTGCTTATCGTAGGTGCAGTGCTTATGGGGGGGTCTGGTGCCATATTCCCCAAAATACGGTACATTTCTAAAAATATCTAATATTGTCTAATAAAGTACTTTTAAAACTAAATTAAAAAAATTTAAATATGATATAAATTACAAACAAGTGTGGGTTGCAATTGCAAAGAAAATGGTGAATTCAGCATATGAACGGTGGCAGTGATGGTGGGATTCAACCAGGCATGTTGCCTCAAAACAAACACTAATTTGGCAATTCCCATACTGAAAATAAGTAAGAAAAGAAGATTTTAGTTAATAAAATAGCAAGGGAGTTTAGACACAAAAAAAAAGGAAAACATAAAAATAAATGAAAAGATAGATGTGGAAACTAGGCAATGTACAGACGTAGGGAAAAAAAAAAGTAAACACCCTGTTTGGTCCTTGTGCACATGCTTAACCAGTTCTGCAGTCATGTGACCTAAAAAAATTAGTTTTCTAGCTGCCATAGTGTTTTCAGTAGGTCTTATCCCCAAATTTTCTATTAATCTAATAGCATGCCTTAACCCCACTTATTCTTGTTTTATAGTGCGAATCTTCCCCACTTAATGTTACCAACATCAGTTAATTAATAATGGGTAATTACCGAAAAGTCAATTATTATTTGTTTGTGTTATGTGTGCACTGTTTGATATAAAGCATCTGAAACAGAAAGCAAGGCTTTATCTTCAATCTTAATTGTACATGTACAGTATTCATAGCCACACTCCCTACTAGCTCTGCAAAAAATTAGCGTCGAACAAAGCTACTGGTACTAAACAATTGGAAATAAAGTCTACTTTTAAATGATATACATAAATTTGCTAGCAGAACTATCTAGATAGTAAAACAAACCCTAACTGTATTTTTTTTTCAATAGCAATACCCAATTCAGACAGCATAGATGAACTCTACATTCTTCAATTAACCTAAAAACAAATTTTCACAAAATTTGTACAATATGTTTACAAGAAATTATTTTAAAATGAGCATATATCAGGGGCTATATTCAAATTGAAGTTCAATACTCAATTGTTGATTGAGACCCTTCTTGATCAAAGCATCTTAGGCATCACTCAAGCAGTCACTGAAGACTGCTAGATTACAAGATAGCATAAGAAGTTTTAAAACATCGAGTCCTTCTATCTGAGACAGCACCTCAGACCATTATTTTGCTGCTTTATGAGCATAATTTAAAAACTATTTAGAAGAAAATTTTGGATTTCCATAAAGCAGGACTTAATAAATCTAAATCCATCAAAAAAATTGTAGGTTGCAATTAATATATTTTTTTAATATTAATTTCATAATTAATATCACAAAAATATGAAATTTGAAGATTACACATACCTATGTTTGGGTATATTAGTATTATTGATACATAAAAAATTAGCACATTAGGAGTATAATTTCAGAAGATATTACTAAAAATATGAAAATGTAATTTGACGTTAGAAGTACTAAATGTTGAATGTTTATAATCCAAAAACTTATCATTCAAATGACTTGAACTTTGGTGTCTAGGCATAGTTTAATCTGAAGATTTAAAATATCTTGTTAAAACTGGGTATTGCTATTGAAAAAAATAAGTTTGGGTTTGTTTTAATATGAAGATGGCCTCCTAAGCACAATTTATGTACATCACTTAAAAATAGACTTTATTTAGAATTATTTGATGCCAGTAACTTTCTTCTATGATAATTTGTTGGGGAGTTAGTAGGGGCTGTTTACTTTTTTTTTTCTTTCACAACTGTTTATTCAACAAATCTAAGCATTTTTGGGATTTCATGCTGATTTTTTGGCATCCATAAAAAGAATTAAGTTTCAATCTTTTAGCCCAAAATCGAAATTTTGCAATTTTTAGCATTTGATTAATTTTATTGTTATTTCTTGACATTCATAAAAGTAATCTATTTCCAATGTTTTAGTCCTATATAGTATATTTTGCTCTATTTGACTTTTTATTTTTTCACAGAGTCTTAATAAAATTTTTAGTGGGCATGTTTTCATTTTATGGCAATTTCTTTATATCCCCAAAAGAAAGCTGTTTTCAGTATTTTAGTTCAAAATAGTAAATTTTGTTCTCTGCGAATTTAGGGTTTCTTCTAGCTATGTGGCAGTTTGTTTCTGAATTGATAGAACTATCAGGCTAAATTTTCTACTAACATGATTAAAATTAGAAGTTCAAGTTGGAAGAATATCATCTGTTTGCTACAGCAATGTGAACAACAGTGCTAAAAATTTCATTTTAATCTGAATGAAAAGAGAAATCTCAATATTTCAAGATTGCTTGATTTCAGACCAGACAAGATTTAGACCACACGTGTGTATGCTACCAAATGCAGTGGGGCCCACAATGCAGCTAATTTTCATTTGTAGATTGCTAATTGCAACACTTTGATTGAACTGGCAAACAAATATATGTATTTTTAACCAATTGCATCTTCATACAGAAAAAATTTTTTCAATTGAATTTAAAATGAAATATCAGTTTGCATTAGCATTTAGTGCATCCATTTTTGTACACGACTGGCCAATATTTGATACTTTTAATGATTCACGATTTGGCAAGAGAGTTTGTGAAATGGCTTGGAGGGGATTGGCTAAAGTTGAAAGGAACATGCCAGAAGATAATTTTGATGATCTATAATTTCATAAAGTATATTATCGAAAATAATATAGAAATTTTGCCCACTACAATATTTTAGTTTTTTGTAAAAGTTTTATGCAATTTTAAGCATTTGATTAATTTTGCTGTCATTTCTTAACATTCATAAAAGTAATCCATTTCCAATGTTTTAGTCCTATATAGTACATTTTGCTCTATTTGACTTTTTAAGTTTTCACAGTCTTTATAAAATTTTTAGTGGGCATGTTTTCATTTTATGGCAATTTCTTGATATGCATAAAAGAAAGCTTTTTTCAATATTTTAGTTCAAAATAGTAAATTTTGTTCACTACAAATTTAGAGCTTCTTCTAGTCATGTGGCAATTTTTTTCTGAATTGGTAGAACTATCAGGCTAAATTTGCTATTAACATGATTAAAATTGGAAGTTCAGGTTGGAAGAATATTGCTTTATATTTCTCACTAAATCAGCATGAGTAGCAAGTGAAAGTCTTAAAAAGTATAGTGCGGAAGAGACTTGAATGAAAAAGCAGATTCAGTTAACTTATTTATTGATTTCATGAAGAACTACGATGACTATTTACAATGCAAAAAATTAAGCATAACTTTGCTTAAAAATAAAAATCAACTAAACATGACAGTTACTTTAACAATATCTTTTATGCCATTCTAAAATAACTGCAGCTGCTGCTCTAAAGCAAGCAATAATGGCTTCGTAAGATGATGCGAATAACATCCATCAAGTTTGTCTTTAAATACAAACAGTATTCTGCATAACAGATGATGCCATTAAAAAATTCAAAAAGTAAAACTCACGCAGAACTGCCATTGGTTGATCCAAACCGCTTGCCGAATGTACTGCCGATCGAGTTTCAAGAATGGACGTGATCTAACGATCACAGCACCGGAACACTAGAAAATCACATATTTTGTTATTTCGGCAGCTGAAAGCAATGGCGATTCGGCATAGTTTGTTATTGTCCTGGAGAGGATAAAAACCAAAAAGTATGTCATGTTCTGTTTATTTTAACATAATTTTAAACTATTTGAACTAACATGACAACAAATATCATATCTGTTTGCTACAGCGATGGGAACAACAGTGTTAAAATTTTTCATTTTAATCTGAATGAAAAGAAAAATCACAATATTTCAAGGTTGCTTGATTTCAGACTAGAGCAGATTTAGACCACACGGATGTATGCTGCCAAATGCAGTGGGGCCCACAATGCAGCTAATTTTCATTTGTAGATTGTTAATTGCAACACTTTTATCGAACTGGTAAACAAATATGTATTTTTAACCATTTGGTATTTTTAATGATTCATGATTTGGCAAGAGAATTTGAGAAATGGTTTGGAAGGGACTGGCTAAAGTTGAAAGGAAAATGTCACAAGACAATTTTGAGGGTCTATATAATTTCATAAAGTATATTATCTATATACAGTATAATTTTTTTATGGACACTCCATAATAACAAACAATTTTTCCATCTCCAATACAAATATTATTTTTATATTTTTACTTCTGAATAGCAGATAAATGTGGTGCTCCCAAAATGAGCCTTATTCAAAGGTTTTTTTGTACTTAAAATACCATAAAGTGAAAAAGATTATGCAATGTGCAAATAATTAAATAAGTAATTGAAAGAGTTGTTAGTTAAACAATCCATTCTCTCACCTTTTTTTGCATAATACAAAATATGTTTCTGAATATGCTATGAAATTGAGACTTATTGTTGATATCAAAATTTATATCATATTTGTATTTCTTCTATGTTTGTTATGACACGGTATCTTGTATATATCATTCAAAGCATTAACAGACATCTTGTATTCATTAGTGCAGTACACATACAAACAATGAAAAATATTCAAAAGTTCAAACTATGTTTATATGTTTAAAAGGTATTTATAAACATACCTCCATTTCATTTTGTTAATTTTTAACAAAAATAAATAAATAAATATAGTCAAAATCAATCTTATATCACTCAATAAATCAACATAAGCAGCTGCTACAAAAGGCATTTTATTTTGTTTCTCATTATTAGATTGAGATCATTGAGTTATGTTTGAAAGCACAATATTGTTAAGACAAACCCTGTAAAATCTGCACACTTCCAGACAAAGAGTTTTGCGTATTTTAGATTATTGCAGATCATAGATCATCCCCTTGCATATGTTTTACTTTTAGGGGTCTGACTATAAATTAGGAACAACTACACAAATATTACAATAGAAAAGGAAAATATAATGAAAACTGGTTCAATATATAAGTAAATTAATTTAAAGAAAGCTTAAAAAAATAACTAAAACAAATTGACCTGCCTAGAATTGCCTGGGTCTGTGATGAATGACCCTTAAAAAAAAAAAAAAAACATCAAATTTGTGTGATTCTATATCTTTAACTCCATTTTGTTTTAATTTATATTTTTAAATAAAGAAAAAAAATCATGAAAATATTGAATGATAAATACATTAAACTCTGTCTAAGATGGAATTCATTGGGACTGAGAAATTTTTTTACAGTAGACAATATTCCATTTTAGAAAAATTTTACTTTATGTATATGGATTTGCAGGGACTTAGAAATCTTTCTGAGTTAGACAGATTTCCGTCTTATACACCGTCTGCCTTACAGAGAATTTGCTATATATGCTACTTGGTATTTTATTTTCTGCATAATTTGATTATTAGAGTTTATTTATGCATACTGAAAGTGAGCAAAACAGGCAAGTTTCTACTGATTTCATCAACTTTTTACTATTTTTGAAAAAAAAAAAAATTCTACCAGTCCAAAATGTTTAAAAAATTTTTAATGCAAATCTGGTCTTTTGAGATGCTCTAAAAAGACTGCATTGAAATAAAAATGGTTAGTTTTTCTATAGAAAAAATACTGTCTCCATGAAGCAAGAAGTGACCTGAGTTCATTGGCATACTTGAAATACTTAAAATTCATATTTTTAAAAACGATTACACAATCAATTAATAGAAGGCTTTAGATTTAAGAACATATTTTTGGTTTGTTGGTATCTCTAAAATTGCACCTGGGGCATTGTAATAAGTAGGAAAATGTTTTTCAGAAATACAACTTCTTTAGAAGTTGTTTTTCTAAATTAAATGTTAACTGAGAATGATTTTCGAACTAATTCTGGCATTTGAGATGTAAGAGTACGATCTTTTGGAATATGTCTTTCAATTTTAATTGTACTATGAAGTTTGATTGATTTAGCTCAAAACAATATTATTAAAATAATACAAATAAAATAAAAAGTTGGTTCTTCACTAGCCTCCAATGCATAAACAGCTTTATGTATTACGCAAATGCTGTCCTTAATTGAGAGTCAAATAGATGACTTTTTAATGAGAATGAGTTGCAATGTCTAATTAATAACTCAGCTAATTATTAGAAATTTCAAATTCTGAGTTTCAGATGCATTAGGAGACATTTGGACTACCCTCACAAAAATTTTCGGCTTACATATGCCATAGATTTCACTAGGCATCATATACACACGAGGCAAAACTTTCTTTTTTTAGTACAGATAAATTTTACTGATCATTCATTTTTTTAAAAACATTGACGCAATGCAATTGCATTTTAAGTTTTGATTTACTGTAGGTTTGTGGAGTCAGAGTCAGGCCCATTTTTGAGCAGAAGGGCGGAGTCGCTAAAAGACAAGGTGACTGACTCTGGGTTTTTTCATACGCTTTGAAGTGAAATTATACCAATTATATGTAATTTTAAATCCATAAAAGAATTATTATTGTCATTTTTGGATTATATCAGGCTATCAAAGTTAATGATTCTTAATATACTGCCTGGTAATATTTTACTTAATATATTTATCTTTTCTTTTTTAATGCTATGTGAATGGCACAGATTACAGTTAGTAAATAAAGACAGACTCCAGATTTCCCTATTTAACCTTAATTGAAAAAGAAAATTTTCATTTTATAACATCGTTACTTTGTTTAAAGCTAATTAAATAATAAAGCACCCCAATCAACAGCATGAAACTTCCTGATTCATTTTTATGTAAAACTATAAATTTGCTTACATTATTATTCATATACTTTGGAATCAAATAAAGTTTTTTTTTTACTTTCATTTTCCTGTAAATGAAATACATCAGCAAATATCGAGCATTTAAATATATGATTTTAAAAATGTATCAGAAAATAGTTTGAATTTGAGAATAGCTTTCTGAGATAAGGTACAACTGAAAGCTATATTCCCTGCTTGATAATCACTCTTTTTCCAGTTAGATAGTTGCTCCCCACACTTTTTTACCTCTAGGGAAAGAGTAAGTCAGGATAAAAGAGGGTCCGATTTTATCTTGTGGAATGACCCTTGTGCTGTCAAATTTAAGCTCAGTAAATATCACTAGACTTTTAAAGTGTCTTCATCATTGAGATATATACCAGTAACAACATTGTCATTTTATTAAGAGAATTTGAGATTTTCAACTGCACAAGGCAAATACTTGAGTCTATTAGGGCACAATAAATGCTTGTAGCTATAAATTTAAAATTTAATTTTTATTATAAATTCAGTGTTTATTTACTTTAGTTTTAATTGCAAGTAAAACAAGCATTTTCACTGACCTTCACAAGACTCTTACTTAAGACACTGAACACACTTGAAATTGAAACAGCACCCTTTGGTGTTGTTGTCAAAGTAGTAAGATGTGTTCTCTGTGCCTGATGAAGAAAAACTAATTTTCCCCAAAAGCCTTGCTTATTTATTGAAAACTTTATAGTATTTTAAGAAGTTCTTTTCATCTTATACCTGAAAGATTGTGTAATTATTAATTGAAACACTCAGAAAATATGAATTACCTAAACAACATCAGTTTCACAATAGTTTACTTATAATTAATAAATACGAAAACAGGTACTCTTCTTTTAAGACAAATGAGAAAGAGTGGAGAAAAAAGATGCAAATCAAAGAGATAAAAATGGATACAGAGGGAGAATACATATTATATACATGAACAGGAAAATCATATAAATTAGAAATAAAATGTGCTATTTGTTTGATAATATCCATGAAATATCTCCCAAAGGTAAGAAATAATACAGGTAAAGAAGTTTTTAAATGATAAAGCTTATAATATATAGTTTCCAAAGCTACTGAAAAGTACTTGATGGCACTGGATTGATAGATTTATTCAAGATATTAAATATGATAATATTGCACATAAAGTAACAATATTCTAAGCTAATTTTATATGTAAATAAAAAAATAAAAATAAAATACTCATAACTAAAAACGAAAAAGTTAACAAAAGCAGCTGCCTATGCTGCCTATTTATAATGTATCTGAGCTACACAATCGTTACCTTTTTTTTGTGGGATCTACGAGTATGTGATTCATGCTTATGTTCCTAAAAATACAAGTAAAAAAAAAACATTAACTGACTATAAAACAAAATTAAAGAAATAAAATAATAATAAAAACTAAAGAAATATATAATAAAAACTGTAAAAAAGAACAAAACAAAAACAATCTGAAAACAGCAGAAAATAAAAATAATGATAAAAATAAAGAATTTCTCTTTCCTCAATCTTTAATTTTTCAAACTAATATTTTAAATTTAGGATGCATGAAACAAAGATTTACTTTTGGTTCATCATATGTTGGAGTACAATCCATGTTTTCTTCTGTATTGCATATTTCTGGTGGATCCCATTGTGTTTTTCTGCTTTTAATATGGTAGAAATAAATGTTTCCTTCTGGGTCTTTGGCAGTTTTCCAGTTTGGTGGAAGCTTAATCTTTAGTAATCTTTGAGCTTCTCCATTTTCCTGAACTGGATATGCCTATTTAATCAAGAAGAAAGAGTAGAAATAAGAATGATGACTGTGATTTTTAAAAGTTGTTTCAGTTAATTATGTGTAAAGAAAAATGTACAAGATCAGAAAGATTAATTTCTCCCAGTAGATTATAATTCTTTTAATTTGACTGTACAGAAGCTTGCGGAGCCTTTGCATGAAATACAGTAGACTCCCTCAAACCCGCACAGCTTGGGGCCAGAGGTTGTGCGGATTTTAGAATTTTGCGGATTTCTGGTCATTGCTTTGATTACATTCTTTAAACAGTAATTTGAGTACAATTAATAGTGTATTAGGAACTATAATGAATACTTACAATATAATAAAATATTTAAATAAATAATAAATTAATAAAAATTTAGACAATTTTTAAAATGAATAAAATACTAATAGCAAAGGTCAAGTTAATAATCAATAGTGTATGATTAGATATTCATTATAAAGATTAAATGTATTTTTCCAAAATTATTCAACAAAACTTGCCTCATTAAAGTACATCACTTATTTGCATCAAAATCATAAAATAAGGTTTTTTTCTCAAGTTTAATCAGGCTTAATAACCAAAAAATCTTGATTAATGCACAAATATATTTGGTAAGATGATTGTGATTACTGGTGATATCAGTAATAGCTTGAATTTTTTCAAAAAAAAATTATTCTTCCTTCATGAAAAAAACATGAATAGGGTATTATTAAGAAAACTACAAATTAAAAAATATATGGAGTTGATACAAAACTTAAAAAATCAAATTTTGTTCCAATATCCAAACTGAAAGTTTCATTGTTTACATCCATAAAATAAGTGCGGATTTTAGAGAGTTGCGGATTTCTGGTTTGCGGATTTGAGGGAGTCTACTGTATAAAAATAATGATTTTTTATTACATTTCCTTTTCAGATGCTTTGAAAAATCTTAACTACAATTGGAACTGAAAACCTTAGGAAATTTACAAAATTCTTACAAGAAAAACATTGTGATAAATAATCTTGCCACTATGAAAATTTTTTTGAAAAGGTATATCATATGTACTCCCTTCTAAGTCAAAACAACTAACCTTCAGAAGAAAAATCCAAATACAGTACAGTCTCAAATTAAGACATCTCCAAAATCCAGACATTTTGCTAACTAACTTTTAGTTTTCAAAATTTTATAAATATATAAAAAACTGTTATAAATTTGGAATTCTTAAAATAAAAACCAGTCGAAAACCTCTTTTCATCAAACAAAGATATTCAAATTCATTTTCTTCAACATCGTAGAAATGACCTTAGGATTTGATCTTCAGTTAAGCTTTTCCAGGCCCACATCGACACGCCTTCGAAGTATAGCTTTTTAAAAAGGCATGATGATTGAAAACTATTATTTATTTTCTCAATTTATGCACACGAAAAAACTATTTAAATTCTATTCTTTTAAATATAAAAAAGACTGTAAATGTGTCAATGTGATGGGGAAAAAAAACAAAAAATACAAATCAGTTGCAAGTAACGAAAAAAAAAAAAAAAACTTTTTTCCCTTACTGCTTAAATATATATATATATATATATATACACTGGTGTCCAAAAGTTAAGCATAATTGGTAATTAAGTAATTATTTTTAAGTAATGAAAGAAATATGAATCGGAATGTGCTGAAACTCCAGGTGTGTAAACAAAATAGTACGCGTCACATATTTTCGCGAAGATTTTCCCGCGAAATCGAACAGGGGACCGTCAACAAATTGAAAAAGAACGAAGATCTTTTGGATAACCCTGTCAAAACTAATGTAGCAAAAGCGTTCAAACTGCACATTATGATTAATTGGTTTATTTCAATGTACTGTGTTAATTTTTACAAGGATAGCATGTATACTCGTAGAGAAATTAGAGTTTTTATAAAAACAGTCCTAAATTTTTCCAAGTTTTTTGCTTATAATTTGCAGAGTTCTTATTATAAAATAATGTTCTTTTCTGAAAATATGACAAAAATCATTGTACACAATACCCTGCCATCAGAATTTAAAAATAATAAAAATTGTATGAAAAATGAGTATGTTTAGTAAATAATTTTTCATTGCGCATGCGTCAACGATATCAAAATGTCATTTGCATATTGTGTTAGCTAAATGTATAGAGCAACTTCTGTAAAAGTTTCAAAAACATAGCTTGAAAATTCTGAAAATGGGAGATTATAGAATCAACTCAAAATCCTTTATTCCCTAAATGAAGCAAAAAGATGAGGGGCTGTATCCATATTCCATTGTTTAGTGCCTACACAATATTGCATGTGCAACTATATTTAGGTAAAACCCCTGATTTTTTTTGCTTCCATTAGGAATAATGAATTTTGAGTTGATTCTAAAGGCTCCCATTTTCAGAATTTTCAAGCTATGTTTTTGAAACTTTTACAGAAGTTGCTCTATACATTTAGCTAACACAATATGCAAATGACATTTTGATATCGTTGACGCATGCGCAATGAAAAATTATTTACTAAACATACTCATTTTTCACACAATTTTTATTATTTTTAAATTATGATGACAGGGTATTGTGTACAATGATGTTTGTCATATTTTCAGAAAAGAACATTATTTTATAATAAGAACTCTGCAAATTATAAGCAAAAAACTTGGAAAAATTTAGGACTGTTTTTATAAAAACCTTAATTTCTCTACGAGTATACATACTATCCTTGTAAAAATTATCACAGTACATTAAAATAGGCCGATTAATCATAATGTACAGTTTGAACGCTTTTGCTACATTTGTTTTGACAGGGTTATCCAAAAGATCTTCGTTCTTTTTCAATTTGTTGACGGTCCCCTGTTCGATTTCGGGGAAAACTCTTCGCGAAAATATGTGACGCGTACTATTTTGTTTACACACCTGGAGTTTCAGCACATTCCGATTCATATTTCTTTCATTACTTAAAAATAATTACTTAATTACCAATTATGCTTAACTTTTGGACACCAGTGTATATATGTATGTATCTTCTATGTTAACAGACCGATTTCTTTCAAATTTTCAGTAAATTGAAATAATAGTAAACTAGGCTGTGTAATAAATTTTAAAAATATCATAAGTTACTGAAAGTTAAAACATCTACCAAATTTTGTACCAAACTGTCCAGTTACTGTGAAGCAGAGTTGGGCAAATTCGTAATCTAATTACTTTGTAACTTAATTACAATGTAACGGCACGCAAGGGATTACAATTTTAGTTACATGTATTTATAATTTGAATTTGAAATTAAATTAGAATTGTAATTATAATGGAAAAAATTCTAATTACGATTAAATGCAATTATAATCTGAATTTGAAATTAAATTAGAATTGTAATCGTAACTATAAATGCTATGATTATCTTTATATAATTGTAATTATAATGAAAAAAATTCTAATTACTATTAAATGCAATTATAATCTGAATTTGAAATTAAATTAGCATTGTAATCGTAACTATAAATGGTATGATTATCTTTATATAATTGTAATTATGATGAGAAACAATTCTAATTACGATTAAATGCAATTATAATCTGACTTTGAAATTCAATTAACATTGTAATCATAACTATAAAAGCTATAATTACAAATATACAATTGTAATTATAATTGAGAAAATTATAATTACGATTATGCGTAATTGTATTCTGAATTTCAAATTCAATTAACATTGTATTCATAATTATAATTACAATTACGGATAATTCCAATGGTATTTTTTTTATTAAGATATGGTTGTAACTGTAATGCAGAAGGTTACGATTTTCATTACGATACGGTAATGCTGTAACTGTGAAATTTTAATTACAAATACTTTTAATGCGAATGGTATTTTAGATTATATATTTGATTTTAGATGGTATTTATGATTATTATTACCGTTATGGTGTTGTAATGGTAACTAGCAATTTTAGTTACAATTAATGTGCAATGGAAACAGAAAATTTTCTAATTAGGTTTTATTCCATTTGTACTTGAGACTTATTTATGATTATATTCTTTTAATGATAACTAAGAAATCTGGGTTACAATGATATCATAATGAGGATAATATCTAGTGTTAAATATTACAGTGACTATTTTAATTTTATAACTGAGAATTTTAAACTGGATAACCCAATAATTTTTTACTGAAACTCTGCCTTCCCCGCCTTCCCGAATATTTTAGCGAATCGTAAATATAAAGAATTGGTAACTTAAAAACTTATAACTAAAACTTTATTTATCCTAAGACACTCATACTTTGTATGATAAAGGCAAATTTTATGAAGAGGGGGGGGGGGGTACCAAAGACCAGTAAATTTTAGTATTGAGCAAATAAAAGGTTTTAATAACCCAAAAGTGAACTCGGATATAAATTGTCAAACTAGACAAATTTCATAGAGTAAATGCAATCGTTTCAAAGGAGAGGGGGTATCTCGATTTTCTATAGAAGCCCAACATATTTTAGTCTATACCTATATTATAAAGAGAAAAAGTTTGTTTGTTTGTTTATAAGGGATAACCTCCGGAACTACCGAATTGGTTTCAAAAGTAATGGTACCAAAATTAAGGTGTTCGTTCGGAATCAAACATAGGCTGTATTTTATGTCGATACCACAAATTCAAAGGGGATGCAGGAGCAAAAAGCGTTCCAAAAATACGATTTTTGTGTTACTGAAGGGACTACAAGCATGAAATTTAGCATTCTAATTACTTATAAAATGTCAATGATCTCTAGCATTTCCTTAAAAATTCGAAAATTTAAAGGGGGGGGGGGAATGCCTGCGTTCTTGGTTTGATTGTTTGTTGGCTTGTTGATTAGTTGGTTGGTTTATTTCTTTGTTTATTTGATTGTTGGTTCGTTGGTTTGGTGTTGGTTGGTTGGTTGGTTTGTACGGATAATTCCAATGTTTCTAAGGGATAATCTACGGAACTACCGAACCAATTTCAAAAGTAATTGTACCAAAATCATTGTGTTTGCCCGGAAACAAACATAGGTTGTATCTTATGTGGATGCCACAAATCCAAAGGGGGTGCAGGAGCAAAAAGCATTCTAAAAATGCGATTTTTGTGTTACTGAAGGAGCTAAAAACATGAAATTTAGCATGGTAATTACTTATAAAATGTAAATGATCTCTAGCATTTCCTTAAAAATTGGAAATTTAAAGGGGGGGGGGGAGAATGCGTTTGTTTGTTTATTTGTTGGTTAGTTGGGTTTTTTGTTGGTTTGTTGATTGGTTGGTTGATTGGTTTGTTTATTTGTTGGTCCTGTTTTTTTTTAAGCAAAACAGTAAAAAAAAGTACTTGCGTTCTTTTTACTTATTTTTCAGTTAAAATAGCAAACAAATAATAAAATTGTAAATAAAAATTTGCTAGGACATGTTTACGGCCTGGTCAGGCGACTGTAATGGGTCTCCTTTTGTTATACATGTGTAAAATATCTGACAATTTAGAGTTTTAAGTTCGAAAAACAGTTTTTATCAAAAATAAGCAGAACTTAAAGTTAGAAAGTTTTAAAGATTAGTAACTTTAAAATTGTTGATCAACTTGTTTGGAATTTTAAAGAAATACTAGCGCACCCGACAGACGTTGTCCTGTCACCGACAGACGTTGTCCTTCTTGGCACCGACTCCATAAAATCAAATAAATGTATGTAAATATGGTAATACGCAGAATAAACACTACGCTCCTAATTTAATTTCTTATTACAATTATGTAAGGAAATTATTTTTTACTCTTCATTAGTTTTTGAAGTCGGTTCAATTTTTGATAGAAAAGTTTATTTTTCTCTTTTTAGTTAAAAGCTAACGATTGTCTGAAGTCGGTTAATCAAAATTATAATACAGGAAATATTATTGTAAAGCATACACCTTTATCAGCAGTGGGGTTCGAACAGGCGATCTCTTTCTTCAAGAAGCTGAGCTTAAATCTGGCGCCTTAGACCGCTCCGACATTTTGTCCGCACTCCATTCATCGAACTTATTCAACACATTTAATTAGCGAAAAATCACTAAGTATTAGTTTTTGCCCAGTTACTAAAAAAATACTGAATCAATTTCGATGAAATGTGAATCTAAACCATTCTCGAATCTACTGGAACACACACACAAAATTTCATTAAAATCCGTCCAGGAGGAGTTCAGTGACATACACAAGCACAGAAGATTTTTATATATAAAGATAAGCATTGAAAATTTGAGGTTTTTGCGCCGAAGACATCGCCAAATTAGAAAAATGTGAATTATCTCAGGAACTACTGGATTTAAACGAAAGTTCGTTCTTTTTTCTACTCATCTTAGGGGTGGAATTTTCGAAAATCACTTCTTAGCGGCACTCGATGTTATAAGAAGTATTTTTACCTAAATTTTCAAGATTTTTGGTTCGGTAGATTTTTTTGTGCTAAGATTAATAAGAAATCATGACTTTCTTTTATATATATATGGCACTTTTAATTAGCGAAAAATCACTTATTAGTTTTTCCCTAATTACTGAAAAAGTACTGAACCAATTTCGATGAAATGTGAATCTAAACCATTCTCGAATCTACTGGAACGCACACACAAAATTTCATCAAAATCGGTCCAGTCGTTTAGGAGGAGTTCAATTACATATACACGCACAGAAGATTTTTATATATAAAGATTTTTAATATTTATTACTTTTAAGGGAAAGAATACATTTTGTACAGTCGCAAAAAAGGGGAAATCCTGTGTAACATTATTTTATTTTAATCAAGGGCAGATCTGGAGGGTCCTCAAGGAAGAGAGGGTGATATCAGAAATTTGGAGGTTCCAATCGGACCCCGGCTCAGACGTGGAATTTTTTTTTTTCAATTTTGGTTGAGTCGAGGTTAATTTTTTTCTTTGTGGGTCGGGTTTGGGTCTAGTTCACTTCTACTCTGGTGCTGTGGGTCGTTTTGGGTTTTGTTGATTTTTACTTTTTTGTTTTGGGTCGAATTGACTACTATTTTATTACTGCTGGTTGGTTTTGAGTCAGGTTGACTTCTATTTTTTTTTTCTTTTTGCTACTGATCGGAATGATTTTTGCAAATTTGTTGCGAGTCAAGTGGAGTTCTATAAATTATTTCGGGTTTTGAGCAGTTTCAGATTAGGTTTTCAGTTTTGCAAAAACTCACCCAATTTTTTAAATGAAAGTCTAAATATTTTGCTCCATAAAAACTATATACAGTAAAAGGGCCATGACAGACAGTTCCAAATAATTAATTATGAATATTTTTAAGCTTTTACATTAAAAATTGCTATTTGTAAGAGAAAGTATTTACATTAAAATCTTCATGCGGATTCTCTCGTGTCGTAGACACCTCTATTTAGCGAACACTTTTCAAGAATTTAGACACCCCATTCAGCTGCTTCCGTTGTTTAGAGATTCTACAATTACTTGAATATTAAAGAGTTTACATTAGACTTTTACTTTTTCTATATAAAAGATAAAATTGCTATTAAAGATATAAATGTCGACTATATTTTATGTAGTTCCATTAAAATGTGAATAAATTGTTCTTCATTTCGGTTTCGAAGGTCAACGAAAAATTTTTGAACGAGTTTTGGCTTGGCTTCCAATGAAATTTTAAGGTTCGGGGTAGAACAATACTGTACGCTTAGGGATCAAACCAAAATTTTTCGACGGATATTTGAAAAATGAAGTTTTTTAAAGTGCTGTTCTTAGAAACAGTAGTTAGATACTCTTAGCGGTTCTTTTCTTTGATACTATTTATATCAAAGGCTAATCTAGAGGAACCTCAAGGGAGAATGATGTAAAAATTTAGAGACTCGGGTAGGAGGTAATGTTTTTCATTGCGGGTTCGGTTTATTTCTACTTTTTTACTGTAATTCGCGTTGTGTTGATTTTTTTTTTGCTGTGGGTCTGGTTTGAATCAGATTGACTTACATTTTTTTCAAGTTCGGATTTGGTTTCACGTCTAAGACATCAGAGACTTTACATTCGGGTTGAATAGAAATATCGGATGGGGGGAGATTTCTTTTACTGCGGATCGGGTTTATTTGAACTTTTTTCCTGTAGGTCGGATAGATTTATACTTTTTGCTGCGGGCTGGGTTTGGACCAGGTTGACTTACATTATTTCGAGTTTGGAATTGTTCCGGATTGGGTTTAACACTTGAGAGTTGGATTCGGGTTATTCAAGGACGTAACTACAGATATTTTTAGGGGGGGGGGGGGGGGGGAGGGAGGATTCAAAATTTTCCCAACTTGGAACAAATTATTCTATTTTCCAAGTGAAATGCTATATGTAGTGATATGTAGTGATTATAATGTAATCAGCAAAACAATAAAAATTTCATACTTTTTTACTATTTTTAACAAGAATTATTTTTTAATGCGGATCGGGTTTATTTAAACTTTTTTGCTGTGGGTCGGATAGATTTAAACGTTATGCTGCGGGCCGGGTTTGGGCCAGGTAAGTTTCGAGTTCGGATTTGTTTCTAATTGGATTTAACACTTGAGAGTCGGATTCGGGTTAATCAAGGACGTAACTACAGATATTTTTTCGGGGGGGGGGGGGGGGGGGGATTCAAAATTTTCCCAACTGGAAACAAATTACTCTATTTAACAAGTGAAATGGTATATACAACGTGTGATATGTAGTGATTATAATGTAACAACGCAAATGTAGTACGCAACGCAATGTAATGTAGCAAAACAATAAAAAACATACTTTTTTACTATTTTAAATAAGAATTTTTTTTTTCAAAAATCTATAATTTCCTAATTTCAGTTAAATTGGGGGGGAGATTCTCCCACTAATCCCCCATCGCGACACCTCTAGGGTTGATTCACTTTTTCAGAAAAAAAGTCTAAAAATTTTTCATAAAAACATTAATGAAATATCTATGATGGACGTCTGCAAATAGCAAAAACTTTTATTTGCACAATAGAACTCCTGAATACCGAACATGTCAAAAGCATGAAATTCGTTCGCTATTCAAAAGTAATAACACGTACTGTAAACTCTTTATGCGAATACTCCTGAATAATGGACACCTCTATTTAGTGAATTCTTTTCAATCTGCATTCTTTTTCCTTTGAAAATATTTATTTTTCTACATAAAAGATAACATTGATTTAAAGATATATTTACAAACTACACTTTATAATTCCATTAAAATATATGAATTCATTTTCTTTCATTTTAATCTCTGGTCGACAAAAAATGTTTGTGCCGAGTTCAGTAAGGTCTCGGTTTGACCTCAAATGTAATTTTTGGGTTAGAGTTGATTTTATTGGTTGTGGATCGGGTTTACTTTAAACGTTTCGGAAACGGGACTTTTTTATTTTGAGTTTTGACTCGTTCAGTTCGAAAATGAACTGGTTGCTGACTAAATTTTTCAATAGGTCAGACTATTTTTCATATGAAGTACTATATGTTTGAATATTGCCGAGTATACATTATATATATGTGTTTTTTACTTAAACAAAAGTGTAAAATATTTATATAATTATACCTATGGGATACTTTTTGTAACTACCTTCAGATATGGATTGATTTTTTTTCTTTTTTTTTTTTTGTGTGTGTGTGTGGGGGGGGGGGGGGGGGAGGTTGTTGATCTGTTTTGGGTCAGGTTATCGGTATTGGATCAGATGATTTTTTTCTCTTTTAGCGACCTTGGTTAAGATAAAAATTGGATTGCAGAGTCTCGGCCTGGTCATTTTGGCCCATACAAACCTCTATAAGAACGCCAGGCTACGTCAGGCACGAACCGAAAATTTAAAAAAAAAGTGTGATTTGGTCTAGCTTTTCGGAAAAAAGTAAGACTCTGACCGGTTTCTGAAAGTTTGAAGTCCTGACTCAATCCTAGCCTCATGAATAAGAGCGGGCGCGGCCTGGATCGGACCGTGCCAGCTTGGAGGATTCGGGTCTGGTCGCACTGGCCTCCATCTTAAGTACGACCCGTTTTCCGTGTGGACATATAATATCGTTTTACAAAGGCTTTCCTGGGCTCAAGGAGGGGGCGATAGCTCCATTGCCCCCTTTCCCTTTGATCAGCCACTGATTTTAATGTAACATAAAGATGCATTTGCAAAGATAGGGAATCGCGAAAATTTATCATTATTTATCATAATGTAAAAGTAAAAATAATGAAACTTTAAGGCAAAATAAAGCATTTTTTTTAAATCTGTTATTCAGCAAATTTATTTTCTAATACGTTGCTATAATGGAATCTTGGTTTAAAGGAAAATTTTCTTAATTCCTCTAAAACTATGATGCAGTTGCATCTGGAAAGAGAAAAAACCCATCTAAAATTGTATTTTGCACCTATTGTTTAGGTTTCCGTCTTACCAAGTTTTATTACAGAAATTAGTCAAATTTAAACTGCTACCAGAAACCGCTGTCTTTTTTTCTTATAGCCTGTATATTTTCAATTTCTATCCCAAACAAAACTTTTGGACGGGTGTTCGATATTTAAAACTTTCCAACATAGTTGAAAAATGCTTATGAATTGGGTTGACTGTCCGTCTGTCCATGCTCTAACAAGCGTACTCGGAATGTTCTATAACTGAAATATGTTGTTGAAACTTATTATGACAGGTTTGGGACTGAAGATGATGCATGTAATGATTTATATGTCACTCACATGGAAATTCAAAAGTATTTTGTTTTACTATTGCTTATATGGATAAAATCATCTGCAGTTTATTTTAATGATGTGAAACAGTTTTAAAAATAACAAAATTTATGTGCCTTATTAAAGTGCATTAGATGATGATTTCTACAGAAAGTTTTAAGTCTAGCACTTACAGTGCATGTACAGGGGAAATTGAAATATTCCGTTATATTAATAACAACGTAAAAAAAATATTTTGCGACATATTTTTAATGATTTTTCTCTATTAAAAATATAGTGAAACTCATATGACTTTATGACATGCAATAAACATTCTTTCTGAGGAGGGTGCAAAGAATTCATCATTCATTCACAGGATCGTAGAAAAAAGCTCTATTTTATTATAATCTATGCGAAAAATTCCATGTACATTACATTTTAATTATGTTTCAATAATTCAAACAAGATGAAATTCATCATATACATTACTGAGATTTACTACAAGATGCTTAAATTAGAATATGATGTTCATTGCATTTTATTTCATCCCAGGACACATAAAAGATATTGAATAAGCATCTATAAATGAAGTATTGTCAATTAGAGATGATTGTTAAAATTAAGTTGTCAGGTATGGTATATGTTTATTAAATTTATCTATTTTATTTTTGGGTCCTACACTGAGTATAGAAATTCTATAGACCATGTACAAAGATCTCAAAAGAATTCAGACGAATAACTGAAAATGAGCGTGATTTGTTTATTTTTTAATGCATTAAATTCTACATTTTTAAGTTCAAATATATTTAGGAAAACTTGTTTGTAAAACTTGAATATAAATATATAAAAGGATATTCATTTCATTAGGAAAATGCAGGCCTATGGATGATAATTTCTGCAAGTACAGATGCAGTAGTTTTAAGAGTTTTTTGCAGAAATTAATTTCATCTTAACATGTGGCATGTATAAAAACTTATTCATTTTTGCACAGGGCTGTACCCCTCCCCCCCCCCCAAAAAAAAAAGCCGGAAAAATGAAATATATTTGCATTCATTCTCAGAAATTGCTGAAGGTTAATTTTCAGCTGCATTATTTGTTTTCTGCTATATTAAATTTTAGCAGATTTTGCATGCCTTTAAAACAAGCATAAGAAAATCCATTGATTATTTCATCATTTTAATTTTTGATGAGTTTGAAGAACTTAAAATTATGGAAATTGTATTTTGATAGCTTCAGGTTAAATTAACATATTTGTTTTATGAACTAGACAAACGAATGTACTTTGAATTTTATATTTTAATTAATTTTGTAGGCTTAGTATGAATCAATGTAACAGTTCCTTTGAAGATATTTTTTTGGCGGAAATAGGGGAGACTGGGGTACAATGGTCCACTTTTGTAAATTTTGACTGTTTACTCTTAAAGTATTGATTTTTTTCTTTTGATCAAGCACATGCATATTACCTATAGATTAAAGTTTATACTGCATCAACTCAAAAATAATAATTGTGCATACTTTTTTTTTAATATTTTTTTAAATAGCAAGTGACAAAGTGGACCATTGTACCCCAATGTCGGGGTAGAATGGTCCACAGCATGGGGCTTTATGGACCACTTGTAATTTGAATAAAAATACATCAGTGCAGTTCATTTTTTAACAATAAGAAAGATAAACTATATCATAATTTGTTTATTCGCATTTTATTACTAATTTTTATTTGTTTATTCACATTTTATTATTTATTTTTATTTGTTTATTCACTCTTTTAGCTCTAACTAAAGTAAATTTTTTTCTTCATTTTTTTTTATCATTAGGTCATTATACCGGTCGCAGATTGAACAATTAGATTTATTATCATCCACAATGCATTTTACAGCCTGTTCCATAACTTCATGTGGCACAGAACCTCTATGGATTTTCCTAGGATTGTTTCTTGGCATTGCTAAAAGAAATATGAAAAATAATATCTATCTTTTTTGTACAATGATGCCACTTAAAGTTAAATATAAACCTTTATAATAAGAAATATATATATCTAAATATATGACTAAGGAAAAAATATAATAAATTTTTCCTGTCTGCTTTACATCATCTGTATTTTTTAATGAATTTTACCTTATTTGATAGTTATATTCAGATACAAACTAATAAATAGATATAATTTTTGTTTTTCTCATTCTACTATTTTATTTAAATCTAACTTATTATGGATGCATGTGTGCATAAGTTCAGGAATATTGAATTAACAAATTATATGGAATTAAAAAAAGAAAACCCTCAAATGCACAAAATACTTTGTTTACTAATTTTTGGTGTTCAATTTGGGTTAATTTTTAAATTTGAAAGCTCATATTATATAGATAAATATTTCAAAAATGCATTTCACAACATGAATCATTAATTAATTCACACACAGAAATAAAATAATTTATTAATTCTTAATTTGGGCTATTTTTTATGTTTGAAAGCATATATTATACAGATAAATATTTCAAAAATGCATTACACAACATGAATCATTAATTAATCTACACACAGAAGTAAAATAATTTATTAATTCTGAATTTCACATATAATATTTAACTTTTAAAAACATGGGATGCAAAACTGGCGTACAATAAACCATGGTCCATTGTACCCCAGTTTCTGATGGCCCATTGTACCTCATATGGAAGTTTGACAAAAACATGATGATAAAAAAAGAAATTTAGAATTCTATTATTTTAGCTATAATAAATATAATAATGTATTTTCTTACCTTTTTACTTTGCCACACAATGTCTTTCAAATTACAAATATGTAATAAATAAATGAAGATATGTTTCACTGAAAATATTTACTTTTGCCTTACTCCCCCTGTGTCAAATCAATTATCAAGCATAAAATGGCTAAAATGTCAGCTATGCACATGGTTTCAAACTTCTTTTTTACTACTTCATGACTGCCATCTATATACTAAAATATGAAGCTTTCAAAAACAGAATTAATATAAAAAATAGGGGGTGGACCATTGTACCCCAGTCTCCCCTATACATGCTCCATTACGTAAATCAATAGTATTCTTAATGCAGCAAAGTGCAGCGAGTTAAAATGGATCATTTGTACAACACAAACCTGTATAAAACGAAACCAATCACTTTTTATTTTAAAACGGAAAATGAGTATAATCAAGTATTTCATAAGGATACCCTTATCATCTTGTTAAAGAGTATAGGCATACACAGATCATACTGGGCTTGATGCTACCGAAGCAGTGTTTCTACCATAACTAAGGTTCCCGGCATAGTCTTCGCTATATATGAACAGCTCACGGAAAAGGATACGGGCAATGCTCGAATCGGAACAAGTCTGATTTCAGTAGAGGCTAAAAAAAGGTGGAAAACATGTAAAGTTTTACATCGATACGAGAATGTTTAAAAAGCTTCTCGGTCCGTCAAGGATTATATAAATTTTAGACAATATTTCATTTTATTTTTCAAATTAGCTTCTTACAACTAGTAACATTTAAACCAAAGCATTTTCAAATTTTTAGTTCCTTTAAGGCTTGAGGACTCCTTCAGCTTGAGGATTAGTTTATTTTATTTTTACTTTTTTGGCAGATTTGAGAAAATGTATCAATTTTTTAGTCAAAAACTTTGCTTATTATATTAACGCTAATACATTCATGTTTGTGGGAATCGCAACATCATGAAAGAATCATCAGAATTAAATTTAACTTAAGGCCCTACATCAGTAACGCTCCGAGATAGAACGGCTAATGTTATTTCAAAGGAAGAAATTTATCGCTTTCATTCCTTTGCATTTTGCTCAAATTTAATAATTTTTGTTGTTTTGAAAACCTGTAGGTTTAAACTATGCACGTCATTTTGAAATTTTATTTCTTTTTTTAATTTTAAGGCGATACAAGTGCGTTATTTTATAGTCTTTAAAATTCACCTTTAATGTCTTATTACGAAAAATCTGTTTGACATTTTAAAATTTGGTAAAACAGCATGCAGAGTTTAATTATTTAGCTTTCAGAAAATGTTTTTTATTTTGATTTTTTAAAAAATTTAATCTATGCTATTTGTATAAAAAGTTGAAGCACTTTGATTTAAAATAGTCGAAAATGATGTTTAACTCCGCCTTTAAAAGGGAGACGCCTTAAAAGTAATTAGGGTGAAAGACGATATGTGTTTACCCTCTAGGGAGTCTTACAGGGACGAAGGTGTAAAATCTTGCCTGTGGCTATTAGTAAAATGTTTGCTGCTTTAGGATGAAAAAATAAAAACAACCTTTTTTGAATGCATGATATTTCACGCAAGAAGTTTGATCAGAAATGAATGTCAGAAATGATGTAAATACATGTTGATTTCAAAAAGTTTGTTTAACTAGGCATCTAATCTCAAATGTACTTTAAAAGCATTATTGATTTCAAATAAAAACACATTTACCATTTTTATTATTTTTCTTGCATATATTTGAAGTTTAATTTCTAAAAAAGATTCTTTAATTGCGTACAACATCAAAGTGATATATTCGTTAATTCATAAAACATAATACAATTAACTTTTTGTCATCTGCAGTCGACAAAGGGAAAAAAAGAAAGGGCAGAAAGAAAATAACAATGGTTCTGACATTAAAAATGAATAGATATATTCGCGAATAAATACATTTGTATTAAATTTTTCTATATCTTTTTTTTGTATCATTCTTTTAGACAATTCTTAATGAATTAGTTTAAATGTTCCTTTTCATAAATATTTCATCAATATTTCTATTTTAATCAATAAAAGTTTGCAGTATACCCACTCTAAAATATAAAGTAATTATTATGCAATTCATGATTAAATTGGATAACACTAATTTAAAAGATAGAAATATATTTATTTTGATACTTCTATCGAAAATTATGACTAATTTACAATACTTTAGCAAATATACTCTGTTGAGGTAAAATTCACATCCGTAAATGATATATTTATGCTTTATTGTATATAAATTGTCTTTCCTTTCTTTTTCCCTTTCAGAAAGATAAACGAATGATTTTTAAAGTTCTTATACTATTTTAACTAAATAATACGTATATATTCCAAAGCCTGTCATAGTCTAACTGATCTAAATTTTAGAATAACGGTTTTTTCAGTCACGCGAAAAGACAAACTCAATTATACTAAACCTACGGAAGATTTTTATAAAGATGCCATATTTTCATTCCAATTTTTAATTTTTTTTTTTTTTTGCATAGTATAGCTGACGATGGTTAGTATAGAGGCCGCTTTTTACTTTTTTCGATACTGATTGTAGATTTTAAATATGAGGATAATATCACTTTTGAAAACGGTTCCGAAAATGAAATTGTCCTGTAAAGAAAATTAAAAAAGTAGAAAAAGGCCTTTGAAGAGATCGCTCTGAGCTATTAAAGGGGGAAAAAATATTAAAATGCAGACGAGATTTATTTATAAATTTCGACCGTTGGATTATCGTCGAAAGAATTATTATAAGCTAGTAAATTGTTTCACTTAATTAATTTTTTTTTTTTTTTTTTTTTTTATACCCGTAAAACAAATTGAAAAATAGAAAATGGCCTTTGTGCAAATCGATATCAACTAGGCAAAGTAAGAAAAAAATACTTAAAACTATTAAAACACAGACGATAAACTTTTATAAATTTCTTTCATAGCATTAGCTTTAAAGCGAAGGCATTGTTTCGTTTAACTGCAGTAGCCTCTTTAAAATAAATGAAATCGTAAAGGCTATTCAATGTAAGAGAAAAAAAAAATTTAAATGTAGGCGAGATATCTTTATAAATTTCTACAATGGGATTTCCTTTGACTGAAGTAAGTCACTTTAAAATACCTGTATCGAAATCAAAAATTGTAATACGGTCTTTGTACAGAAAGATCTCAGCTGTTCAATATAAAAAAGATTATTAAAATATAGACGAGATATTTCTATAAATTTCTGTCATAGGATTTCTCTTCATCGAAGTAAACACCTTTAAAATACCCGTAAAAAAATCGAAAAAAATATAAAGAGGTATTTGTACAGAAATATCTCAGAAATTCAATGCTAAAAAAATCATTTAAAAAATTAAAATGTTGACGAGATATCTTTATAAATTTCTAAAATGGGATTTCTCTCTATTCAAGTAAGCCACTTTAAAATATCCTTAAAAAATCTAAAAAATGTAAAAAGGTCTTTGTACAGAGAAATCTCCGATATCTAATGTCCCCCCCCCCCACCCCCCGAAAAAAAGTTTAAAGACAATTAAAATACAAACGAGAAATCTTTAAAAATTTCTAAAATGTGATTTAGCTCTATTGAAGTAAGTAATTATAAAATACCCGTAACAAAGTCGAAAAGATATAAAACGTTCTTTGTAAAGAAAGATATCAGTTATATAATGAAACAAAAATTACTATTAAAATGATCTTTAGAAATGACTTTTAAATGATCTTAAAGATATCTTTATAAATTTCTACTATGGGATTTTGCTTGATTGAGGTAATCATCAGTTTATATTTACTTGTAGACGAGATATCTTTATAAATTTCTAACATTCAGTGCTAAAAAAATCATTTAAAAATATTTAAATGTAGAAGAGAAAAATATATATTTATATGAACTTCAAAATTTCATAGGATTTCGCTTGATTGAAGTAAGCCCCTTTAAAACCCCCATAACAAAATCGAAAAAATATAAAACGGTCTTTGTACCGAAAGATCTCAGATATCCAATGCCAAAAAATCATTTAAAAAGATTTAAATGTAGAAAAGATACATTTATAAATTTCTACTATAGGATTTCGCTTGACTGAAGTTGCCTCTTTAAACACCTGTAAACAACACCAAAAAAGTACAAAACGGTCTTCACACCGAAAGATCTCAGCTATCCAATGACAAAAAAAAATCATTTAAAAATATTAAAATGTACAAGAGATATTTTTATAAATTTCTACCAATGGATTTCACTTGACTGAAGTAGCCTCTTTAAAACACCTGTAAACAAAGTCGAAAAAGTACAAAACGGTCTTTGTACCGAAAAATCTTAGCTATCCCATGACAACAGAATATATTTAAAAATATTAAAATGTAGACGAGATATTTTTATAAATTTCTACCATTGGAATTCACTTGACTGAAGTAGCTTTTTTAAAATTCCCCTAAACAAAGTCGTAAAACTACAAAACGGTCTTTGTACCGAAAGATCTTAGCTATCCAATGACAAAAAATAATTTAAAAATATTAAAATGTACAAGTGATATTTTTATAAATTTTTACCATTGGAATTCACTTGACTGAAGTAGCCTCTTTAAAACACCTGTAAACAAAATCAAAAAAGTAAAAACAGTCTTCGTACCGAAAAATCTCAACTATCAAATGAGAAAAAATCATTTAAAAATATTAAAATGTAGAAGAGATATTTTTATAAATTTCTACCATTGCATTTCACTTGACTGAAGTAGCTTTTTTAAAATTCCCCTAATAAAAGTCTAAAAAGTACAAAACGGTCTTTGTACCGAAAAATCTGAGCTATCCCATGACAAAAGAATCATTTAAAAATATTAAAATGTAGACGAGATATTTTTATAAATTTCTACCATTGGAATTCACTTGGCTGAAGTAGCTTCCTTAAAACACCTGTAAACAAAATAAAAAAAAAGGTACAAAACGGTCTTTGTACCGAAAGATCTCAGCTATCCAATGACAAAAAAAATCATTTAAAAATATTAAAATATACAAGAGATATTTTTATAAATTTCTACCAATGGAATTCTCTTGACTGAAGTAGCTTTTTTAAAATTCCCCTAAACAAAGTCGTAAAAGTACAAAACGGTCTTCGTACCGAAAGATCTCAACTATCAAATGAGAAAAAATCATTTAAAAATATTAAAATGTAGAAGAGATATTTTTATAAATTTCTAACATTGGATTTCACTTGACAGAAGAAGCTTTTTTAAAATTCCCCTAATAAAAGTCTAAAAAGTACAAAACGGTCTTTGTACCGAAAGATCTTAGCTATCCCATGACAAAAGAATAATTTAAAAATATTAAAATGTAGACGAGATATTTTTATAAATTTCTACCATTGGAATTCACTTGGCTGAAGTAGCCTCTTTAAAACACCTGTAAACAAAATTTTAAAAAAAAGTACAAAACGGTCTTTGAATCGAAAAATTTCAGCTATCCAATGCCAAAAAATCATTTAAAAATATTAAAATGTAGAAGAGATATTTTTATAAATTTATGCAATTGAATTTCAGTTGACTGAAATAGCTTTTTTAAAATTCCCCTAAACAAAGACGAAAAAGTACAAAATGGTCTTTGTACCGAAAGATCTGAGATATCGAATGCCAAAAAATAATTTAAAAATATTAAAATGTAGAAGAGATATTTTTATTTCTACCACTGGATTTCACTTGACAGAAGTAGCTTTTTTAAAATGCCCCTAATAAAAGTCTAAAAAGTACAAAACGGTCTTTGTACCGAAAGATCTTAGCTATCCCATGACAACAGAATCATTTAAAAATATTAAAATGTAGATGATATATTTTTATAAATTTCTACCATTGTAATTCACTTGAGTGAAGTAGCTTTTTTAAAATTCCCCTAAACAATGTCGTAAAAGTACAAAACGGTCTTTGTAACGAAAGATCTTAGCTATCCAATGCCAAAAAAATCATTTAAAAATATTAAAATGTAGAAGAGATATTTTTATAAATTTCTACCATTGGATTTCACTTGACTGAAGTAACTTTTTTAAAATTCCCCTAAGCAAAGTCGTAAAAGTACAAAACGGTCTTTGCACCCAAAGATGTTAGCTATCCGATGACAAAAAAATCATTTAAAAATATTAAAATGTAGAAGAGATATTTTTATAAATTTTTACCAATGGATTTCACGTGACTGAAGTAGCTTCTTTAAAACACGTGTAAACAAAGTCGAAAAAGTACAAAACGGTCTTTGTACTGAAAGATCTTAGCTATTCCATGACAACAGAATCATTTAAAAATATTAAAATGTAGTCGAGATATTTTTATAAATTTCTACCATTGGAATTCACTTGACTGAAGTAGCTTTTCTAAAACTCCCCTAAACAAAGTCGTAAAGTACAAAACGGTCTTTACACCGAAAGATCTCAGCCATCCAATGACAAAAAAATCATTTAAAAATATTAAAATGTAGAAGAGATATTTTTAGCAAATAGCTATTTCCTAATAAATTTAACCATTAAGTTATCAATAATTAAGGAAATATTTCGCAGTTCATTAGTGAAATTAATTGCTTTCATTATCACAAAATCAATGTATTTAACTTTGGATGGGCAATTTTTTAAAATATTAAGTGTGAGAGAATTACAAATATCAAATTATTTAGATAATGGGGCAAGGGGGAGGCATTAGTTTAAAAAAAAAATAATAAAATTTCTTGTAGCGTAATGCACGAAATTGTATATTTTCCATTACGTTTAACATATAAAGTGCCCAGATTGATATATTATTTGTTGTAATTAGTGTATTGCAAATGTGTTACAGATGAAACTTCTAGTACATTGCTTTGAATACTAAATAAAAATATTTCAAAATATAACAACAAAACTGAGGTTTGAGGCCACTGATCTGCTGATTTACCAGTTTCATTTCTTAGACTACTTTAGTTTCATTTCTCTTTCTATTTACTTCTATAAATTTAATATTACAAGTATTTTGTTGTGTACAAAGCAGTTTTGTCAGAAATGAATCATGAAATATTTAAGACAGAAAATAATATATCTTTAACAACTTGTATTACCTAAAATAAATAAATAAATAAAGTTACTGAAATGGCACATCTACCCTATATATATATATATATATTATTTTATTTTGTACTATAAGTAATGCATTCTACATAAAAATGATTTTTAATTTATTCTTTTTATTTATTACTCTGTTTTCGAAGGAGATTTCAGATGGAGACAAAATACGAAAAACGCTTTGCACATAGCAAAATTTGTAATTTCGTGTTTGTTTACATGATAGAAAATAAATCTGAAGTAATATTTGAACGGGGGGGGGGGGGGGCACTTAGTAGAGCTATTGAAAACTGAAACTCTCAGAATTTTAAAGAAAACTAAAATGTTTTAAAATATTTACATTTTGATAATGATATTTCAAGTGCTGTTCGTAAGTCTAATAATGCTTTAGATTTGTTAATATTTAGAAAGTGTAAATTTTTAGAAATTTTTTATGTTTAGAAAGCGTAAATTCATAGAAATTACCAGAATTATTATTAAATACGCTAATCTGATTTCCAAAATGTAGCAAATATGCCTTTGTGGACGCAAATTGTGTAAATAAAATTTGTATTATCTTTGTTTAGCTTAACATATTGTATATATCATTGAAAGTGTTCATAAACAAGATATTTATTTTTCTTTGTACCATGTAACTACTAATGTAATTAATAAAAATATTGAAAGTTCAAATTGTGATTACGTATTTAAATGGTTATTTATAAATATATTTACATTTTATTCTGTCAGTTATTAGAGCAAAATCATATATAAATAAAGTCATTATCATATTTCATTAAATTCAATAAACAGGCATAGAAACCGCGATTAAAAGTTTTTTCTTTCTCTTTCTTATTAGGTACTACCGTATTTTCGGGCGTATGAGCCGCGGCGCATACGAGTTTAAAAGTATAAAATATTGTAGGTGCGGCTCTTACGCCGGGGCGGCGGGTACGATGATTTTTTTTTTTTTTTTTTTTTTTTTTTTTTTTTTTTTTGTCAAATGATTTTGACACTTTTTTTCGTTTAATCAACAATTATATGCTCTCAAATTGGTATCAAAACATTTGAAAACGTCTCTCAACCGCAGGTGTCCGTGATGCGTTAGTTGTTTATTTTTAAACAATCAACATTATTCAAAAATAATGTTGGTCTCACCGGTTCTCATGTTAAAAATTATTATATTTTCCCCTCATCTATTAATGATTTTACCTGTAGGATATTGGAATGTACAGCTGTCACATTTTTTTCTTCTAATGATCCTCCTTCCAGTTAGAAAATAAAACTGCCCAAAGAGAGCTCAAATCCCGGTATAGAACTCTTTTGAAATAGACTTCCTATACATAGTAAAAACTTTAGAGAGCAAGATTTTTCTTTATTTTTTTCAATAACTCACTCTTTTTTTATCCGGCAAAAATAATCCAAACTTTGAAACCGGTCGAATCAGCAAGTTTTTTTTCCCCCAAATGAGTTAATTCAGGTGATAAACAACAAAAACGGGCCTGGCGAATAATAAAAAAATAATAAAAGGCCGACTTCCGTGATAAACATTTAAAAGAAGCCAATAGAATATAAACAATTTTCAATGCATATGACTTTGCAAGAATAAGTTTAAATGTGCTACACGAGTCGATGTTAACTTGGCAACTTTAAGGGCTATTTCACCCACGTGCAAACATCGGCTAACTAATGTTAATCTCAAAGAAAAAAAAAGTGTCATTCTCATTCCATTATTTTTAAATGATATTTTTTGCTTTGGATAACGGAAGTCAATCTCCACAAAGAGTCTTTACTTTTTCGATTTTGTTTACAGGTTTTTTTATTAGTATACTTTCACTTTCGAAACTGGTTCTAAAAGTCAAAGTATACCACTAAAAACATCTGTAAACGAAATCGAAAAGGTGTCTTCTTAGGGATCAACATCTCAGATATAAAATACAAAGAAATCATTTAAGCATATTGAAATGCAAACGCATTTGAAAAAAAAAAAAAAAAAAAAACAAAAAAAAAAAAAATCCATAGGATTAACATTAGCGAGTAGATGTTTTTACTTGAGTGAAGCAGTCCGATCTATAGGGGGGGGGGGGGGATCAGCTCGGTCCGGCCCATATAAAATAATAATAATAATTAATAAATAAAAATAACAATCCGGCACCCGGAAAATTTAAAATATCCGCATCATCCAAGTGAATTTTTTCAATAGATTAATTTTTACTATGATATGGTTAAAAATTGTTTCGTACGAAAAGTTCTGAACAAAACTACTTATTTTATCCTTTTTTTTTCCTTTTACTATGTTTATTTTTAAAGAAGTGCCTAATAAAAGCACTCAAGTAAGTATTTATAACTATAAAGCAAACGTGCAATTTTGTTATCTCTTGTTTCTGCTAATAAAAAAAAAAAGAGAGAGAGACACTGGTTATTTAAAGTCACCTTTTCTCCTCATCCTCTTCATGACTCAATGTGCGGACATGTTGCCCTTTGACCTTGATGCGTAAGTCGGCTAATATCGCATTGCTTCTGTTTTGTTTCTTTGAATACAGTAGAAAAAAAAAGAACGAAAATAGTTTTTTTTTACGCTAAGTGGATTTGTGGATTTTTTTTTCTTTTCTTAATTTATATCTTCATAATATAATCATCGAAATAACTTAAGATGAATATAAAGTCTAAATTTGAGCAAGAAATATTTAAACTTACAAAATTTTTGTAAATGAACAAGGATAGATGCGTATGTACCAAATAAAAAATAAACTAATCTACCACAAAAGGAATCATTAAATCAATTATCAATAGTTAAAATATTAAATAAAGATATGCAGGTATATATTTATATAAAGGAATTGTAGTGCTGTAAGCTATTTAAGAATCGATTTTTTGCCGCAGGCATGATAAACAATTGTGGATTGTATTCGCTGTGGATAATGATTTGTAGTATTATACAATGGTTATATATATATTTATTAATCAATTGTGGTTTAACATGTGTAATTTAATTTTAGCATATGTGCTGTGTTTCAATGTAATTCGTATTTTATTATTTACTTCACCAATTTACTTGATCGTCATTTCTTTACACTGAGGAAAAAGTTGCTTTTTTTTGGGGGGGGGGGGGCATGATATTGTTTTAAAATTATTTTTTAACAGATCTCGAAAATACGGTATCGCCGTGATCCCGCTGATTCTAAAATGTTGAGGTTCAACTGTATCATATTTTCGTTAAGAGGCTACTTCAGTCAAGCGACCCGCTCGTTAATGCTAATCCTATGGGAAACATTTATAAAGATATTTCGTTTGAATTTAAATATTTTTAAATGATTTTTGCATTGATTAACTCTGATAGATTTGTAGAAAGAACATTTTTCGCTTTTTGCTTACAGGTATTTTTCAATGAGGGCACTTTCATTTTGGGAGTCGGTTTCGAAAGTGAAAACAATCTTCAAAATCGAAAAAGTATAAAACGATCTGCATATAGATGGACTTGAACTATCCAATGCCCAAAAATCATTTAAAAATATTGAAATGCAAACACGATATCTTTATAAATTTCATCCATAGGATTAGCATTAAGGAGGTCTTTGTGTGTGACTGAAATAATATCTTAACTTAAAAAAAAAAAAAAAAAAAAAAAAATCCTACACTAAAATTAATTTGAAAAAGTCTTTGATCGAAAATCTGACGGATTTTTGCTGGAAAGAACTAGAACTTTGTGGTGTTAATAGTGTTATTTATGACGGCCGATTATCTGCAGGAGGGATATAGGCCCTAGGATAAGTGCCCTCCGTGGGGGGTCTTTCTAAGGGAACCTAAACCGCATTTACACAAGGATGACCAAGATTCGAAGAAAAGTTTAGAACTTTGTGGAAAGAACTAGAAGTCTGTGGAAAGAGCACTTAGAATTGAACGCTACTAGGAAAAGATGCTAGGGAGGAAGCTAGCATCCTGCTGCGCTCCTCTCATTGGCGCAAGTAATTGCGCCTATTTCCGATTGGATTTTAATTGCGTACTACAAACACGTTTTTTTTTTCTTTTTAGCTGAGAATTATTTTACGGTACTGTTCTGCTCTTTTTGTCTGACGCTCTTATTTAAGCAATTTATTTATTTTTTCAAGTGAAAATGGCTCCCAAAAAGTTAAAAAGTTACACCGCCGCTTTCAAGCTTGCTGTGGTTGATAAGGCAGAGCTAATAGGTAATCGTGCTGCAGGACGAGAATATGGAGTTGATGAGCGTTGCGTAAGGAGATGGAGAGCTGAAAAATCTATTTTGAAGGAAATGCCAAAATCTAAGAGGGCACGAAGAAGTGGCGTTGTTGTTTGGCCAAATCTGGAGAGAAATTTAGCCAAGTGGGTAAAGGAGCAAAGGGAAAAAGGAATGCCCGTTTCAACTGTTCAGATACGGTTTCAAGCGAGGATTATGGCATCGAACATGGGATTTACAAATTTTAAAGGTAGTCCCAACTGGTGCTTTAGGTTCATGTCGAGAAATAATTTGTCTGTAAGAACCAGGACAACTGTGGGACAAGAACTGCCTGCAGATTGGGAAAAGACAAAAGCATCTTTTTTAAAGTATGTCGCTGAAAAAATCAAGGAAAACAACTTTTCAACAGCACAGATTATTAATATGGATGAAGTTCCATTAACTTTTGATTGCCCCCCCAGTAGAACTGTTAACACCATTGGGGAAAAAACAATCGGCATCGTAACAACTGGTAATGAGCGAACCTCATTTACCTGTGTTTTAGCTTGCGCTGCGAATGGAGACAAATTAAAACCACTAATTATTTTCAAGCGCAAAACTATGCCTAAGGCAAATTTTCCTTCCGACGTCGTAATACGGTGTAACGAAAAGGGATGGATGTCGGAGGAAATCATGTATGAGTGGCTGGCGGAAGTGTGGAGGAAAAGAAAAAATTCTTTTTTTCAGCCTAGTGGGCTTCTTATTATGGACTCAATGAGTGCCCACAAAGGTGATTCCGTAAAAACTGCTTTGAAAAAAGTCTCAGCCGAGCCAGCAATAATCCCTGGCGGATTAACTAAAGTTTTACAGCCTCTTGACTTGGCTGTGAATAAATCTTTCAAGTCCAAAGTAAGAAAACTGTGGGAAAAATGGATGATGGAAGGGCTACATTCATTTACAAATTCTGGAAAAATGCGAAAAGCCACTTACGAAGAAGTAGCGTCGTGGGTTTCATCGGCATGGAAAGACATTAGTGCTAAAACTATTATGTCGGGCTTCAAAGCAGCCAATATCATGGAAAATACAGTTAGTGATGATTCATCTGAATCTGATGATAGTGAAGATGAAAATTGTGACGTATTAACTGATAAACAATTTTTAGAACTATTTAATTCCGACAGTGAAAATTCCGATTTTGATGGATTTGAAGATTTTTAAACATGTTGATAAAATCTTGTATATATTTTTTTCTATATTTTCACTTCATTCCAATAATAATTTTTCATATTTTAAAGATATTTTGAAGTAGTGTTCTCTTATTATATGTAATCCAATATTTTTTTAGAAAATTTTATAAATATTACAAAAAATTGAAATCTTAATATTAAAATTACATACCTGCTATTTATAACGGATCAGTGATAGGAAACGTTATTAAATTGAAAAACAAATACATAATAATAATAAATCAACAGTCAAGGGAAAAATGATTCTGCAATATTTACAGGTAAGATTATAATATTATAAATAAGTTTCTGATATTTATTATATTTTTCTCTGTTTGTTATTGATCCAGTGACAAAATGTTGCTTTTTTGCAGTAATCTGAGGAGTTAACATAAACTAGTATGCATTTAAAAAATATTTTCTTATAGCAATACGCTTTATTACATCACATTTTTCAGTAATATTTTTACTACAGTTTTTAAGGCATTTGCATACATTAAATCTAAGTGTCTTTCGTCCAATGATTTTTTTCTTCAACAGCTTATTTTATTTATTTTATTTTTTTCGTCAGTGTCTCTATACGATATTTCTTTACATTTTAAATATATTTTTTAGGCACTTAAGTGAAAAAAATTTTTTTTTTTTAACTGTTCAAGTGAAAATATTTTATATACTGTAACAGTCTCTAAAATCTGGAAACCTCAAATACAGATAGCATAAATGATCATCAAATGTTTTATATTTATATAGTTCAGTTATCCTATCTTATCGACAGATGGCAGCACCAAAAATGTATTTAACTTTTTAGTATAATCTAGATTATATTCTGCATTTTGCCGACAGATGGCCGTACCAATCATTTCTTCTAATTCATTTCCAAGTTTATTTATCTTGATATAGTAAAATAAGAAAACAAAGAAATATCAACAGAAAAATTCATAAACAGTTTATATAAAATATTAGGCCTGGAACAAAGGAATTTTATTACAGAGATTGAGCTAATATCATTGTAATTGGGGAAAAAGTAATGACCAGTAGGCCTAAATTAAAGCAACTAAATACTAACATATAAATAAAATCGTAATCGTGAAAATGCTCTGTGTATATTTAATTTTAATAAGATTAAATGCTTGGCTTTGCTGTTAAATAACTTAATGTGCCATTTATGATTTTTTTTTTATAAATATGTGATTTTTTTTCTTTTTTAATGATGATTTTCAATAATTTTTACTTACATTTTAAAGTTGTTTTTTGAAGATCACTAAAATTCGGAAATAACTAAAAGCCGCGTCTACGAACGATTTCGGAATTTAGAGATTTATACTGTATAAATATCAGCAGCTTGGGTGCGGCGCTTACGATGGTGCGGCGCTTACGTCGATGTACTTTTTTTTTTTTAACAGATTGTCATTGGTGCGGCGCTTACGGTGGGTGCGGCGGGTATTCCCGAAAATACGGTAATTTGGAATTAAGGTGATAAAATGAAGCAATTTTTTTACAATTATTACTATTATTATTATTTTTATTTATTTATTTATTTATTTTTTAATTACTAACAATGACAGCCCCAGCAGACATATGGTAAAACTCTCTTGAAGCTCTTTAACATTTTATTTTTCTTTAGTAGTCAATTAGTCTGTTTATCGATCTCAAAAATAAAATCTCAGTAACAAATTGCTAAGCGAATAACTTTATTTATTCATTCATTTATTTAAATTTTACTGTTTTAACATATGCTATGGAAACTAAAATATTTCCGATAAAAAAAATTTCTTCTAAAATTGAGAAATGTCAATGATTTGTCAATTTAACTCTAATGGCTATGTGGGGCACTTGTGAACAGACTAGTTGAGGCAAATACAAATAGTTCATACATGCGCCAATAATCGTTCTGTGATCCTGTTTCTTTGACTTAACTTCATGAGAAATAATGTCGCGAACAATATTTATAATTTTTCTGAAACAGAGACATTTAGTCATACAAAATGTGATTTTGTATTGGAACTTCCACTAAAACATCTGTCAAACAATTCATAAATGGTAATAAGCTTGTTTACGTTCAATTGTAATAGGTTTTTCTCAACTGCTCCGCTCAACAAGCGCAAAAAGTTTTGATATATTTATAAATTCATTTTTTAACAGAAAGAAATAAAATTGGAAGGCCTGACTAGGGAAGCGATTTCGAATTCGAATTGAACTTAGTTTTCCATTTTATGATAATTAAATTAACTATCCAGTTCTAAGCTATTTCGATCACGTTATCACTCGTTTTTCTCCTGCTTTTCGACCGGTTTTCCAGTTTTCGTCGGGAAATATGTTCATAAACGTCGACTTTGAAGGCTTGTTATGAAAAATCTATTGCATTTGTAGAAAAAAAACTGAGTGCAATTAGGTAGTTTCTGAATAATAACACTGGCGAGTTTCGTGCATTTCTGAGCAAAAATAAATTAAAACTTATGTCACAAAGTTGCCCTTTCTGATTTAAGAACACCCTTAAGGCTGTTCTCAACTGCTATACTCAACAAGGGAAAAACGTTTTGCAAAACGTTATAAATTTCTGCAAAGGGATTTCGCTTGACTGAAGTAGCCTCTTTAAAATAACCCGTAAACAAAATCGAAAACGTACAAAACGGTCTTTGTACTGAAAGATCTCAGATACCCAAAGCCAAAAAATTATTTAAAATTATTAAAATATAGACGAGATATCTTTAAAAATTTTTACCATAGGATTTCACTTGATTCACGTAGCCTCTTTATAAAACACCTGTAAACAAAATCGGAAAAGTGGAAAACGATCTTTTTGTACAGAAAAATCTAAGGTATACAAAGCGAAAAATAATAATAATAATAATAATAATAAATTTTACATTTATAAATATCAAAATGTAGAAGAGATATCTTTAAAAATTCCTACCATAGACTTTCGCTTAACTGAAGTATTCTCTTTAAAATACTCGTAAACAAAAACAAAAACAAAAAAAAAAAATAGAAAAAGGTCTTTGTACAGATAAATCTCAGCTATCCAATTAAAAAAAAAATCAATGATATTAAAATGCTGACGAGATATCTTTATAAATTTTTACCGTTATATTATCATTTACGAGTGGATTGTTTCGTTTGACTGAAATGGTCTTTTAAAATATCCGTAGACAAAACGAAAATGTAGAGAACGGTCTTTGTACACATCGATTTCAGCTATCCAATGCAAAAAAAGTCATTTAAAAATATCTAAAATCTAACGAGATATCTTAATAAATTTCTACTATAAAACTACCAATCGCAATTGGGGTTTTTTCGCTCGACTGTAGTCTCTTTAAAATATCTGTAAAAAGTCGAAAAAGGCCTTGTAAAAATCGCTCTCAGTTATATATATATATATATATATATATATATATATATATATAACAGACAATAAAAACAAAGAAAAGAAAAAAAAGAAAGAAATGAAAATATCTCACAATTTTTTTTAAATGCAGATGAAATATCTTTATAAATGTCTACCATAAGACACATTTCATAAATAATATGCTACGGCAAAGGATATCGAAATATTTAAAAATAATAATAATTCTGAAAATTTTGTTGTTTTCCGGCTTGCAGGAAATTTAGCCTTACGAAATTGTGTTAGAAAAATTGATTTTTCCATGCTGACTTCTGCATAAATAAATGAAGAAAATTCTGCTCCCCGAACTTTTGCTAGGTAGATTTAGTTCCCTTTGCTATCAGACTGAGATTTCAAGATTTCTCATCTGAAATCGTGAAATCGAGATCTTCTGAAAAATCGATGTTCTCATGGAGAAATGTAAAAAAATCTGCAACCGAAATCGAAAAAAGGAAAAATAGCCATAGCAACCTGTTCATTGACTTGATATTACGTATCGGGTGTTTTCAAGTGAGTGAAGAATACCCCTAAACGCAAAATATGTTGATTCAAAATGGATATAATAATACATGAGAAAAAATGTAATACATGAACACTTGCTAAAAGGGCAATTTGACTATAACGCATTTTTTTTCCGTTCCACAGCGATTTCTTTTTAAAGATTTTACTGTATAGCATTTTTCTTATTTTTAAGTCCCCATTTCCTAAAGAAAGCATTAACGATAACTGAAAAATTCAGAAACTAATAGAGATTCATTAAAAATAAATAAATATTGCAACTCTACAGCACTTCTAAATAAATAAATAAAAAAAAAGCAGGTTAATTATTTTTTATCAGAACTCCTCGTGCAATACAGTTTATTAGCATATCGAAGTAAAAATTCATGTTTTTTAGAAACAGAGCGCAAAGTCAAACCAAAAGTTAAACTTTCTTTTTTAAGGGAGGGACGTTTTTCTTTTGAGAGGGGGGGGGGTGCCAGAACGTATAGTCAGGCCGAATTTTTTTTATACCGACCGGATCATTAATTTATTTTTTACGAATCGGGTTGGTTGGGGAAAGAAATTTTTGCCCACGGAGTTTTTTAGGCCTCAGTCCAGCACGTGGGGACTTCTAATATATATTATGAACTTGCCCCCCCTCGTCGGCCAAATTCTGGTGCCGCCCTTGGTCTTATCCGTATCTCGGATCTGTGGACTGGGAAAAAGGAAATTTTTAGAAGTTTGTTGTTAATTTGTTTTCCAGAGCAGAAAAATGTAAAAATAATAAATAAATAAATAAAAATATGAAAATTTTTGCAGCCCGAAAATAATTCCAGATCTACTTCTACTATGTACGCCAGGCAGTATACTGGGAGTTTTTAACAGGATAGCACGATATAATCCAAAAATAACAACTAATAATTTTTATGGATTTAAAATTACGTATAAATGGTTTAATTTCACCTCAAACTATCTAATAAAAAAGGTCGGAGTGAACTTGTTTTTAAAACGGCTTCAGTTGTTTTGATCAAAATGAGCCCGAAGATCATACCCAAACGCTCTCTTCCCTCGGGCTGAAAGGTGCGAGGATTTTTCTTCTTAGCCATTAGCTAATGACTTTTTCCCAGTTGGGGTAGCTAAACCCCGTTACTTTTCGCCTGGAGGGAAAGAATGTCAAGAAATGACCATTTTTCTTGTCAATTACAAGCTTAAGAAATATCATTGGTCTTTTAAAGTGTCAATCTTCGTGTTTGGGATACGCCTTCCGGTGGCAACGCGAATGGTTTTAAAAGATAAAAGTGAGTTTCGATTTCACTGATGTGGGCTCTTAATACATACAGTGGCGGTCAAAAGTTTCTGGCCAGTTAGTTTCTCAGATTTATTTACCAGAAGGTTTTCGGCGAAGAAGATGCACATTTGCTTCAAAAGTTAGCTTCTTCAGTCCTGGAGTACCCATTTGGGTACATTAAAAAAAAAGGCAAAATTAACCCCAAAAATTTATAATAAATGCATAATTTTTTGCTAACGCTATTTAGATATATCACAGTGTCCTATATTACCAATAGATGTGCTACACGTTTAAAGAAGGAGGAACCATGTGACTCTGAAAATGAGACATTTCCAAAATGGAAGATATAAGCAATTTACCAACGACTTCACGCCAAAGTATGTGAATAATACAAATTTGTGAGTAAATTTAAAAAAAAATTATTCCATTTTTTATAAATTATGATGTTTCAAGAATGATTTGGAGTTGATTATAAATGTTGTTCACATGTGCATGAATGTTGAAAACATGTGTAAATATGTTGTACCCATTCGGGTACAATGGGTCTTTACTATACATTTCTGGCTAAAGAAAATAATTTTCTGTGTAACTATTGTGTACACTTGGTTATTAACAATTTAGGAATGAATAAATTATTTGATTTAGTCTTACAAAACAATTTAAAAGGACTTTTTTCATTTTTTAAATTAGTATGAAGTAATATACTGAAGTTACTGCTAAAATATGTCAAGCTTTTTAGTAACTTTAAAAATTTCTAACACGTTCGAAATGTTGTACAGTATTTAGTATTCTAAAAGCCCGCATGTATTAGTAAAAAAAAAAATCTTCACTCATATCCATGAATGACAAATGCGATGCAAAGAGATATGTTCTTCCTTTTGCGATCAAATTTACACTTTGCTGATTTTGTAATACATTCTCCTGATACCGAAGATCGCCTATGGACAGTACGTACCTTATTAAATGTAGTCAGAAATGCCTGTCTTAAATTTCCTGGAACAAAATTTAACTCAATTAATGTGCAAAAGATCCCGTTTGGAGAGAAATGTGGTTTCCGTCAATATCTTCCTTCGAAGCCCAACACCTGAAATATAAAATTTTTGTTCTTGCCTCAAGTGATGGTTTAGTACTGGATTTTCTCTTGCACACAGGAAAAAATGCCGTACTTGTAGAAGCTATGAAAGACTTACAGCTTGGTGGAGCAGTTGTCAAATGATAATAATAATAATAATAACTGAGAGTGTACCCTTAAATGAAAGTAGAGCTATATACACTAACAGATAATTCACTGTAGTGAAAACAACTTAACATCTTCTTTCAAAGAGAATTCTGTGCACTGGGACAGTCATTACTAATATAATAGGTGATGTTGCAAACAAAATGCATGCTGTGAAAGACAGTGCAATGAAACGTGGTGAGTGGACTGAGTTTCCTAGATCAGATAATAAAATTGTGGTGTTGAAATGGAAGGACAAGAAATATGTGCATATGATGTCCACCACATGTGGAAGTGAGTCCAGTGATACAAGTGAGCGCTGGTGGAAAGATAAAAAAACCAAGGTTGTTTGCAACCTTGGTTACAACCAGACCAGCTATAATAAGAATGTATAAAGCGCATTTGGGTGGAATCAATCTAAATGATAGGTTCATTGATGCGAACACACAAATAGCCAATTGGGATCTCTTCTCACTTTCTCGACTTAATTACCGTAAATAGTTGGGTTTTGTGTATTATAGAGATTATAGATCCTTCAATATTCCGAAAAGAGATCAAATGAGTTTACTCGAATTTTGTCTTTACATTGCTGAATCCTTGTAAAATGTGAAAATAAAAGTCTGCTGCTGGAAGACCACATGAAATCAGAGCAATTATCCAATTAATCTACATCTTCTAAAAAGAGGAGAATAATCATGTCTACTCCCAAAAATGAAGTTCGCTATGATGCATTTGGACATAGGCCTGAATCTGTTGCTAGGGTGTATAAATCTCGATGACGCATGGAAGGATGCAAAGGAAAATTAAGAATAAAATGTGTGAAATGTAATCTATTTCTTTTTCTTCAGAATAATAACTATTTCAAAAAATTCCATAATAAATGGTATATTATTAGAAGATTATTCTTACAAGGTATGCATAATATTTCAAGATATGTATAGCATACGTGTAATATATATAGTATTAGTAACAAGATATGTATTACAACTACTGCAAAATATGTATAACATTTTGGCACAATACATAACTTTAGGTAAAAAATCATTTAAGTTGTTTAAATTGATATATTTTTTTAACAATAAATAGGTCTATTTATTGTAAAACAAAATTGGTCTTATTTATTTAAAGAATGACACTTTTACTCAATTGTGACCTGATGTACCCATATGGGGACATAAATTTTAACTATTTTAAAATTTTAAAAATAAAAAAACTAATTTTATTTTCTTTTTTCTAAGCCTAAAAGCGTCATAATTTGCTAATAAAATAATTTTTCTATGCAGCAAATTTTTCTCGGGACTGAAGAGGTTAGGAATAAGTGAATGACCTCTGATGACGTAATCATTTTGATTGGATACTGGAAACGATTCGTGTAAAGGGGTACAATTCGAAGTTCGCTTGTGCAAAAGTTTCCGGCCACTCATCATTTCTTTGTTTTTTTTCTGTCGGTAAAGTGTTTTTTGGTCGTGTTTGTGAATGAATCAATGTGAATAGCATAATTTGAATTCAAAATTGAAAAGCTCAACAATTATTGTTCGTAAATGAGTGATTAGTTTGTCGCTAAAGGGCCAAACTTCTCGAGATATTACGGAAAAGTTATCGATCGGTAGATCAACTGTGAATGATATTTAAAAATTGTATAAAGATGTCCGTGGCCTTCAAGACTTTCTGAGGTCCGAAGATCCTGGAAAAGGATTATTTTTGTAGACAGAATTATCAGGAGAAAATGAATTGATGACCCGCATAAAAATTCCATTGCAGTATCCCGCGATTTAAAGAATGAAAATATTGCTGAAATAAGTCGATCCACCGTGTCAAAATGCTGATGTGATGTAGAACATTATGGAAGAGTCAGTGTTCAAAAATTTATCATGGGTAAAAAAATCAAATCACCCGACTGGCGTTTTCCAAAAAACACAAAGTCTGGTCAAGTGAAAACTGAAAAAAAGTGCTATTTTTCCATCAATCCAATTTAAAACTTTTTTGGAAATGATGGAAAACACTACTTCCGATAATTGAACAACAAAAGATATGGTTTGATCTATGTTATTCCTACCATGAAACTTGGCGGAGGGCACGTTGTTCTGTGGGGAGTATTTTCTTCAAAAAGTGTAGGTCCGTTATTTAAAATCTACGGCAAGGTGAATGATGCAATCTATAAGGATATCTTGCAAGGTTATTTACTGCTTTATTAGAGGAAAAATTCTGGTCGCAACTATTTATTTTAACATGATAACGATTTAAAGATTGTTTGCAATCAATGACCCAAACAATTTCTCTTTTGAAATAGCCAGCCCAATCGACCAATAGAAAATCATTGAAAAGAATTTGGCAAATGTGTGTAGAGCTATAAAAATTTCAACTCAGCCGAAATTTCCTAAAAATTGCAAGAAGGGAAAAAACGTATCATAGGCGATCTTTAATCGCTGATTGTATGAATGTCATGCTGCCGTACCGCAGTACGTATTATTAAAATAATGCTGATAAAATATTAATTGTAAATGTTGTTGATCACTGTGTTTTGCTATTACAATACCATTTTTTCTAACTTGCGAAAGTAGCCGGAAACTTTTGAGAACATGCGATTTCCTCTGTGCTTAATTTTGTCAATTAAATTTATTGATATTTATATGTTATTCCATAAATAAGTACCTAACTATTTTGTCAATAAAATGTATCAGTATCACTTTGAAATTCCTCTTCTTATGGATATAATTACAAATTAAGTGAAAAATTTTTGCTGGCCGGTAACTTTTGACCGCCACTGTATACGACTGGTATTGATATAAACAATTGATTATATTTTCAAAGCAAAAAATACAATGTTAAATGTCAGAAATCATTATTTAGTGAAGTCACCACATACTGTAATATATGCTGCTAATACGATGTAGTATGAATCAAATTTATTTTCAATATCTGGCTGGAGAAGAACATTCCATAACGTTTGTATGCGTACCCGAAGTGCATCTGTAGAAGTTATAAGAGTGGGATAACGACTGAGACTCCGAACAACGAAATCCCCCGCATGTTAAATGGGTGACATATCCAGCGAATACGCAGGACGCGGAAGAAGCTGCGTGTGTTCTGCTGATAAGAAGTTTTAAACATTCTTTGCAACATGCGGACAGGCAATATTCTATTCAAAGGTAGCTCAGGAATGCCTTGAAAGACAGGAGTGACATCGGACTCCAGCTTTTCACTTATGTATCTGTTGCTGTTCAAATTACCTACGATTTGTCGCAGCTGGAGATCGTTCTTGATGGGGAAATCGCATGCCAGATCATAACTCCCGATGTTCGCTCAGTATGATATTCACTAATGCACACCGGCATAGCGTTTAACATGAACGCGGCATAGTGGTACCACAAAATATAGGGAGATTCGTCAGATAAAACAACTTGTTTCTAATCTGCTTGGGAGTTTCTATGATCAGTCGCAGGTAGATAGTTTTTCGGGTGGAGGATCCCTATAAAAAATGAATCTTGCACGCAGTGAACAGTACAACAGGCATCGAAGAATTGACAATAGAGACAGTGATAGAGCTGTAGCAGTTGGTTAATGTCTAGTTACAGCTGTACGATCCGTCAGCGCCACGCGAACAATGTGTCTATCATTCCACTTTAAAGTCATCGTTCGGGGTCTATTCTCAGATTTCTGAGTTGTCTGAACTTTGTCGGTCCACAGCTTTCAATCTCTCATCATTCTGCATCTGTTACACTGCATATGAGGTACTATTGTGCATAGGAAAATCCTCCTTCATGAAGACCGAAGATTATCTCCCATTCAAACTTGATCATTTGTTGAAATGTCCTCTTCCTATGTCAAAAAAACATTGTTACGTTTCACTTAATATTTATCATCAGCAGACAATCATAGACTATTCCCAATGTTGCATAACAGCCTTTTTTTTACTCTCTAGTCTTTTTATACCCCAGAATGCGTGAATTTTCAAGCGCTTCGTGTCTAACAGATTTTCCATCGGAACTATAAAGTTTTCGGGAGCGAAAGTTATATTTCCAGTTAGCTCATTCTGAACACTTTAAGATTTTATAATTTTTATTCTCCTATATTGAAGTGCTACTTAATAAGCTGCAAATTAGTGAATTCAAGGGAGCCACTTACTACACCTCAACGAAGATAGCCACACCTGACCAGAAATTGACTGCATGGCGTCCGAAAATATCTGTTCAACCAGTTGCCTTGATCAAGTAGGTGGCTCCCTTCAGGAAATCCCGTACCTCCTGTCTGCTCGTGAATTTGGCTTGCCGGTATATAGAGATGAGATGTTTGAGGATCCCCCTTCCTTCTACTATTGCGAATTTTAATATTGATGCTAATTCTAATATTGGTAGTTATTTTTCTCATCTTCCAAATTCTGACGATGACATGCAAATTGATAATTCAAACTCTGACTCTGCTAAAAGATGTCATGATGATGACAACAGTAATAACTAATGTTCAATATAAGAAAAAAAACCACCCAAAACTCCACTGACTCCAATAACGAAAATAAAACCAGAAAAATTAAAGTTCCACCTTTTTATATAGAGCCCATTAAAAATTAGGATAATTTACTTCCAACTCTTAAAATTTATTATATTGATGCTAATTCTAATATTGATTATTCTTTTTCTCATCTTCCTAATTCTGACGATGACATGCAAATTGATAATTCAAACTCTGCTAAAAGATGTCATGATTATGACGACAGTAATGACTTAACTAATGTTCAATATAAGAAAAAAACTACCCAAAATTCTACTGACTCCAATAACGAAAGTAAAACCAGAAAAATTAAAGTTCCACCTTTTTATATAGAGCCCATTAAAAATTAGGATAATTTACTTCTAACTCTTAAAATTTATGCTCCTTCAGTTTCTCCGTCTATGAAGACACATTTTATTAGAGTTTCAGTAAATTCTGAAGAGTACTATAAGAGTGTGCAGCGGATTTTAACGCTGGAAAAGGTGCACGATAGAAGTTTTCTTCTTGAAAACGAAAAAAAAATTGCCTTAAGAAGTTTTCTTGCAAATGCCCCTCTTGACGTTGTTCAAAGATATCTGGACCATAAAGGACTCCATGATATCTCAGTAACTCAAATGTATCGGGGCAACACGAAAAACCGTGTTCCACTCCCGCTGTTTCTGGTGCAAGTGCCCAGACAGCAAAATGAACCACACCTCATTTTTCTAATTTCTGAGATCTTCGGCTTCAGGTCCAGTTTGAAAAGTATTGTAGTCGCAAGGGCCCTAATCACATTATAGTTTCAAGATTTCTTTTATGACATTTTTAAAGATACTTTTTTATGAAAATTATAGTATATTTTTAATAAATTAAAATTTGCTAAAATTGAGTTATTTGCATTCAATTATAAAAGTATTTTTCACTGTTAAGAATTCAAATGCACAATTTATTTATTTATGTGAAATCATTTACACAGACGATATTTACGCATTTACATTTCTAAAATTAAAATGTGCTGAAACATAAAATAACGTTTTCACTTAACAGAGTTTAAAAATATAATAATAATTTTAAATATACATATTGTTGTTTTCAAATATTAATCTTATGAAATAATAATTTGTGAATCAATAAAACTGTGACATTTGCTAGTTAATGCGTAAAATGAAACAGAAACTCAAACAGTTTTACCTACAAGATTATGTGTGTTCAATGTGTGTTCAAGTGTTCAATAAGTGTTCTTTCGTTACACGGCATATATCAAGTAGGTAGTTCAGTTCTTCACAAGCATTTATTAGCAAAGAAATTCTGTTGAGACGATCACCCGATATGATGCCATAAAATTCTACCCATAAGGCACTAAAAAATTGTGCGTATGTGCCTCCTCTGCCAGCTACCATTGCAGCTGTTGCAACAATGACCCTGCAAACACTAAACAAAAATTTAAAATTTTCCGACATCCCTGATGTGACTAGAGATGGGAATTCTCGGAAAAAAACCCGGAAAAATTTGAAAAAAAAACTTTTTTTTTTCAGTTTTTTTCCGAAGGCTATTTTTCAATTTTTCCGAACTGAAAAATTGAAATTTCATTTGTGAAATAACATAGTGAAAATTTTGTAATAGCTACATTCTCATACTTTTTATTTTATTTATTTTTATGTTGAGTGTCCAATGTTAAAACTTTAATGTGGGTAATCTGATCTCTGAGTAGAAATCTGTTTGAGAAGACTTGAAAGGATTCTTCACATTTTTTTCTTGTTTGAAGCACAAAACCCTTCGCAAAATTTCTCTTAAAAATTGACATTTCAGAAAAAAGTTTAATCAAAAATCTTTCGCAAATGCAGTGATTGAAGAAAAAAAAATCTCATGCCATATAGCAGCTGAATCTTATAAAGTTGTATATACGTATGTATAAATAACCTTATTCAAAATGTCTAAATAGGAATCTAAATATTGTAATATTTTCTTATTCACAAATTCTGAATATATTTTGTACAAGTATATACAAAAAGTTCACAATTTCACTAAAACAGGATTACATGAAAAAATTCTATGTATGTAATTAAAAGCAACTTCTCTTTTTAAAAATTAACTCATGTGCAAAATTATTTCAATAATATGTCGATTAATGGAAATGGTAAAATAAAAAATGTAACATAAAATTTGAAGCATGCATTTATTACTTTTATCTATGTCTTCAAGAAGTAAGTATTGAATACATGAAAATTTTGACTTCCAGTTTTTGGTGTATTTAAATGTTTTAGAAGGTCCTGAACACGATTTGATGGTTTTCGGAAAATATCTGTCACTCTGTGAGTCTGTATGTGACAAAAATTTTATGGGCACTCTATCTCAAGAACTGATGCACATAATTTCACAAAACTTTAGAATCAGTTACACCTTGATATAAACTCGAGATGTTTAGTTATTAGTGTATATTGGCCAACCGATGGCACTGCTATGCTATGCATTATTCATTATTTTCACAATAGTTCTATCTCAAGAACTAATGTATGTATTTTTATAAAATTTCAGATTAATTTAATCTTTGATATAACTTTGTGCTCATTACTTTTTGGTATAAATTGCTCAACAGATGACGTTGCTATGCTGCATTATTATTCATGCATCATTCATTATTATTATCCCTCTGTCTCAAGGACTGAAGGGCGATTTTTTTTAAATCAAACTACAGCTTCAGACAGTTCCTGATATATATTGATGTTTAGTTTTTGGTGTAAATTGCAATATAGGCGGCACTACTGTGCTCCATTTTTCAAGATTTCGTTATTGCTGATTAATTGAATGTTTTTTCAAAGTGTTGAATCTAAAATTGACCTATATTTTATCTCCATAATGTACAATAATGTTGCAAAAACATGGGCAGTTTCCATTAGAAAAGTACAACTGTGCGATAAAACCCTCCCCCCCCACTCCATATTTTACTACAAGTAACTATGTTCCAAATTATACTTTCCCTCTTGATTAAACTTTGAATTTTTGTAGTTTTCTAATGCACAGTAGAAGTTTATCTCTGGATGTAACTGCTTTTGTTAATTCCTCAAATAGCGAGCATTTTCTATTTGTAGTATTCTGTTTTCATAACTTTTGAGTTCCACTCTTAGAAATATAAAATTACCATGTGGAAACATTATTGAATATGGTTTCTTACTCAAGAATAGAATACCAGATTTCAGGATAAAAAGAAAAAAATCACGTCTAATTAAACTTTAAAAAAATATTTTTCTGGTTTCAGTGAGTAAAAATCTAACAGTCAATAAATCTTATGCTATTTTTTTAGTTGCAGCCCTGAGTAAGTCAAACTGAAACTTAGTTTTGTTTGAATTTAGATTATAAAACTATAATCAAAACTTTTTTGAGTTGAGATTGGAAAGCTATACCAAAACTAAACATATTTTTTAAAGAAAATAAAATTATAATTGTAAGAAAAAAAAGTAATAATGTAAAAATATACATTTTTTAAACAAACAATGGAATTTTTGAATACTGATATTCGTAATAATGACAAAACTACAGCAATTCCTTTAAACTAGTATCATTTACTTAAAAACTATACTTATGTAAATGGAATGCATAATTTATTTTCATTCCAAACTGCAGATGTATTGACTCAAGTTTTTACAGTAGGTCATTAGGTAATTAAACGTGTAACTGAAAAATCATTCCAACAGAGATATAATATAACAAACAAAAACGTTTAATAATTATTTTTTCAGTGGAAAAAAAAAATAAACTTTTGAAAACTGGCTTTGCTACTTTCTTTTTATTTTATAATAAAAAGTGAAAATAATTTTCATTTAATACAAATAAATGGGAAAAATGCTTAATATTTAATATTCCCTAAGAAAATATAATTTATTTGGAAGAAACAGTCATGAAAAATCTATTTTTTCCAATTTTTCCAAAAAAAAACCGGTAAAAAACCAGTTTTTTTCCGCCTCTTATATTTTTTCGGAAAATTTACATCTCTAAATGTGACATATCGTTGATGAGGAATAAGACTACTTATTCATACTATGCAACTCCGGTGACCCTCCCCCCATTTTGCCCAATCGGGAGGGGATCTTAAATTTAATCGAAAACTCAAATGTGTATAGCAGGTACTCAGTCACTGAAAAATAGTTAACTATAATCTAAATGTAACGTAATCGTAAGCTAACTGTTTCGTAAACGTAACCTAACTATAACATATCCGCAACCTAGCCATAATCTAACTATTACCTAATTATAACTTAACGGTAACATAACCTTACATAATTGCAACGTAACTGTAGTCAATTTATTACCAAACCGTAGTCTAACTCTAGAGTAATCGTAGTAAGCGTAGTTAATGCGCGTTCGCAGTCTAAGAGTTGGTTGTTCCTGCGACTCAGTTGCAAAGTTGGCGCAGTTGTATTTGAGCTCCCGTTTGTCGTCTACTCGAAAATCAAAACAGCTGTTGTTATTTATGACGGTCAATTATCTGCACGAGGGATATAGGCCCTAGGGCGATTGACTTCCTTGGGGGGGGGGGGGGGGGGTTCTTTCTAATCGAATCTAACCCGTATTTACGCAAGATTACCCAAGGTTCGAAGAAAACTACAGAAAACTCCGGACGGTTAAGTCGACAAGAACGAATGGAATCAAACCTAGCAAATACCATCTATCAGCTTCAAGAGCAGAAACTCTCAGTCGTTGGTGAGTCGAAAATCAACACAGAACAGAAGATAGATACAGTTTCCCCCAGAGGGTTTCAGGGGGCTGCTGCGCCCCTCCTGCCCTTTAGTTTAATAAATAGCGCCCCTCTTGCCCATCATCCAAAAATTAGCGCCCTTCTTGTTGCTCATTCAAAAAAATAGCGCCCTTCTTGCCCCACATTTGAAAAAAAAAAAAAAAAAAAGCAGCCCTTCAGCGATGATGCGGACGCGCTATAACACGTAAATTATGTAAAAAATCGGCGACAGAACGCAAAAAATAGCTCTTACGCGTCCGACAGGACGTGTAATTTCATCAAAAAGTTGCGAAAAAAAGTCGAATTTCACTTTAAAAAAACTGAGAAAGAACGTCTATTTTTCTGCAAAATTCGCGATAAAATGGCTAATTTCGTCACAAAATCCCATAAAAACGGCCGATTTCCTTAAAAGATCGTAAAAAAACGACAAATTTCGTACAAAAATTGCGATAAAACGGAAAATTTTTAAAACAATTCCCAAAAAACGGCAAATTTCGTCCGAAAATCGCAACAGAACGGCAGATTTCGTCAAAGGATTTGCGGAAAAACGGCATATTTCCTGCGAAAATCGCAACAAAACGGAAAATTCCGTCAAAAGATTTGCGAAAAACGGCTAATTTTGTCAAAAATTTCGCGAAAAAACGCAAAATTTGTCAAAATATCCCGAAAAGACGGCAGATTTCGTCGAAAGATCGTAAAAAATGCAAATTTCATCAAAGAGACACACACAGAAAAAAAGTTAATGCCATTGAATTTTTCTGTTCTAAAAACTAATTTTCCTGCTTCAAAATTGTGTTTTTAATGCTCAAAAAGCGGATTTTCCTGCTTCACAATCAAGGCATGTGAAGAGAAAATTGCACCCGGGGCATAATTAGAATTTGAGGCCCCCCCTCCTCCCAACTTTTTCTTATGTCATCCCATAAATGACGTTTATAGTATAAATTTGGCACAAAAGTATTCTTAAAAGTCTTTTTCAATAAATTAGGCTTGCCCCTTAAAAATCTTTTAACAAAATCGGCCTTTTTTTGGGGGGGGGGGGGGGGGATCTTTTAACAAAATTTGTCGTTTTTTCGTGATTTTTAGCAAAATCTGCCATTTTTGCGATCTTTTAACAAAATCTACTGTTTTTTGCGATCTTTTAACAAAATCGACCGTTTTTTCGTGATCTTTTAACAAAATTGACCGTTTTTTCGTGATCTTTTAACAAAATTTATCTTTTTTTCTTTTTGTTCAATTTTTTGGCAAAATTTTTTTTTCTCGATTTTTTGAACTGCTAGATTCTAGATTCAACTCTATAAAAAAGCCCTTAAAAATCAAAAAAGTGCCCTGAAGAATGTAAAAAGTGCCCTTTTCAGAACAGTAGCGCCCTGCCCCTTTTTAAACCTTGGAGAAACTCTGGATACAATGTTAATATGTCTTATTTTTTTTGAACGAAATTTTTCATCAATCATTTTCGAACCGCAATTGATAAAATATGTATGATAATTAAAATTTACAAAAAGTATAATTAAATGTACATTTTACCGCGTAAAACTTATTGTTTAAATACCAAATTTTGTATGTTTAAATATGTAATGAAATGTAAGTATATATATATATATACATATATATGGGTGATTCTCAAAATAGGGGACAATTTCAAAAGTGAAATCTTAAAAAAATTACTGTTAGCAAAATTTCTGAAAAAAATAGGTGTTGTTAATATAGTATTAGGTATACTTTACATGTAGTCAGCAGAGCTAAATATTTAAAAATTAACTTAAAAAAAATAATTAGTATTTTTTTAGCCATGCTAATGACAAAACAAATTGCATGGAATAAATATATTAAGAAATTTTTATTTTCTTCCTGTTTAAATATTTTTTTCTATATTTATTAGCCTTCCTTTTCAGCAAATGGTTTCCATTTTTACATATATACATATAAGGAGAATAAAAACATTACCAAAGAGCAAACTTTGTTTACATGAGCAACATTCTGACACTAACAATGTAAGAAGCTGTCTTAATGATTTTCCTACAGATTTAATGCATATTTTAGGGATAATAAATGTAATACCTAAATTTATATGTAAAATTAAACTTTATAAAAGATACAATATAAGCAATGGTTACATTTATGCACATAGGAGTCTTTAGCATGGACAGAAAAACCATGCTAATGACACTGATATTTGTCCATGCTAATGACAAATTTTAATTTAAATAAGATTATGAGTCATAATATAATCACAATGCAATAGTCCTTTCTGGAGCTTTTTAAAACACAAAAGTCCTGTGCAAATAAGTAAAATAAAAATTTTATTTATAAAATAAATATGAAAATTATTATCCATTCTAATGACATACAATTGATGTACGCCCCTAATATTCAACTTCAATTCTTAAAATACAATACATGCTTCTATTTTCAGGCTGGGATAAAATGGCTACTTGTTGCCATGGAGAAACTGTATATTTTCAAAATATTGTCGTATGTGAAAATGAAATTTTGATTAATAACCAGCTGTTATAGTATGACCTTGTTTTGAAAATAGAATATGGAGGACAAACATTAATTCTTATTTTATATACTATAATTTTATTTTTAAAAAGAAATTTATTGGATAAATCCCCTCCTTGATTAATTTAAAGAAAGAATAACATTTGTTTTATTTTATAAACATGATATTAACTCTTGAAAAAGCTAGTATATACAAGGCACAGCTGCTGTGGACATCCATGCTAATGACATTTTGAACATTTATTCTGTTATTTTAAGGTGTTTTTAACTAAAAAGTGAGTAATTCTTGAGTGCAAATAATGAATAATATTAAGACAAACATATCTAAATATAAAAACATGACAGAAAACCTCTCAATTTTTTTTGTATGCCGAAAGACATAAATTGTCCCCTATTTTGAGAATCACCCATATATGTATATATATATATATACATATATATATATATAATAAAAATAAACAAATAATAAAAAATAAAAAATACAAATATTTATGTCTATAGACCAAAAATTTTTTTGCTGTTTTTTAAAATTATTTATGGTTATTTCAATACCTAATCTACTCCTTTTAATAAAGAAATAAATTTTCGTTCCGAAAAAGAAGTGCAAGCAAGATTCCAACTCACATAGAAAAATCTCAAACTTCGTGTATTACTGACCAGCTACATACCACATACCATTATAAACTGTAGCGCTATTTACATTCGATCTTGATTTTCGAGCATACGACAAACCAGAACTTAAATACGTATGCGCCAACTTTTAACTCTTAGTTACTGCAACTACCGTTTCCCTCGCAGCCTCTACTCAGGCTATTAGAGTTTCAGCTAGTTGGGGAGACCTACCAAATTGCTCGGCGAGACATCCAGAAACTGTCACAGGCCACCCAAATCAATACCTTAAAGAGGGGTCTGAGCAGGTCCAATCAAAAGCAGAAGAACCGTCGCATCATCGGCTCTTAATCGCAGAGACCTTATATAGAGGAGACCGCATGCTCGGATATTAGCGAGAATAATATCATTACTGGTTGCTTTACAGCCAGTCGGAACTGAAAATCCCCTATAATAAGGCTCCTCCAAGATTCCAGCTAGTGGATACCTAACCGTAACCTAGCTGTAGCATAATTGTAACCTAATCGTAACCTGACGTTATTTTAACCGTAATGTAACCATTGCTTAATGATAACTTAACCTTTTACTTAAAAGTACATAACATCCGTAATCTAACGCTAACTTAACAATAACCTAACTGTAATGTAACAATAATTTAATCGTTATCTATTTATAACATAATCGGAACATAACCGGAACCTAATCGTGATCTAATTACAATATAGCCTAATGTAGGCCGTACACTAAAGCAACTGAGCAATGTGCTGTATGATTTAGGAGAAGAGAAAAATCAAAACATAGGAATAAGCTGTTTCAATATGCTTTAAACATGTTTTTTCTCTGAAGTTGAGCAACATAGTCGATGACTGGCATGAATATGGGACTTGCTTAAATTTAACCTGATCGTAAATTAATTCTGACAAAACCATAACCTTACCATGGCCTAACTATTGTCTAACTTTAATGTAATTACCATCTAATCGTTACCTCACTGCAACATAACTAATCAAATTGTAAGCTAAGTATAACGCAACTGCCCTCTACCCATATTCTATCAATAAATTAACTGTGATTTAACGGCACCTTATCGATAACTTAACCGTAATGTAACCGTAACCATACTGTAATATGACTGTAGTCTATCCGTACCTAATTATAACCGAATTTCAATGCAACTGTAAGCCATCCGCAATTTAATCGCGATCTATCGGTAACCTAAATATAACCTAACCGTAACGTAAGCGGAACCTAACAGTGACGTAACCGTAATCTAACTGTTACCTAATACTGATCCAATTGTAACTAATGTTAACCTAATTGTAACGTAATCGCAAGCTAACTGTAATGTAACTGCAACTTTATCATGACCTAATTGCAACCTAACCTTAGTTTAAGTGTCACCTAACCATAATTTAACTGTAACCTAACAGTTACCTCATCGTAACATAAGATTAACTAACTGCAATTGTAACCTACCTTGCTAACTGTAACATAATCGCAACTTAATAGTAACCTAAAGTGAGGTGTTTAACCCTTCACTGCACGATTTTTCTTTTCTTTATGAAAAAAAAATTTTTGATTAATTTAGGTAGTCATAAATGCAGGAAAAATAATTAAAAAATTCTGACTTCACATACATTTTTTTAATATGGATTTTTGTGCTATGTGCCATATGTATCCCAAAGCACACAATGAGATGTTTACATTTTTGCACCAAATGTGGCATGAAGCTCACAATACTTGTGTATTATAAATACAAAAAGTGTGTAATATGTATTTAAGAAATGTATCAGGTCTTTAACCCTTTGACGGGCAAGTATTTGCGCCACCGTTATGATGAATTCACATCGGAAGATCGCGAGTTATAAGCATTTTAAATTTTTTGACCCTCACCAGGGGGGTCTCCTGTCAACAAAAATTAGCACCGTCTCATAAAAAATTACCAAACAAAATTTGGCCGCGCTACGAATATTTAGATCGCGAGTTATAAGCATTTTAAATTTTTCGACCCTCACCCCGGGGGGAAGGGTGTCTCCTGTCACCAAAAATTAACACTGTCTCATAATAAATTACCAAACAAAATTTGGCCTCGCTACGAAAATTAGATCGCGAGCTATAAGCATTTTAAATTTTTCGACCCTCACCGTTGGGGAGGGGGGGGGGGTCTCCTGTCACCAGATATTAACACTGTCTCATAATAAATTACCGAACAAAATTTGGCCGCACTATGAAAATTAGATCGCGAGTTATAAGCATTTTAAATTTTTCAATCCTCACCATGGGGCGGATCTCCAACCAGCAAAAGCTGCATTATCCATCCTTGTTTTATCTTAAGACGATTCTTTTCTATACACATTAGGGTGGAGCAAAAAAAATTAATTTTTAAAGATCAAAAACGGGTAGGTGCCAAAAGTTGCCTTTATACTAGTACATCAACTGCGTGAAATTTTACCGCTGTAAAAAAAAAAGGCTTGAGTCTGCGCTTTTGCTCTAAAAATCGAAATTTTCGGTGAAATTTGTCATTTTTTGACTTTTTTTTTTAATTAAAAAAATTTCTACAGAGCTGGTTATTATTTAAAAGTGTTACTTAAACCTTTATATTTATCTGCTTAACATATTTAAACTATAAAACAATATCTGTAGTCTGTATAATTGGAGCAAATCTGACAACTTTTGGTAAAAGCCAGCGTTACCTCTCTATTGGAGTATACAAAGAAATGTTGTTTTGAATGCATTTCATACCTATCTGCTCTCAAACCTATTCTGTATATAACACGTAGATGTGGCTGCATTTCATATCCCACCCGTCTCAGCCACCCAACAATCTAGGCCCAGTGTTTTATTTATGTATTGAATTGTTATTTTTTTCCCCAAGAAGGGCATAAGTTTTCTTTGTATCAAAGTAGTTTACCTCTTCTTTGTTTTCACTGACATTGGATGCTACTGGTGTTACATGCTGCATGTATATTTTTCTACCTTGTATAACAGAAGAGGAAGCTGAGTAATGTGTTAGGTATGTTGTTAATTGAACCTATTCAGCAGTCTATTATCTTCATTAAATTTTCATGCAATTAATACATTATGATTGATAGTTCTGTTACCACAACATTTTTTCAATCAATTACATTATATATATAATGATATACCTAAAAATTGATTGTATGAATTCAGTTTCTAGTATGTCATCATTTACTGTACCTATTACATTCAATATATTTTGAGAAGCTAGTAGTTTAATATTATGACGATCGTCACAGAGGATTGCAAACAAAATTTGCGTGTAAAGCAACAGTATTTCGAAAGAAGTTTTGGTATTTGTTTTATGTCGTTTCCTGTATTGTTTCGTAGTCGAGTTATTTCTAATAAGTTTTTAGACCTATTCTTTAGGTGTGTATTACATTTGGTATAAAATATCCCGCGATATAAACTTTGATTATATATTTTGTGAGTGAATCTATAGACTCTGATTGCCAATCTGTGCTTATATAAAACGGAAAATTTTACTCGCTTTATGAGCTTTTTTTTGTACGAGATTTTCTTAATTCCTATTCCTCATTTCTTCTGGGAAATAGCTTTCCTTATGAATTAGCTTTGCAATCTCCGACAGAAATTTCTAGTCTGTTCTGAGTATCTTTTACTTAATTTGAGAAAATAATTTTTCAAAATTATTATCTATTTTATAAAAAATTGCAATAACAAGTGAATAGTACGTAGACAAAGATTTTCTTATTGCTCCAGTGAATCCATGTAGATTATAACGTTTTACATCGACTTCTCTAATAATAATTGACGCAGGGGAAATTCACTGGAGTTGAAGTAGCAGATGATCCATTATTATACACAATTCTAAGCTTACCCATTGCAAAATGGTTCACAGCGACAAATAGAACTCTCCTAAATTTAAATGAGTAGTTATAGCCAATTAGAGTCTGTACATTCTCTCAAAAAGTACTATGCATTATAAGTTTATGCCCAGGACAGTTCACCATCAAATATTGTTCACTTATAAAATGGGGGTCTAAAAGTTAATGGGAAATTGCCTGACTACGAAAACAATTAGAAAACGGTATAAAACTAATGCAAAAAAAAAGTTATTTACAACAACGGTTGCTCTGCACGTGCAGGACAAATTCCCATTGCAATTCTCTCTGGCGATCACCAGAAATCACATTAAACAGTTCGCTTCTCAACATATAAAAATGCAAAAGCAGAATAAATGATGGCATACTTATAGTTGAAATACCTGAAATCATCTTTGAAGCAGGTGATTTCTTAAAAAATATAATTGACTGAAAAAATGTTGTGGTAACAGGACTTCCAATCACTTTCTTCAACTGGATGTATGTTTGATAAAGATAATAGATGGCCGAATAGATCCCTTTAAAAATATTCCCGTACATTACTCTGCTTGTCATTTTTTTGTATAAGCTGTAAAAATATACATGAAGATAATCACAGCAACATGTGGATACAAAGAGCAGATAAACTATGTGGATGCATCGAAAACATGCCAAATTTTGATAAAGAAAATCACAAATCAATATATAAATAAATAAAACACTATACTAAGATGATCGAATAGTTGGGACGGGTGGTATATGAAATATAGTCACCTCCACGACGTATGTCCAAGGAAGTTTTGAAAAGAAGAGCTGTATTAAAAACAACAATTCATTGTAGTTTGTCCAAATAGAGTGTTGATGCCGTTTTCTTACCAAAAATTGTCTGTTTTGCTCCAGCTATACGGAATAAAGATATTGTTTTGTAGTTTAAATATGTTAAGCAGATAAATATAAAAGTTTAAGTAACACTTTTAAATAAAAACCAGCTCTGTAGGAATTTTTTAATTTTTTTGAAAAAATGTCAAAAAATGACAAATTTTACCCAAAATTTCGATTTTTAGAGCAAAAGCGCAGACTCAAGCCATTTTTTTTTCAGCGGTAAAATTTCACACAGTTGATGTACTAGTATAAAGACAACTTTTGGCACCTACCCGTTTTTGATTTTTAAAAGATAATTCTTTTCGCTCCACCCTAATACACATTCTACAAATTTGGAAAAAAATATGTAATTATTTATAAATTTTTATTTATGCAGTTTTTTTTATATATATATTAATTCAAGTTTTTTCTTTTTCTTTGATATTAATTCAAGTTACACTTTTTGAGCGTGATGACCGATAAGAATTTTTTTTTTCTTTTATTAAATAAATGAGATGTTAATATCGTTTAAAATATTTTTATTATCTTATAACACATGTAGGTTAATCAGGAATTTTTATCATTGAAACTATAGGTTTATGGTAACTGAAATAAGAAACATAAGTTTGAGACTTGATATCCTCTAAATATCTGAAAAATACCGTGTCACTGTCTGCCAAAGTCTACCAAAGGATACCGTGCCGAACTGAAACGAAGTTAGCCGGAGTGTTAAGTTTTTTATCATTATGGAATTTCTACATTCGGTCACCGCGCTCAAAGCCCACGATAAAAGCTATGCAATAGCTTAAAAATGGTTTTTAGAACACCCCCCCCCCCCTCGACTTTACTTATATGTCAGCCTCAAAATTGAAAATTGTTAAAGTTCCTTGCTGTATTTCTAACATACTTGTAAAAATAATCTAATATTCCTTCCACCTGAAACTGAGAAAATATTTTACCCCATTGTCCCAATAAAGTTTTCAAAATTTGCAAAACATTTTTTACCGTCACATTTGTCCCTACAAACAATAAGAAATTGTATATTATATCTATACATTACTACGCTGAGATTTACATCTACACCCTAACACATACATAATACCAAAATTTCCCCCAAAATAATATCCCCCAGTGAAATTGTAAATATACAATTCCATTTTAAAAATTCCATTACGTTTTCATAACATTATAAATCAATACTTGCTAAAATATAATTAGTAACTTATAAATTTAGTTACATTCTTAGACCTAATTCGGTTTAACTTGCAATGAATTACAAGTAACTTTTATATCAATTTACAAAAAGCAGTTACAATTAACTCGTAATTAATTGCAATTTAATTTAAATACATTTCATAGAATTTAATTTAGATTTACTTGTATTAAATTGCGCGTGTAAAAATTGTAATCTGTACAAACGTAATTTACATTTATTTGTAATACGTTAGAATTTAATCTAAATTATATTTTTAAAGCTGTAATTAGAATTTTTAATAATCAATTACACATTAAGCGCAACACACAATTAAAAATATAGTCGGAATTGTCTTGTAATCAAATACAAGTTACTTGGATTATATAATTAAAAATATAATCTGAATCATCTCGTAATCCATTTAAGGTTAATTTAATTATATAATTAAGAATGTAATCTGAATCGTCTTGTAATCTAAATACAAATTATTCTAATTACATTTTAAATGATAAAAAGAGAATTGAATTGTAATTCCATTATACGATAATCAAATTACGTATTTCAAAAGCGTATTTGAAATTACTTTGTAATTCTTCCCTGTTAATTAATTACACTGCGAGGAGATTACAATGTATTTTAATCTGTAATTTCATTACTTTGTAATTAGATTCTGCCCAACACTGCTGTGAAGTAGGAAAGTATCTGTGGTTTGTTTTTGTTTATTCATCATCTGGCGCCGAGAAGGAGAAATAGGATGTCAAATTTCTTTATCATCTGGCTCAGAGGAGATAAAGAAATCAGAAATAGATTGTTTACACAATCAGATCATTAACTTTGGTGTTTTGCTATGCAGAAAAAAAATCACGAATGAATTTCTTTCCTTTTCTTCTTTCTTTTTTTTTCCTTTTAACTTAAACATTTACTTTTTCTATGTTGATAATTATTATTATCTTTAAAAAATTCTCTATTAAAATAGCTACCTTAACATTATAACTTTTTCATATTGAAAATGTCTTCTTGATATAAATGAAGCACTTTTTTTTTAAACTACAGTAGACTCCCTCAAATCCGCACAGCTTGGGACCAGAGGTTGTGCGGATTTTAGAATTTTGTGGATTTCTGGTCATTGCTTTGTTTACATTTTTGAAACAGTAATTTGAGTGCAATTAAGAGTGCATTTGAGACGATAGTGAATGCTTACAATATAATAAAATATTACAATAAGTAATGAACTAAAATAATAAAAATTTAGATAATTTTTTAAATGATTAAAGTACTAATAGCAAAGGTCAAGTTAACAATCATTTAGTAGGATTAAATATTCATTATAAATATAAATGTATTTTTCCAAAATCCAAAACCCATTCACTAATCCTATGGAAGAAATTTATACATATATATAGATTGCAATTCAATAATTTAATTTTTTTTTTTTTTTTTTGGACAGCTGAGATTGATTTGTATGGAGAGCATTTTTTTTTATTTTTTTCAGTTTTGTTTACAGATATTTTCATGAGGGCACTTTGATTTTCGGAACTGGTTTCGATGGTGAAAGCATCTTCATAGAAAAATCTGTAATCAAAATCGAAAAAGTAAAAAATGGATGGTCTTTGTACAAATCAATCTCAGCTATCCAATGCCAAAAAAAAAAAAAAAAAAGGTTATTTAAAAATATTGAACGATAATTTTTTTAAATTTTTTGGCATTTAAAAATTATAGAAAAATCACACGATTCCCACTTCTTCAAAGAAAAACATGTTTGTATAACCTGCATTTCAAATGTTTTTTCTTGCATAACCCACAGGCTATACACCCAAAAATTTAGTACATTTGATTGACAGACTAAGCAAAGTCATATACACTTTTCAACTATGTTGGAAAATGTTAAAATTTTGAATGTTAAATTTGTAATTTATTTTATGTTAGTGCAAATTTTATATAGATTACACACACATTTAAACAATACTCCTATTATTCAGTAAAATATACCCAACAAACACATAACTGGTGGGCCACTATAGGCGTCGTTAGCGGTGGCCCAAAGTGTTTGATAACGGCCCGCCATCTTTGGCCGTAACGGCTCCGTCAAAAGACTGTCACGCCGGCCAGAAAATCATTGGCCATGAATACAAGAAGTTGCCCACAAATGTGCCATTAACCTTTTATCGAAAATATCAGACAGCCACAAACTGGCCACAATTATTCTTTTAAAGGCCATTAAAAATAAAGGCTGGCCAGAAGATCACCCTCAGCCAGCCATTTGTGTTTGTAAGAATTAATATTTAAACATAAATTCAAAATTTGTTCTATAAAAAATATTTGCTGGAAGATTATTTAAATGATAAAATGTCTTTGCATGTAAAACAAATATACTAATAATCTTTATGTACACTTTTCAAAAAAGTTATAAATTTACTTATCTTCAAATTTCTCAAAAATTTCCAAAACATAAGTTGAAAATGAATTTATTTGTTTATTATTTAATTATATGTTCATTTTCAACTTATATGTTTTGGAAATTTCTGAGAAATTTGAAGATAAGTAAATTTATAACTTTTTTGAAAAGTGTACATAAAGATTATTAGTATATTTGTTTTACATGCAAAGACATTTTATCATTTAAATAATCTTCCAGCAAATATTTTTTATAGAACAAATTTTGAATTTATGCTAGTGATGCATGTAATAAGTTAATGCTTTATGTTTTTTTTTTATATTTTCATTGGTTTTTAGACTTTTAGGCTACTTCAGCCAAGCGAAAAGACCCAATAAATAATGCCTCCTACAGAAGGAATTTATAAAGATATCTCGGTTGCATTCTAATACTTTTAAATTATTTATTTTATTTTATTTTGTTTATTATTTTTTGCATTAGATTGTTGAGATCGATTCGTAGGCATTTTTTTTATTTTTTCGATTTTTATTGTAGATTTTTTATGAGGATGCTTTCACTTTCGTAACCAGTTCCGAAAGTAAAAACATCCTCATTAAAAATATCTGCAAACAAAATAGAAAAAGTAAAAAACGGCCTTTGTACAGATTAATTTCAGCTATCTGATAGGAAAAATATCGTTTCAAAATATTAAAATGTAACAGAGATATCTTTATTGATTTCTTCTATAGGATTAGTATTACCGAACGAATCGTTTTGCTTGACTGAAGTAGCCTGTTAATGGCTGTCACGAATATATTGTGTTTATTCATTAAAGAATTATTATGAAACCTGTCGAATATTTTTTGCATCATATTTTAATATACAAAAGAATTTTCATTTAGATTTTATTTGAATAATTAAATAATCAAACATTACAAATATATATATATATATATAATAATTGCTGTTTAAAATATATATTATTTTAATCTTTTCATAGTAGCTGAAAATTATTTACAGTAATTGAAAATGTATCAAAATTTTGAATGATCTGACAATTTTATTTAATTGTTTAATGAATGAAATATTTTCGATGAAAAATTGTTAATTTTCTTCGCTCAAAATAAAAAAAAAAAAAAAAAAAAAGAAAAACCCATCATTTACAGTCATGTTATTTACAACTTTAAAGAAGCTATTTTAAGAATCTAAAATTAAACCGATAGCTATTTTATCTAAAATAATTCAACCAACCTCTACAAAAAAAGAATGGTATTTTGCACAATTTTATACAAGACACATGAAATCGCTCTTTCTCACTTTTAATACATGAAAAGAAAAATAAATTTTACTTTTAAGAATCAGTGTAAACTTTATATAAATTAAACTATTTTATTTTTTGCAATATTTTTAATGACATGCACGGTAGAAAACAACAATTGTTATATGAAAATATGATTAACTTTCAAACTTTTAAAAAATTCTTAAAAGTATATAACTTTAATTTAGCTGCTTTTCCTAATTTATACAAAACTTTAAAATAACAAATAAGCGATGAATAGCAGAGTATAAAGTAAATATTATTTTATATTTGTTACAATACAAGTGCATTTTTTAAAATGTATGATGTCTTAAAAATGAATAGGTTTCCTATATCTTTCTATTAGGTTTCCGGTATCAAACAAACCTAAGGTGGATGCAACAAAACTCAAGAGGTTATAATGAATTATAAATTAATATTCTTTAATGAATAAACATAATAAAACATACCCATATTGTGGTGACATATCCAAATTGCAGTAGCATTCGTTAACATGCTTTTTCTCCCTGATGTGACTGTCTAACTGAAATGATTTGCTTATCAGCACAGAGAGGATACAGAAATTCTTGGAAAATTCCCCACATACTTGTTGACCTTGAAAGAGAGCATGTATTGTACTAAGGCCCAAACAGATCTGACCACTTTTTGCGGTTACTCGTCGGATCATTTATTGTGGCGACACATTCATTATTTCCAGTATGACCATTAAAATATATCCATGCAAAGCTATTCGCGCTTGCAGATGAAAATAAATCAAAATACATTCTTTCTTTTTTTTTTCTGATAACATTATTTTTTAAATTTTAGAAAGATCTTTCCTAGATAAAAAATGTGAAACTAATTGTATTTTTAAGCAAATGTTAGAGATACAGAAATCAACATTTTTGGAAATATATTATGCATGCATGACTAAAAATGATTTTATGCATGTATGTGTAAGTTTTGCATGACTGAGTAATGGGGAGGGGGGTGGAAATGGACTGCTTTAGGCTTAATCTAAAAGCGTTTTTCTATTTTAATATTTATTATAAATTATTTTACTATATTTTAAATATTTATTCATTTTTCCCAACTCTTTTTTATGAATAATGAATGTAAAAATGTGCCGGTGAAGAAAAAACTTGGAATTCTGTATACATTTTGGGGATAATTTTTATTTCTTATAAAAATATTTTCAAATTAAATAAAATATGTCATTTATTTTATTGTTTTAAATATAAATCTCGTAAATTATGCATATGCTAATTAAACCCAGATTTCAAATAATTTTTGAAAGAAATAAAGACCAAAAATATGTACATTTTCTCTCTTAAAATAAAAATGCTGGTCAGTTTATATTAGCCCTCTGCTTTCTAGATGTTGGAGGACCATTACTTTTTTGCCCGAAACCGACCATTAAGAGTTTACCGGCAAAGTAAATGCAACAGTTCTGTCATTGCCGAGCCGTTAACGGCTCGGCGATAGCTGCCGCAATTAGCAGCGGCTCACTTGCGGTACAGCATTGTTTTTGTACAAATGGCCTTAACTCTTTTTGGCTGCGACAAAACCAGCTTACAGCCTTAAGTCAAGTGTTTGTGGGGTATATTTTAATCAGGAGAGGGAGGGGAGGTATTTTAAATATCTAGAAAAGCTCATGTGAATTTGATTTCATCTCATTAGTACCCACAGAACAAAATTAAAGGAAGGGAATAGATAAGTGCTTGTTAAGTTTCACTGCCAAAATTAGTTTTGAGCAAGAGCAAAGATAATTTCAAGAGTCAAATTCAAAGAATTTGTAAAACTAATGTTTTTAAAGCTAAACATAATATTCAATAAATGACAAATGTCAAATAGCATTTAAGTGTATGAATAAATAATAAATTTAATTTTTTAATCAAAATTTATAATTTTCAACTATATATAAACAAGCCATAAAGAATTACATATATGTAACAAATAAGACATATAGGGTGTCCAACGAATAAGACCCTGATTTAAAAATTAAATTTCTCAAAAACAAAGATCGATCGAATTATGCGATAAACATTTTGTTTATTAGGTAAGCTGTAAAAATCTTATACAGAAGTTTTGAATGGTGAATATTTCCAAAAGATTGTGTTCTAATTGCAAAGAATGTTCAATTTGACATTTTTCTTGTTTTATATTGCTTGAAGAGAATGAGTTTTTCGGTTTACAGTGCAACATAGTTTTAACGATTTTTTAATGATTTACCTTAAATAATTAAATTTATCAAAACAACAGAAATGAGTGTTCAAAAGTTTAAGCATAGTAATTTTTTAGTCTTTAGCAGAACAGGAATTAAAAAAAAAAAAAATTATTGCTCTTTTCTGCTGAATTACTTTAAACATATGGTCTTCCATCGATAAAATGAGGTTCTGTATTGTTTCTTGTTCAATTTTAAACCAAGCGTTCTCAATGGCATCTTTCAAACAAACTAAAGAATACTGCTTTCCATTTGGATAAACTGCATGAGTGAGAATACCTCACATATTTTCTATAGGGTTTAAATCAGGACTAATTGCCAGCCATCTCAAAACAGACACTTTTTTCAACTTAAGCCATGATGAAGTTGAGTTTGAGGTATGGATCGAAGCATTATCATGTTGAAATAACCATTTTTCTCCCCCCCCCCCTCCAAAACCTCAGCAACAGGAAGCAAATGATTGGGTCTTTTGGTAGTTTTCAGAGTTTTCATAACCACTGATGAATGCTGGAAATGTTTGACCATTGAAAGAAATAGCCCCCATACCATTACAGAACCACCATTATGTTGCTGGCTAAATACACTCCTAGGTTCTTTGCAGAGATCATGCCGATAGTACTTAAACTGATCAGGGCCATCGAGGTTCCCTTTTTTTTTCATCACTGAATATGACACACTGCCATTTTTCACCAAATGACATATGCTTTTGTATGGTGTCGTTTGAGACACGGTAATCGAACCATTTTATGGTATTTGAATTCCAAAACTCTTCTATGAGCAGTTTTTTAGATATTTGTCCTAAAGTTGCATGTTTTATTTGCAAAAGGGAGTTGAAGCCAGTTGAAGCCAAATTTCTGATGTGGCTATCTTCGCGCAAACTAGTCACTTGCAGCCTTTCTGAACGAAATTTTTGTTTGAAATCATTACCACGAGTCAAATTTTGATGAATACCTTGTTTTGATCTTTTTAATGCACTTGCAATTTCAGAAACAGACTTACATTTTGCTTCAATACTCCAGATTTTTATCACCTCCTCCTCAGAAAATTCTTTCGACTTAGGTGTTTTGTACTAACTCAAAAACAACAACAGACTGCTTTTTATACACCAAGAAATTGTTTGTGAGTGCAACCGATTAAATCAGATTGTAAAATTTGCATAAAAACAATTTTGTGCTTAAACTTTTGACATGGTTAATTTTGTTTTATTTTTAAATTCCATGGTTTGAAATAAAATGTAAAAGTTAATTTCAATGAATATAGTGTTAAAATAGATATTATTAATATATACAAGACAGAAATAAAGTGAATATTTAAAGTTTTATTTTAAAATTGCTACTGTGTTTAAACTTTTGACATGCACTGTATCATATTTTAGACTGTTAGTCATCGGTGAAAGACACAGCCTTAACAGAAAGTTCAGTGTCAGTCACCGGTGACTAACATGGCACTTAACGTGTTAATAATTTTTATAATTGTAAAGAATGACCATGTTTTTCAGCACCAAATAAAATTTGTAAATACATACCAATTTTAATAGTGTAATTAAAGCAGTCAGTAAAAAAAAATAAATAAATAAATAAAAATTAAAAATACATGCTGCTATTCTCTATTACTTTTAAGGCTATCATGATAATTTGGTAGTTCAACAATTTGTGAAAACCAACATACCTTCATCACAAGACAACAAAAAGCATAGAAGTATCTTCTCTTGTCTTTTTTTGTTGGATGTGGCAATTAGGTACCGACATCAGTACAAATGTTGATAGAGTTCAAGATTAATTATACAAATTAATTAAATATACTAACATGTACATTTATTTTACAAAATTCAATAATTTCATAATAGTGCTATAACATTAATTTCCAATTATAACTGGTGAAAATTCTTACCTAAAATAATATCTTCTATTCTAGCACCATCATTAGCAGAATCTTTTATAACAGTTTAATCTTTTCTAATACATTGATATGAAGTTTCCTACTACAGTAGGTGATCTGAATTGAATATAATTATAGTGATACTATGAAAAGTAATAACAGGAATTTAATACTGAATAAATACTATGAATACTATAATAGCTATTATTTTGTCAAATTACATTTGCACTACTGATTTTGATCAATTTAGCAAATATTTCTAAAATACAGAAAAAAATAATATTTATTTATAAGAATTACAACTGATTTATAAGAACAGCTGACTGTATTATCTAGTGATTCAAAAAAGTATGACTTAAAATAACGATAACTTACATTACAACATGTAACTCAATAAGTCACGGGAACAATAACTTACATGTTCTGGATTATGTGCAACTGGAAAGGCAGTTTCCATAGAAATAATTGAGTTCTCATTATGAAAAGTAGTTTCATTGCTTATATATCCTACTGGCTCTGAAGGTGGAGCAACTTGTACAGGCAATATAGGTGAAGGAACTGCTGGCATACCAACTATGTGAGGTGCAGGGGGTAGTATGTTATTGCTTTGTGGATTAGATGCAATGGTAGCTGAATGTTCAGGAGCAACTGGAGGTACAGTTAATGGTGGAAGATTTAGAAACTGTAACTAATAAAAGCACATTTCAATAACTAGAAACAGAACACACAATCAGAATAAACTAATATATAGCATTTATATAATTTAAGAGACAACATAACAAAGATAATTAATGGTTGTAAAAACATTTCAGATACAGAATAATAATTTTCAAGAGAAGGATGTGTACTTTTCATATGATTAGCCAGCTTTTTAGAACCTTCTTAGTTTCAGTTTTTGCCATAAGAGAGGCAAAGTGCAAAACACATGTTTTGTACTTCACAGCAGGGATGAACAAGCTAAGCTTGCTCAAAATTAGCATGATCCTGAGCTATAGAAACCCAAAATGAGCCACTAATAAAAAAAATTTCAACATGCAAACTGACCAATGCTCTTTTTGAGCCTGAAAACAACAAATAAAATTTTTTTTTGTCAAATTCGTTTCATAGATAAAATTAGCTTGATCAACTATGACTCAAAAGAGGGACTTAGTAACCGAAATTTATTGAACATGTGACTTATCATTCCAATGGTCTTCTTGTGCCGGGAAACAGCGCAATGAAAAATTTTGTCAAAATTGTTTCAGCTATTTTTTAGTTAGCTTGACCATGATCCAAAATAACCTATTAATGGAATTTTCTTGAGCCTAGCCCAATTGTCTTCCCAAATTCCAAAAAGATAAAATATAAAATTTGATCAAAATCATTAAAGCCATTTTTTAAATCCATTTAGTTTGGTCCCCAATTGACTCCAAAATGACCCATTAATCGATTTTTCTCAAACATGTGACTTAGCCCAATGGTCTTTGCACGCCCAGAAACTGTGAACTACAAAATATTTTCAAAATACTTTGAACTTTTTTTTAAGATACAATAAGCTTCACCTTAAATGACCCACTAATAGAATTTTCTCAAACATGTTGTGTAACACAATACTCTTCTCATGCCCAGAAATGTTTTAATAAAAAAAATTTGGCAAAATCGTTTAAGCCATTTTTTTTTTTTTTTGATACAATTTGCTTGATCCACTAACTGATTTTTCTCAAACTTGTGACTTAGACCAGTGGTCTTCTCGTGCCCAAAAATGGTATAATACAATTATTTTTTCAAAAAATTTTGAGCTTTTTTTGGATTTAATTAGCTTAACCTTGACCCATTGTGATCCACTAACTGAATTTTCTTGAACATGAGACCTAGCACAACGGTCTTCTAGAACCAAAAAATGATAAATTACAAAATTTAGTCAAACTCACTGAAAATAAATTAGCTTGACTCAAAATTGATACACTACCATAAAATACCATTCATACGTCCTTTCTAATCAAATGCTCCCACCCCACTTTATAAAAATTTTGAAATTTTCCAAAAATCCCAAGAAAGCCCCCCCCCCCCCCCCCCCAAAGATTGCTGAAAAATGCAAATAACATGAAAAGAACAAAAAACGGAAAATATGTCAAAGAATCTTGTAGAAAAAAATAATTTTATAATGATCGCAGAAAAAACTCAAATTTCGTCAAAGAATCATGAAAAAAAAAAAAAACACATTTCTTCAAAGGAATGCAAAAAAAATAAAGAAATGCCAATTATGTCATATCTAAAAAAAAATGCAATCAAAGGATTGCTGAAAAAAAAGTGAATTTTATGTCAAAAGATCATGGAAAAATCATGAATTTCTCAAAGGACTGCCAAAAAATGCACATTTTGTTAATAGATTGTAGAAAAAAAATGGGAATATGTTGGATCTATAAAAAAACACAAAATAAATTGCGAAAAAAGTGCAAATTTCATCAAAAACTCACAGAAAAAATGTAAAATTCATTAAAAAATGCAAATTCCATTAAAGTATTGTGAAAACAATGCACATTTAAACAAACAAATACACAACAAACATCAAAGGATCATGAAAAAAAAAACACATATTGACAAAAAAATTGCATTAAAAAAGCAAATTTTGTCAAAAAATTGTGTTAAAATTTTCATTTTCGTTAAAGAAACACAAAAAAATGCAAATTTTGCCAATTATTGGGAAAAAACTCTAAATTTTCGAGAAATATCCCGCAAATTTTGTCAAATATCATGGAAAAACCTAGCAACTTTTATGAAAAGATAACGGAAAGATCCTGTTTAAGTACCTCCTCTGAGTATTTTATGATTTTTCATCACGTTTTAGCGGGGGGGGGGGGGGGGGGGGGGGGGGGAGAGAGATTTTACGGCTATTACAGTAAATGAATTTTCTTGAACATGTTACTTAGTCCAATGGTTTTCTTGTATTCCAAAATGGTAGAAAATTGAGACCTGCCAACCTTTGAAAATGATAAATAGTAGCACCCAAAATTCAAATATAGAGGTTGGTCCTTGATTAACTGCTGATATTTATGCTGCAAATTGGCTTAAATGATTACTTTAATTTTGGACTGAGTTCAGATTCCTGCAGGTTGGGTTTGGGTTAACCTGATTTTTCAAAAGTTAATTCTGTATATGCTTTCAGATTAAACACTATATGTATTATAATAATAAACAAAGATGTTTGTCTGTGTTTTCTGTGATGTTTTCTGAAGAAAGCATCACAGAGAAGGATTGATTATGAGAAAAAAAAAAAAAAAAAAAAAAATTCTGAAATTTACAGAAAGTTTTCTGAAACGTTTTGTGAGGGGAAGGGGAAGGATTTTTTTCATGGTGCTAATTATGCAATTTTTTTTTCAGCCTTTTTATGAAATTTACATTTTTTTTAAAGCGAATTTTTGGTGATGCTCACTTTTTTCAGCAATTGTTTTTTCTGTGATCCTTTAACAAAGTTTGGGTTTCACAATCCTTTGATAAAATTTGGATTTTTTTCTGCGATGCTTTGGTGCATATGTGTTTATATTTTTTTTTTTTTTAGATCCTTTGACAAATTTCACATTTTTCTGAGATCCTTTGACAAAATTTGTATATTTTCTGTGATCCCTTGACGAAATTTGGACTTTTTTGAAATCCTTAAAACAAAACTTTTTTTTTATCCATTGAGCAAATTAGTATAATTTTGTCAATTTTTTCATTAAATTTGCATTTTTTGATGACATTTTTTTGTGAATGATTGACGAAAATGATTTTTTTGACATGTGTCTGATTTTCAGTAGATCATAGTTTTAGAATGATTTTCATAGCATCACAGTTTTTTGCTCTAGACAGCAGGAACTATGATCTTTTCATAGCAGTTGGCAGGTCTGAAAATTAGTTAATGAAAATCATTCAAGCCATTTTTTTTAGATAAAATTAGCTTGATCCAAAGTGACGCACTAATAAAAATTACTCAAACATGTGACACAACAGAAATGGTCTTCTCATATGTGAAAACAGATAGATACAAAATTTAGTCAAAATCAAAAGAGCAGTTTTTTAGCTATAATTAACTTGACTCTGATTCATAACTCACTAACTGAATTTTCTCAAATGTGTGACCCAGCCCAATGATCTTCCCAAGCTCAAATACGGCAGGGTGCAAAATTTATCTAAAATCATTAGAGCCATTTTTAACACTTTACAACAAAGTTGAAAAGTGTTTATGCTTTCAGTTTGCCTGTCCATCTGTCCGCATTCTAGTTCTCATACATGTACTTGGATTACCATGAAATTTTTAGATGTTACTGATAGTTCCTGACACAGGTATGATTAGGACTCAGAGTGAAAAACCCTGAAAATTAACTGATATAATTATCGAATGCAAAATATACCAATTTCAAAGGTCACACATTCACACAAAAAGATTTGGAATATAAAAAAAAAACAATTTTGGAGCAGAAAAAATAGTTTTTGGGGAAAACAAAGAATTTAAAATGCATACATATAGCAATAAAATCAGTTTTTAAAGCAGCAAAAACAGTTTTTAGAACAGAAAGTTCCACTCACGAAATAATTTTCTTTTTTTTTTTTAATCTTTTGATGAAATTTGCAGCTTTTTCGCAATCTTTTGACGAAATCGGTCGTTTTTTCGCGATCTTTTTAACGAAATTTACCCTTTTTTCATGTTTATTTAACGAAATTGATAGTTTTTCTGAGAAAATCAATTTTTTGACAAAATTAATCATTTTTTTGCAATTTTTTGATCAAATTGATAGTTTTTTCAGATTTTTTTAAAGGAAATTTTCTTTTTTTTTAGAAACAAAATTCGCACTTGTACATCATGATTCTATAAATAAATTAGTTTTTTGCATGATTCTTTAAAGATGAAATTTGTGTTTTTTTTTTTTTTAACGATTTTTTTTTTTCGAAATTGGGGATATTTTTAAATGTCCGAATTTTCCACTAAACGTAATGATACCATAACCCCGGAAAAATTGCCAGAAAAACCTGGAAATCCAGGGTATACCCTAAACACAATTACCCCAGATAACATGAACCCTATTGAAAATAAAGTTTCTACCATGACTAGTTTATTTACAGGGATAGTCAAAAGTTTACTGTTACATTGGGAAAATATTGTTTCAAATGAATTTTGAAGATGTTACACCCTGTCAAACATATTCAAATTTATATGCATTTACGAAGTGCACTAAAATATGCATTTGATAAAATATGCAGTGAAAATAATAGTTATTATTCATTAACAGAGCCACATAAAAGAATATCATTGCACAATTATTTCCACATTTATTAATTACATTGCACAATTATTAATATTTTCTTTAAAACACATACATTGTATGGAATATTTACACAACACATGCAACAATAGACAACAGATGGCGCCAGTCGACATTTGAAACGAAGGGAAAATGAGGGAAAATTCAAAAATATCTGCCAGAGAATGAGTGAATAGGTCACTTTGACTGAGGATGCCTTTGAACAAGGTGAAAACGTTTTCAAGTAGAAATAATGGGGAAAATACAATGCATTCAACTAAGAAGTAAATAGAAAGGTAATGCATCTTATATGAATTATTATATATTCTAATACTGAAACTGTTTGAAAATTGCACTACCTAAAGGACAGTCAAGTTTTGAGCTATTTTTGAAAATGCTTGAAGTTAAATATGTCCAAGTTGAAAGATGAATTTTTGTGGACAAAATAATATATTTTTAATTTGAACTTTTTGAATAATCAACATCATTTTTTAAAATCTTAAATATTCCATATGATGTATGTGAATTAAAGAAAATATTAATTAAAATTATTGTTTTTAATAAAATTATACGAAATGCTATATTTATAATTAAAGAAGTATAAATAAATTTATTGAAAGCATCCAGAGTATACTATGTGTGTCTAGACTACATTAAAAAAGTATTTTAAAATATTTTAAATAAAAGAAAGTATAAACTACCCCATTTCAAAACTACTATAACACCTTGTGTAATTGGTAAATATATAGATATATAATTATTCAAATCAAATTATATAAATGAAATTCAAAATTCCAATTTTTTTGAAAATTTGAATTAAGAAATTTTAGTGGAGATGTAAATAAAATTTCAAATTTTTAATAATGAAAAAAGAAAAATGTTTAAATGAAATTTACAGTGCTGAATCATTAATAAATCACAACAGATTTTAAAATAGATAAAAAATTTTAATTTAAAAAATATTATGAATGTTATCATAAAAAAGTAGAATAAACCCTTAAATTGGCAAAAAATACAATATTTCTATTAATTAAATCAATTTAGTATGAAATTTTCAAGCTTCAGCACTGCGTCTTGATTTCAGGACCTTCTGTTTACTAGTGAAATGCTTTCCATCCAAGCCATGATGTCTAATATATATATATTATTTTGAAATTAAGGTTATCTTTTACAATTTAAATCGCAAAAAAAAATGGATGACATTGATAAAATTGATTTAATTAAATTAATAGTCTTTTTCAAAATTTTAAGATTTGTTATTTGACATGGAGTATTCATCTGTAAGTACACAAAATTTGAAGTCTCTAACTTATACAATTTTTGTGAACGGACTCTGTGACAGGCAGACAGAGGACAGAGACAAATAGGGTTTCATCAGATGAATGAAAGCCTAAAAAATATTTTTTTAATTGAAATAAGGAAACAAAACTTTTTGTACATTTACCTAATTAATGTCACTAGAGAACCTAATGCTGATATTCTATTTTAAGAAATATCTTGAATGAATTTTTACTTTGATAACATTGGAAGATTTTTTACTTAACACCTTCTAAAACAACCAGAAATCAAAATGACTGATTGTTCTGAAAATTCAGTCAGAAGATTATACTAGTATTACCATTTTTACTGATAATCTTTTGAATTTTTTTACTGATTAATCGAGAGAAATATGCACTGTTCTACTTGATTTAATGTCCTAGGGAAGCGAAATATCTCACCACTCTGTACGATGTGGCGAGAAAATGCTTGGCGGGACTTCTGGATTTGTGAGATGAATACTTTAAGAGGGTTTCCTCGCTTAGGAAGTGTGTAGCAGTCCTGTTTATATTGATCGCGCGAAGAATGAACTACAAATAGGAAAGATTTTTTCTGCATATTTACACCGCAATTAATCCTATGAATATATTTTACAGTTCACAAAACTTTGAAAAATTGTTGATAAAATTTTATTAAAAAGTAAAGAAGTTTAAAAATATTAAGTTACATTGTTTTTTTTTTAATTCATTATTTAACGAGCTATGGATTTTATATACTATATATAACTCAATATTTATATGTGTTGATCAATAAAAAAAATCACATTGATTTTTTTATTAAATTTAGAGATTACTTTAATTTTTAGACTCTCCAATTCATTGTGAACTTTTATTATCTTAATTATTAAAAGGCATTTTTGAATAAGATTAAAAAGTCGAAGATTTTACTAATTTCATTGTCTCATTTATTTTTTTTTTAGAGGGGGGGGGGGGAGGTTAAAAAGATTAAAATCACGCTTATAATTAACAAGCATTAAATAAATTATTTGGTTCAAGGACTAACTGTAATATAAAGATATTATAATTAAAATATGAATGTATTATTGGTATACAGTAAATAAAAGTAACAGTATATTATTAGAGAATAGTTATAAAGATTGTCATTTTCCCATCGCTCAAAAATGCATTTTTGAGCAATATTTTTCTGTTAAAATCTTGTGAGATTTTAATGTTTAATAATTAAAATATAGATATTCATATTATTTTGTTTTGGAGTATTAAATGTCACTTTAAGTGTTCTTACCTTTTTAAAATAATTTAATCATGTTTGCCCCATTTTATCCTTATAATATTTAATAATGCAATAATTAAGACATGGATAATTATATTAGATTGTTGTTTTGATGGATGTCACAGTAGGGGTTAGTATATCCCCATCCCCACCCCTTTATTTTCTTCTAATTATAATTAAATATATTATATTGAGCTTTTGCTTATGAAATAGCTTTAATGCTATTAAAATATTGATATTTTTTGAAAAAAATCAGTTGTGATATTTCTAACAGTTATCTTGATATTTTTCTTACTACGAATAACTGGGGAATTTATTTCAAATAAAAATATTTCAGAATCTGAACAGCAACTTTCACAAAAAGTGCATAAAACAGTACATAGAAAGTACTCTATTCTATTCATTTCCCTGAATAGAATAGTGCATACTTCTAATTAATTTTTAGTGAATAATTTTTGTTACAATTCTGATAAGTGATACATGCAAGCGATACTACTTGATTATTCCGTCAACCAAAGAACTATCATCAAATTATATGATTAAATGCCAATAATGGATGATCGTAAATGCCACATTCGCTTGATATTAAACACTGTAAACATGTTTCAAATAATGAAGTGTTTTTTAATTCGACTCTTTATTTATAAGGTATTTGTACCCTATATGTACAAGGCTCTCAATATGGACACCCCTAATGTTTTTAAAGGTAATAATTTTGATCGAGAGATGGCTCAACATTTTCGCGAAGAAAAGCAGTTGAAAAGATAATTAAGACTTGAAAGTGTAAAAAAGCGCGTTGTTCGCCATTTAGGAGGAAACTTGTTGTTTCGAGATGTGCTGATCTTAATTACTTGTAATCTTAAACTCTTATTAGATATGATAAAATTACATTAAATATTGAAAAGTGGAGTATTTTAGAAAGCTAATAAAACACATTTTCGATTGCTAGTGCACATTTTACTTAAAAATATTTTCCTTTTTCATTTGTTACAAGATTTAGTAAAACTACGCCCGGTTCCCAATATGGACAGCTTATGACCCCATCGACTACAACTGTAAGAAAGAAGAAAATTCAACGTTGCCAAGCAATAAATTGAAAAGGCATCAAGTGGTAAAATCTTTGTTCAACAAGATGCCATTTGAACAATCTCCCAAAAACCTTCCTCCAAAAAACCCTTGCAGAAAAATGAAAAGAAGCCCCCCCCCCCCCAGTAGGATATCTGTTAGCGAAATCGTAGGTACCAGTGGTATGACTTCCTCAACAAAGGAGAGCTGGTACTGCTGTTTTTGTAGCATTGATGCTTTTTCAAACATGCGGCCATGCATCACATGTGGCAGATATGTTCATGAAGATTATGAGAAACACAAAATTTCAAATTTTTCGAGGGGGGGGATATTCCCAACCAGGCCACCCCCTGAATTCAACTCTAAAGGATGTAGTGGAGAGTATATGGGGGTATACGCCGTATACCTTCTGGATTTTTTAAAGAAACACGTCTGTACCCCATGTTTCTTCAGAAAACTATAATATGCATACTCTAGGGCAGGGTTGGCGAACCTTTTTGTTGCAGCATGCCAAATATTATCAAAAAATTATTTTACATGAACCATGACGTGCCAATTAAAAAACAAATTTAGTAGGTGGAAAAATAATGAATTAAAATTACTTATAAATTTTTCTATTAAGTATTAAAAAATATGCGGAATTTACATGTACATATTAAACTATAATAATTATGCAAATAAATATATTTTAGACAATAATAAAAAATGTTAAATTGATGCAATTTAATTTCTATTGTTGCAACTTAATATCAGGTTAATTTAAAAGCAAACTGTACCGGATCTGATAAGTGTTTAGAATTTGAGTTTTGGTATCATTCATTCTAGAAAAAAGTGACTCGAAAGCATAGATAATCAGAACAACTGCTAAAATGACAAACGCAGTCAACGTAAAGTTTTTTTTAAAAAATAAATTCAAAATTGCCGTAATTTTAACATCGGAATTTAATAATGTTTATTGGGCAATTCTTGACGATAGTATTCAAATATTGTTTTATTTGAAAAAAAAAAAAAAAGACCAGAATTGGAAAAAAGATTGGAATAAAATTAATTATTCAATTTTCGTTTAATCAAATTTAATAAAGATCAGTCGCGATTTTGTGTAATCTGACTTAATTTTGATTTAAAGCCACAAGCAATGCCGTGCCAAAATTATTTTTTCGTGTGCCAAAAGGGGCACGCGTGCAATAGGTTCGCCATCTCTACTCTAGGGTATACTCTAGGGGCCTTGAGCGCATACCCTCTACTTACAGCACACATCTTCTGTTATTTTTACAACTACACCCCTGACTATAACAATATACAAAACAATGCAAAAAAAGCATATAAAAAAATGTAAATTCAGCCTGAAAAACTTAATGCTCATAACTGTAAATAAGATAATGATAAACAGTAGCAACAAACTCATTTTTCATTTTGCTATTAAGAGGGTTTTTTTTATTATGGCACGACCAATTTCAAAATTTACATTGGCTGTTTGCAAATTTTGTTGATTTTATTATAAGTCACTAAATCACCATAATTCTATTTTTGTAACATGTGTGTGACACATATTTATTCATTTTCAATGCTTTATATCTATAATAACAGTATAAAATTATTTTCAAAATTCAGTATGGAATGAAACTTATGTATGACTAACTGTATCTTAACTTTCAAAATTTCAAAGGTTGTGTGTGCATGGGGGGGGGGGGGGCAGAGGCGAAAATTTTTGTGAGGTCAAACAGAAATAGATATTTTAATGATTGTTTCAAGAAAGTTATATTAGGAGCAGGGTATATTGCTGAAATCAAATAAATATCGCTTAATATAAAATAAATTATCGCTTTTGTTTAAATAGGATGATTTTGGTCTGGTCAATAAGCAAGGTTTCTAGAAAAATACAAATTTTATTTAAATTAGGAGGGGGAAAAAACGACCTCCAAAACTAAACTACTAACGCAAAAATAAAACTGGAATTCATTATTATGAAAACTAACACAGTAATTAACAATTGCAAATAAAGAACAACTTTAAAAAGAAAAAAAATGTTTATTTCTCATAATTAGCACTTATTATATCGAAATCTCTTTTACAAGTGAAAATTTGGAACAATTCACTGCGTAACTTCAGCAAAGCATGAATTGATCATAATGAAACTACTTTCTTACGAAGAAAAACAAATCTCATCGAATACTCCAAGCAGACCTACGCATGAGAAGTTGCGCGGAGTTGATTGGCGCTAATCGTGAAGTCCCGCCAAGCATTTTCTCGCCACATCGTACAGAGTGGTGAGATATTTCGCTTCCCAATGTCCTATTTGCCAAGGTCCTGTGACAGGGCTCCCAACACATTTTAGTCCTCAAAAAGGGGGAAAGGGGACCATTTTTATTTAAAAAGGGGACTTTGGGGGACCATTTTTGCTTAAAAAGGGGACTTTTGGGGACCAATTTTATTAAAAATGGAAATAAAAAAAAGGATCATATGTGCGTGTAAAAATATAACACAAATTTTCCTAAAGAAATTAAATTTTTAAAATTACCCCAGAAAATATATTAGATGGTTATCTTTATAAGATTTCATTAAACAATGTACAACATTTTACTTAAGCACATTTAAATAGCCTACTGAAAAATTATATAAAGCATTCAATATTTCAGCATTCATCTTGATAATTCTCATTACAGATAAAAAATAATAGTGATCAGTTAATAAAAACAAGTAAGTGGGTAAGTATGATCACAGATCACTCAGGGAGTTTTATTTAATATTCCTTTCAAAGCATTCTAACCTTTAATTAATAAACCAAAATTGTTAATAATTAAATTTGTTAAAAATTAATAATTGTATATAATGATTGAATCTAATATATTGTCTAATAATTGTATCTAATAATTGTATATAATGAGAATGATGGTAGAGAGAGAGTGAAGAATAACATTATTCATAACCTGGCCTTTCATTTAAGATATTACATGACATATTGTAGATTAAATTTTTTGAGAATTTGTTTTTCAATAGCGTCCCCTGGTGACAGAAAGTAATGAAAAGATGCTAATTGTTGAGATTTGTTGAGCAGATTTTTTTTTTCTTAATTTTTTAGAAATTTTATGGAGTGGTAATGAACACAATTAAACATTAAAACATGTGCTAGTGGTGAAAAAATGAGTTAAGATGGTGGGTAATGGGTGCTTAGGCCAAGAGTTTTAAAAGGATGAGTGAAAAAAAATCAATTTTCTGATTCCCCACCCCATACACACATGAAGAAATGCCCCTACTTGTCTGGAGTTAAAATAGACCCTAGCAAGATGTTGGGCTCAATAACATGCCTCCTTCCGTCAACCCTTCAAATGAGATGGAATCTCATTGTAGTTTAATTAGGGGTTGAGTTAGAAAATTGCTTGAAATACCCAAACTTTCCAAGATGGCCAATAACTTTTGAAAGCATGCATTTTTCTTTGCAATTAATTTTGTCAGTTGTATTTATTGATATTCATTTGTTATTCTATAAATAAATTCTTAACTATTATGTCAATAAAATGTACGAGTTCACTTTGAGATTCCTCTTTATATGGGTATACTTTCAAAATAACGAAAAATTTTACGCTGGCCGGAAACTTTTAACCGTTGCAATAAATTAGTGCTGATTAGTTTTTGGTGTAAATCGCCCAATATGTGCCGCTTCTATGCAGCATTTTTCACAATTTCTGCAATCGCTCAATCTTCAGAACCAATGCACAGATTTTTATCAAACTTCAGATTCGGCCAATCCTTGACATGAATTGACATTTTTTATATTTTGGTATAAATCGCTCAACAAGTAGCACTGTTAATCTGCATTTGTTGCGATTTCTGCAATAGTTCTATATCCAGAATTAATGCATGGAATTCCATGAAACTTTAGATTCAGTTAGTCCTTAAGATGAATTGATGTTTTTTACATTTTGATGTAAATTCATTAACAGGTAGCTCTGCTATGATGCATTTTTCTTTTAGGATTTCTGCAGTAGATCTATCTGATTTAATGCACAAATTTTTGTCTAACTTAGGATTCAGTTAGACATTGACACAAGTTGTTACTAATTAGGTTTTGATGTTCATCTTTCAATAGATGGTGCTCCTAAGTTGCATTTTGTGGGATTTGCACAAGTTTAGTGATAGTCATATTTGAAGAACTAATGCACAAAATTTCATATCTTTAGAATTCTCATGATGGGCATAGATTGCATTTTAATTTTGGGACTGTGATAGCGAATTTTGAAGTATTAACATATATACGGTAGAAGAAAATTTCAGGATTGCCACATCCGATTAGTTTGGCAAGGATTGTTCCTGGGAGGTACAGAATATTTACATGTATTGCATTCATAGATTTTAAACTTGTGCATATTGACCTATTTTTTGACACTAATTCTAAATGTGTAATTTTTCTAAAAATTGATTAAGATTTTATTTTATTCAAATATCGCTTTTTTAAAAGAAAAAGAAATGCTTTTGAATGACATGTTATTTAAATTTAAGCGTTTCTCCACTAATTATCATTATTTTATATCTGATTTGTTTTTATATGCTATATAAAATGAACTTATTGAACCCTTTTATTGATGAATGTAGTAGTTAACACTAATACAAATATTAATTTTAGCCCCCCCCTCCAAAAAAATAAGAAAAATAATCATTGATTTTAAAATCTCAGATATTTTTTATAACACTCAAATATTTTAAGAAGTGTGTGTGGGGGCAATGGGATTAAATTTCTAAGTTTCTTTTTTACTTCTCCAGTACAAAAAATTGTATTATAATAAAAAATCACTGTGATCAACTAGATTTACAACTAATATGTTATCATACCTTTAGCAAAATATACAGAGAGGCTGCGACTTGGCATCGATTCAATGAACAGTTGTGGTACGTTTATCCCCTCATCTTGAAATTTTTGGGAAAATTCCAGCCATGCTGAATTGGAGTTTTAGTAATTTCAAACATGTTTCTAAAGTTCATTCTAAAGATTTTCTATAATATTCAGATTGAGTGCTTCGGCTGACCATTTCAAAAGTGAAATATTTTCGTGCAAAAGCCACTGCTTGACAAGCTTTCATGTATTCTTTGGTTTCTTATCATACTGAAACTAATAGTTGCGACCAAAATTTTGCCTCCAATAAGGCAGCAAATTACCTTGCAAAAAATCCTTATACATTGCATCATTCATCTTGCCGCAGATTTTAACAGACGGACTGGCATTTTTTCTATAAAATGCTCCCCATAATGTAACGTATCTTCCACCATGCTTAGTTGTAAGAATAACACATCTGGAATCATGTCTTTTGTTGTTAAGTCATCAAGCCTGTCATCACTCTTAAAAAGATTGAACTTTGATTCATCAGAAAATTCCACTTTATTCCAGTTTTGTGAGAGAACTATATGTGTTCTTTGGCAAAAGCAAATCGGACCCTCTGATTTTTTTTTTTTTTCTTTTTACTTATGAAAGTTTTTTTTAACAGATTTTTACATAAAGTCCTTCATCACATATGTGTTTTGACATGGTAGATTGAATTATTTCAGGTATATTTTCACTCCGTCTATTGCAGATGATTGCAGCAGCATTTTCATGTGAGTCATCAACTGCTTTTCTAGTGTGCTCATGAATAGTCGTTTTCCAGATCTCCCTGACCATGGCAAGTCTTAGAGGCCATGGACATCTGTATCTTAAAAAATATATATCGTTCACAGTAGATTTACCAATTGATAACTTTGCCGCAATCTCCTGAGAGAATTGGTCCTTTAACGACAAACAACTCACTCTTTACAAACGATAATTGTTGAACTTTTATTTTTAAGTTTAGATTGCGTTATTCTTGTTGATTAATTAACAAATATGGCCAAAAAGCATTTTCCCAATAGCAAAAATAAAAAAATAACAAATGGCTGAAAACTTTTGCACACACAAATTTTCGTATACCTCTCCTTTGCACCAAGTGTCTTCAATACTGTATCAAAATGATTACATGGTTAGAGGTCCTTTGTATATTCCTTACTTTTGGAGTGATTATGCTTCTTCTTCACTGAAATGTTCTGGAAAACAATTAAAAAAACTAACTGGCCAGAAACTTTGACTGCCACTGTATATCAAAGATTAAATGAATATAAATTTTTATTAAACTCCATGCATTAGTTATTGAGATAAAGTGCCCACAAAATTTGTGTCACATACAGACATTTTGTAAAATCATGATCTCTGATTCCTAAAACATGCAAGTCTGTTGAAAAATTAAATTAAAAAATTTCATGAATCTAATATTCTTTTCTTGTAAAGATAGAAGAAAAAAGTCTTCCTTTTAACATTTTAGCAGACAGGAAATGAAATTGGACAGCTTTTTTTTTCTTTTAGCCCGACTGTTGAACTGGCCCTGTGTAACAGTACATAAAAATTTTAGCATTTTCTTCAATGAAAACATGCCTAGTTGTAACACTTGATTAAATCCCCTGAAAAAAATAAATCTTCATTTTTTTAAAATAAGTTACAATAGTATATAAATCATAATAACCGATTAACTTCATAAGTATCCCATGAGCCATTACATAGAATTGCTTTTAACTTTCAAATATTTTATTCTTTTGTGGATTTTACTCCTATAATATTTATTTATAAACTATAAAATCATAAAAAATGTTACCTTTTTTCACCCTTTGCACATTTATTCCTATCCACCAAAAAAGAATTTTGTTAAAAGATCGCGAAAAAATGACTAATTTTGTTAAAGGATCACGAAAAACGGCAAATTTTATTAAGAGATCGCGAAAAACGGCATATTTTGCTAAAAGATCGCGAAAAAACTGCATATTTTGCTAAAAGATCGCGAAAAAAAGGCAAATTTTTGTTTAAAAATCGTAAAAAAAAAATGGCAAATTTTGTTAAAAAATCATGAAAAACGACAAATTTTTTAAAAAGATCGTAAAAAACAGAAAATTTTGTTAAAAGATCATGAAAAAAAGACAAATTTTGTAAAAAGATTGTAAAAAAACCCGACAAATTTGGCTAAAAATCACGAAAAACGACAAATTTTATTAAAAGATCGCAAAAAACGGCAAATTTTGTTAAAAGATCGCGAAAAAACGGTAAATTTCGTCAAACGATCGCAAAAAGACGCAAATTTCAAAATAGGGGCGCAGGAAAAAAAAAAGCACATAACTTTGTACCGGGAATGGAATTGCTCCCCCCTTTCTCCCACTTTTCTTGTAACCTTTCAGAAAATTTGCTGTGAATTTCATATTTTTTCACCTCTATGATTCTAATCAGATTTCCACAAAATCAAGAAAAATCGAGTCAGTCATTTCGGAAATAAAAAAAATCGGTCAAAACTCCGAAAATTCGAATATAAAACGCATTGTAAATTTTGACAAATTATTGGGGGGGGGGGGGGATGCAAATTTTCTTATAGAATCGCATGAAATAAACGAATTCTGACAGAGAATCGTGAAAAGATACGAATTTCGTTCAGGGATTACGATAAAAAAACGTGAAATTCGCAGAGTCGCAAAAAAAAAGTTTCTTCCACAGCCCTTTGATATAAAATTTGCATTTTAAGAGGTATTTTGATGAAATTCGCGCTTTTTGTCTCTATACTTAGATAAAATTCGCGTTTCTTCAACTGCCCTTTGAAAAATAGCATTTTTTTCTGCGGTCATTTGACGAAATTAGTCTTTTGGCCGCGGTCATTTAACAAAATTCGCGTTTTTCCGTGGCTCTCTAACAAAATTTCTATTTTACACCTGATACTCTGACAAAATTGGCGTCCTTTCGATGGCTCCTTGACGAACTTCGAAGTTTTTTCCCGATTCTTCAAAATTAACACTTTTGTCTGCTGCATTTTGATGAAATTAACGCTTTTTCGGCAATCCTTTGTCGAAGTTAGCGTTTTTCTCGCAATTCTAAAACGAAATACGCTTTCCCCCATGATTCCTTGATGAAATTTGAGTTTTTTTTCTTTCTTTTCATTTCTTTTTTTTTCTTTTGTGTGTGTGTGAACGATTGACGAAAATTTTCGGCAATCATTTGTTGAAATTCGCGATACTTTTTATGCCTCAATTTTCTGATCCATGATATAAAAAAAAGAACAGAATGTTTTTAGTTCTTGGATATTTTGAAACGAAATCTTATAAAAAAAACTTGACCTGTCAAAGACATGTCTACCGCAATGCACGCTTTGAGAACACACGGTCTTAAATGTATGAATGAGAAGACAACTAGCAGGCGCGCATTCAGTTCGGACGCAACAGCAGTAAAGGTGTTTTTTCAAATGAGGGGAAGGAAGGGTGCTATTTTTTTGAATGAGCAGCAAGAGGGGCGCTAGATTTTTAATGAGGAGCAAGAGGGGCGCTATTTTTAAAACTAAAGGGCGATTTGTTACTTTCGAATCAAGCGTCCCAGCTACTAATGTCCAGATGAAAGGAAAGCTTCATAGAAAACTAAAAAAAAAGCATGCCGATTTGTTGTAATTAACTCCGGAAATTCCGGGGCACTTTTAGTAAAATCCCTGGAATTCCGGGGATTCCCCGGAACACAAACAGGCATGATGAAAATAACACGTTTATGATAAAGAAACATGTTATGATAATTTGGATGTTTAAATATGTAATGCAGTATTATTTTTATTTATAAATTGACATCATTAAACAATTTTAAAATGGTATGAAAAATAAATAATGAGAATGAAAAATATATTTCTAATTCTTGATTCAACAGAAAGTTTTCTGTAGAATATACCTTTTTATTTGGAAGAAATTGCATTCCATAATTAACTAGTCAGATGTGGCAATCTCAAAACTTTATCTATCTCATACATTTTAGTAATTCCTGAAAAAATGAGGCTTAGCAGTACCACTAATTAGATGGTTTACACCAAAATCTAGTCAGCAACAATTTATGTCAACTTCTAATTGAATCTGAAATTTGATGAGAATCTGTGCATTAGTTTCTGAGGTACAGCTATTGCAAAATATTTAAAAATTCTGCATAAAAGCATCGCCTTGATGGTTGACACCAAAAACTATTCAGGGTCAATTTTAATCAGGCAATAACTGAATCTGAAGTTTAATGAAAATCCATACATTTGTTCTGGAGATACAACTATTACGATATCATGAAAAATGTTGCATAGCAGTGCCACCTGTTGGATGATTTACACAAAAAACTAAGAAACACTAATCTATATCAGGGAGTAACAAAATCGGAAGTTTGATGAAATTTCATGTGTTAGTTTTTGAGATAAACCTATTGCGAAACTCATGAATAATGCAGCAGCACAGAGCCACCTGTTAAGCAATTTACATCAAAGGATAATCAACACCAAATTATATTAAGGACTAACAGAATCTGAAGTTTTATGAAAATCCGTGGATTAGTTCTTAAGATAGAGCTATTAATGAAATTGTGAATAATGCAGCATAACAGTGTCACTTGTTGAGCGATATATACTAAAAACTAATCAGCTCTAGTTTATATCAAGGTCTTAGTGAATCTAAAGTTTTGTGCATTATCTGTGCATTAGTTCTAGAGATACAGCATCAAAGAATTCTTGCCATACACAGACATTTTGTAAAAACCAACAAATCGTGTTCGGGCCCTTTTAAAATATATAAATCCATCAAAATCTGGAAGTTGAAATTATTTCATGAATTCAATATCTTCTTCTTGTAAAGATAGAAAAAAGTAAAAATAAGTGAAAAGGCATTTTACTCCAACCATTTTCTTTAATATGATTCAGAGTAGTGAACTTTAAATTCATTTTCCTTAGTACTAATCGTCTATTTCCCCACAATTCAATGATTCTTTCCATTCAAAAAGCTTTTTTTTTTTTTTTTGAGGGATGAGGGGAAGTGAAGCATGCTAAGGCCGTTATTGAAGACTGGTCAAGCAGTAGCTTAATATGGTAACTTTCATGTTCTGGAACTTTTAATTTTTTGAATTTTAATTAGATTCTTAAATTTGTCTGTATTCTGTGATTTTTTTTAACATTTAGATTCATAAAAGATTTTCAGTTACAATACTTTTTTATACCCAGTATAATGCTCTTTATACGGCCACTATAATAAATTTTGTCTTCTTGGATTTTTAAGCTTTTAATGATTTTCGGAGTTTTTTTATTTTGCAGAGATTATTTTCAGACACAGAAAAGGGGACTTGGGGGACCAAAATACAAAAAAGGGGACTAAAGGGGACCTTTTTCTAAAAAGGGGACATTTGGGGGGGGGGAGGGGACCATTTGGGAGCCCTGCTGCGAGGATCATTAAATCATGAGTCTAGTGTATAATAAAAGGTGCATAGTATTTACAGGACAATGTAAAAGATTTCAGATAGTATATTTTGTCCAAAGTACAGTATAATAGGGATGATAGAAGGAAATGCATTTTTAATTATGAAATGTGCTTTTAAGTTTCACTACATTTATGCATACTATATGGTACGTATAACTGGCATAGTTGATATTCAGGGCTGCACAAAAAAATTCTTATAAGTTACTGAGTGTGAGCACAAACTTCTTAAAAGTGGTTTTAAAATATGTTATACATTTTTACACTGAACAGTGTTTAGTTTACCAAGAAATGTATCATGAATATAGATTATATAGAATAAAGATTTCAGATAGTATATTTTGTCCAAAGTACAGTATAATAGGGATGATAGAAGGAAATGCATTTTTAATTATGAAATGTGCTTTTAAGTTTCACTACATTTATGCATACTATATGGTACGTATAACTGGCATAGTTGATATTCAGGGCTGCACAAAAAAATTCTTATAAGTTACTGAGTGTGAGCACAAACTTCTTAAAAGTGGTTTTAAAATATGTTATACATTTTTACACTGAACAGTGTTTAGTTTACCAAGAAATGTATCATGAATATAGATAAAATCATAAACAGGACCAAACAACAAATTGAATACACCGTCTATGGATGATAATTTCTGGAAATGTGATTTGATTAGTTTTAAGATATCCGCTTATTTTTAAAACATCAATCTTGATGAAAATTCAAAATTTTTTTAATTATTTGATTTTTTTTGTACGCCAATTAGAAATAAAATTAGAAATAGAACTGTTAAAAAGAAAAAAAAACAGACGATTTTAATTTAAACTGAAATTAAAAACATTAATTCTTTTCTGAAAAATTAGATTTTCATCAGAAAAGGTAAATGACTATTGCTCTAACTCAAAATTTTATCATCCTAAAACCATGAAATTTTTTGTGTAGCTTTTCAATAATGTCTAGAGTGTAATGAACAAAAGACTTAGATCTAACAAGGAAGGTTTCCGTACGGGCATACTCCAAAAAATCTGAAAAAATTACAAAATGTTCTTCTCATGAGGATATATACATTTATAAAAAAAATTTCGGCGGAACCTTCGTTCCCTGTCTGTAAAAAAATAATGAAAATTTTGTTATTTGGCGATTTATCATCATCGGTTGGCAACGAAAAACTATTTCAAAAAATGTTTGTTTTTTATGTCATGCATTTTAAAGGGAAAAAGTTTCATGTTCAACATATTTCGATAAATTAAATGTCTTTGTTTTTGTCAGGTTTAGTTTGTTTTAAGTATAATTTTGTTATATTGATATTCATATGTATTTAATTCAAATTTAACCATCAAAATTTGAGATTTGAAACGAAATTCACATTTAAATTAATTAAAATTGTTTCAAGTTCAAAGTCTAGTTGAGCATTGTCAATTCGATTTTGTTGCTATGGAAACATGTAGCTTTTATTTTTTAATACGTTTAAATTTATGAAAATACTTTTACTGAATAAGAATTATTTACATATGAAAATATTTGTTCCAGAGGTAAATTAAATAACTACAGCAACAAATAATATATACATATGTAATTTAATATGTATATAAGTATAAAATATATTAAACTCTCTCATTGTTTATGTTCATCAAACACCATTTACATGGATTCTAAAAATCCAGAAGTTTTCAGTTGCATTAAAATCATTTGCTTTTGGCAGGGAAAAGAGCTTCTCACCAAATCTTATGACACTTTTGTCTAGTCATGCCAAACATTCGAAAGTATTTTATTTTTTTACATGTTACCTTCTGCAATTTCGCCGCTAATTTTCATTGATCCTTTATTAAATACATGAGTAGCTTCATTAGTATTTTTTTCAAAAAAATCTGAGTATGCCCAGTATGGAGACCTTCCTTGTAAGTGACTTATTTGTTAATATAAAGCTATTTTTATGAGGAATTAAATGTAAAATTACTTAAAATTTCTTATGTAATTGTAGTTTCATTCCATGTCAAATCAACACAGCTCACAACCTGACCCCCTCATAATTTTATGAAACTTGGCTCACTTGTTAAATTTATGTATATACAGGGTTTGTCCAGAAAGTAATAGGACTGAGTCGATTTAAAAAAATTTATTGAGCCAATCATTACAATTCTTTAAAAACTTTCAAAATAGGCTCCTTCTGCGTCGATGCAGTGCTGCCAGTGCGATTTCAAAGCATCGAAGACGTCACAGAAGGCATTATCCGGAATAGCCTTGAGAGCCGCGGTGCATGCTGCTTGGATCCCCTCTGTCGTCTCAAAATGCTTGCCTTTCATCAGCCTTTTCAGGCGAGGAAACAAAAAAAAGTCTGGGGGAGCCACATCTGGGCTGTAGGGCAGCGGTGGAAGCATTGGAATGCTGCCCTTGGTCAGGTAGCTGTTCACAAGAAAGGCAGTGTGAGCCGAGGCACTGGCGTTGCATGTTCAAATGCTCCCTCACAATATCATGAACCACAGATTTTGGTAAATTTACCATCTGGGCAATTAAACGAATACTTAGTCGACGGTCTAAGTTCAAAACTTTGCGCACACGAGTCACATGGTCGGTGTTTGTCGAAGTCGAAGGTCTTCCAGCACGATTTTCATCAGTGACCTCTTCCTGGCCCTCTAAAAAGGCCTGGTGCCATTGAAACACACCACCTTCTTACTAAAGCAACATCTGGGTAACCCTGCTTGATCATATTAAATGTCTCTGATGCAGATTTACCAAGTTTCACACAGAATTTAATGGCACACCTCTGCTCTAACGAATGCTGTAGTTTTGGCTTGCACCACTCACAGAAACACGTTGCACGAAAATGCGTGCCCTGACTCTCCAGGTGCTCAAAGACAACTGAACAGCCGCTCGTTCGTTAGTTAGGAGCGCCCTCTACCGAATCAAGTCTGTGCGCACACGCTTCGAAGTACAGTCGCGGCGGAAGAAAATCAGTCCTAATACTTTGCGGACAAACCCTGTATCACCAAATACAAAATAATAAGTAACTATTTCTCATAGTTTCTGAGATAAACAGCACCAAAAATTGGAAAAAAACCCCCACAAAATTTGAATTCTGTGCACTACAAAAAATCATGCTTAATTCCCTAATTGACATACAGCTTTAATCTTAGTATTGTTAGAAAGTATTTGCTGTGGGCTTCCTTATGATATATCACATGCATATTTTTTTTAGTTTTTAATTTCAAAGTCAAACATTTTGACCTTTGACCTTCTGTATCTCAAAAAATAAACTTTTATTTTTTTCAAAAAATATATATGTTATTCTTGTTAAACCTGAATTACCCTAAATAGGGCAATTCAGTCTGAAAAATTATTTAGCAGAAAATGAAAAACGGAGTTAAGCTCTATTGCTGAAAATGGTTCACCCAAATTTACTCAAGAAAAATCAAACTAAAAATGTTAAATTTGATAAAGAAAGACAAATATATAAAATCAACTGAAATATTTATTAACAGAAATAAACATAAATTAAAATCAAATAACTTAAGCCATTTCATGCACAATCATATTTGACATCTCTTATACTAACTTCAATTACAGAAGTTTACTATGTGTAACAGAGAGAGTTAAATTTACACTAAAAAAATATATAACTCCTCAAAGAATGTCAACATGCACAAAAATAGCCTTGGAGCAATTAGAGGAACTTAAAATAAATTAAAGTTATTTAAAGCTTTTATACATCTGCAAAAATTACTTTAAGTTCATTTAATTAATAAAAACTCAAGCTATTATAATCAAAAATTCTATTCAAAATATATTAAAGACTATGTCCTGCTCTATTGTCAGTTACTTCCTCCCAGCGTCTCCCCAAATAACAATAAAACGTTTACTAACACGCACTGATGTCACACACGGAAAACGATGATCAACTTCTTTGGCATTTATCGATGGAATCCGAGCACCCAAGGATGTCTACGTCAACATGTCCAAAGTCAATTGAATGAAAAGAGTGGCTGAGAGAAATCAACTTTAATCAAACTGACACAAAATACCTTTCTAATAAAAGTGAAAAGAAACTTTCATGAAACACACCGGCTGCCAGAGAAACGTACTATATTAAAGCCTTTACCGTAACCACTGGAGAAACATCATATCCATTACTTAAACCAGCTGAAGAACTCCTCCATCTTTATTCTTTCCACTCACAAAAGAAAAATAAACAAATGAAAAGATTAAAATCACGAAGCCAATCACCTGTCAGACGACTGTGCTATAAATAGCTCACACTGGGGAAACACCCATCTGTTCACGAACTGTCCCGCACTAAACTTACGTCACTTCCTCATCCAAATAAGGTTTGGAGGTGTGTCCCAGAAATGCAAATGACGGCAGACAGTTTATGCCATCTGCCGTCCATTGACAAAACATTTCAATTGAACTTGACACTTGAGCGGTATCGTATGCATAGGGAAGTCCACGATAAAAATGTAAACAAAGAAAGTCGTGACGGGAACAGTAAATACGAATATGTATAAACCATACATGGAGAGCTGACAGAAAGACAGAAGATGTTCTAAAACTTTATAAATATAGATAACAGCAATATAAAAAGGTAAGTAACAGATGTTTTACTTAAATGTTTGTTTTAAATAAAGATATGTTTAAAGCTTAAATCATATTATTAAGTTGTAAATAAACTATTATGTTTAAAGAGAATAAAATAAGGAAGTATGTATTAGAATGATAGGTTGAAATGGATGACAAGAATATTAGAGCAAGTCAGGGAAATAAATTTCCTAACAACTCTTACATTGTTTCTCAATAATACCTGATTTTCTTATTTTGGGATGCTCATGGGATATTGAGATATCAATTAAAACAAACATCTCACCCTTATTTCTTTACTAATAGGGGTGATGGTGTCCCGGGTGTACCCTGGATTTCTGGGTTTATGATATCATTAGGTTTGGTGGGAAATTCGAACATTAAAAAATATCGCGAATTTCGATAAAATCGCGGAAAAAATGCAAATTTTGTCAAAAAAAAAAAAAATCACGATAAATGATCGATTTCGTCCAAAAAATTGCAAAAAAATGATCTATTTAGTCCAAAAAATTGCGAGAAAATAATCGATTTCATTTCAAAATTGCAAAAAAACACGATCAATTTCATTCAAAAATTGTGAAAAAACAATCGATTTCGTGAAAAAACGATCAATTTCATAAAAAATCACGAAAAAACAATCAGTTTCATAAAAAATCGCAAAAAACAATTTCGTCAAAAAATCACAAAAAAAAAAACAACAATTTTTGTCAAAAAAATCGTGTAAAAACAATAAATTTTGCCTAATAAGCGTGAAAAACAGAAAAGATCACGAAAAAGCCACAAATTTTGTCAAAAGATGACAAAAAAAAGTTTTTGTTACTGATTTTGTTTCTATATATATATTTTTAATCCTTTGCTTTCATTAAAAACTGTTTTTTCTGCTTCAAAATTGTTTCTTTGCTGTTCCAAATCTTCTAGAGTGAATGTGACCATTGGAATTTGTATATTTTGCATTGAGGGGCATTTTTAGGGATTTCATTGAATTTTTGCTCTAGAAATTTAATCGAATTTTTTTATATAATTGAACAGCTATTGTATCATGACAAAGACAGTCCGATATTATAACAAACTTAATATTCTCTATCTTTCATTGCTGTCTCCTTTATTATAATATATGATGAATAGATGAATACTAGCTTGTGCATTTCTCCAATGAAATCCTCGAACCTCATCTTGAAGAATAAAAGAATAATTTTCAGAAAAATTACAAACTACAACCTACTCCCGTTATTATTATATTTTTTTACAATAATTAAAAAAAATCTGATTGATGTTTAGATATAAATGAGTGTCGTATAAGGATTATAAGTTTTTCTATAAATGTGTCAATTAAATCCTCACAAGTAGTAGACAAAGTTTCCAGGTTTCCAAAGTTCCCAATCAACATTCAACAGCTGCTTATACATTACAAGGAAAATACCATTTTCAGTGAAAAGCCTTTCCATATATTCTTTCAAATTGTCAAACTTTGGGTAATTGTTACACTCTCCCAAGCAAAAAAATGGTTGTGGGGGATTACAAATTAAAAAACTTATCCATGTATTATATGAATGTACAGCAGAACCTCGATTATCCGAAGTAATTGGGACCAACCCTACTTCAGATAATCGAAATTTTTGGATAATCGAGAATTCATCAATAATCATCTAATTTAATATGTAATATTGTCATTGAACTGTTATTATGACTTATTTTAACTGTTAAATACTAAATCAAAATTATAAATGAAAATAAATTTATCTCTGAAACTAAAACTTGCAATGGTTTACATGCAAGTTTCATCTGGTGTAAATTGGCCATCCTTTACCATGCAGCTCTATCGCAAAATTCTCTTAAAAGCATGAGTTCAGAGGAATCACACTGTTCCTGTTGCTGCAACCAAACAAGGCCTTTTGATAAATATTCAAAAGCATCATTGTTACTGATCTTGTTCACTCCAGAATCATTTTCATCTTCATCATCATAACCTTTCTTTCTTAACCTTTTCATAATCTTTATATTTAAACTAAATATATTTTTTTTTCATTTAAAATTTTTAATTTTATATCATGTCCCAAATTAATATACAGAGTTGAGATAAGTAGAACATGTCTATGCTTATCAATAAATAATGCTTATCGTTAAATATGCTTATCAAATATGTATAAATATAAGTTTGTTGACATAAATTAGCACAGATAAGTCATCATAAAGGAGATTTTGGTAATAAAATTGGAATCAGGTGTGTTCATTTTAATTTATAACTCAATATCCCATGAGTGTCCCAAAATAAGAAAGTCAGATAATATAGAGGGACAATGTATGAATAACATATAATTTTTTTGAAAAAAATAAAAGATTACTTTTTGAGATACAGAAGGGCAAAGGGCAAAATTTTTGACATTGAAATTAAAAATTAAAGAAAAATATGTGTGTGATATATCATAAGAAAGCCCAAAGCAAACCTTTTCTAACAATACTAAGATTAAAGCTGTATGTTAATTAGGGAATTAAATATGAATTTTTTTGTTTATCACAGAATTCAAAATTTTATATTTTTTGATGCTATTTATCTCAGAAACTATGAAAAATAGAGACATATAATTTTGCATTTGATGATTTCTACATAAATTTAACAAGTGAGCCAAATTTCATAAATTTCTGAGACGGTCAGGTTGAAAATGCTACATTTTTGTGTTGATTTGACATTTAATGACCCTGTATATAAGTTTTATCTCTTTTAGATTTCTGTATATAGACTAGGTTTTAGCTCATTGCACTAAAGAGTGTCTAATATGCATGTGTTGAAAAAAAATTGTGTTGTATGCATTTATCTTTTTTTTGGGGGGGGGGGAGGGGGGAGCTGTTTTCATATAAATATACTAAAAAATGACCGTCAGAATTCTTCAAAATTTTAAAATGTTGGACAGATATTTTATATTTTTTAATAATTTTCTTTATTCTGTGTTACATTGTAAAATACCAAAAAATGTGTTAAAAGTAGAGTTAAAAAACAAAAAAAAGTCTCAGAACATATTTGGTTACCTTAAGAGTGTTTTTGTTTGAATTAGATTTTACATAAATAGTCACGGCTATAATAAAGGTACTAGGTAAACTGCAGGGCTGAATAAACATATTTAAGTATGTTTCTATCTATTGGTATAAAATGCTGAAAGAGAAATTTCAATCTGTTATGTGTTTTCTTGCTAAACTAAATTTTCCCATTATATAGTATATAGTATATATATATATATATATATAAATCAACCTAAAGATTAAATACAGGGGTGTTCAAAAGAATTGGAATACATATTTGGCTACAAAAGGTAACTGCTGAAATTAGACTTTCAAATATTCTATCTGCTTTCTAAAATGCTTACTTAGTTATCTTATATAACTTATTTCCTAAATAGTGAAGTTTTGTTAAAAATTTCAGGAAGTATTAAAAAGTGTTTCATATACTATGCTTAATGCATGATTTTTCCTTTTTGTTTCGTATTAATTTGCTGGAATGGGAGGATAAAAATAGCCTAAGAGAACAGTTCTTTTTTTCTCATTCATTTGTGATCATGTATTGTAGGTACATCTTTCAACCTATTTAATTTAAAATTATTTGATAGAGATTTATTTATTTATTTTCCTGGCTGCAAGAAATTTTCATTTAAATATCAAATGTTATTAGAAAATTCTATCTCCATGAGAGAGCTACTCATCAAAAATAAATTTTGCTTTTTTAATATCTGAAATATGCTCTGAAGACAAAATTATGCCACTAATGGCTTCTTCAATTGTAAGATACTGAGTACATGGTGCTTCATCAACACAAGTCACTCAAGTCATCAATGAACCCACCAAGAACCTTCCTCTGAAATATTTAACGGAAAATTTCATTGTTTATACAGTGAATTATATGCAGATGTTATTGTGATGAACGCATATACATTCAGGGTACTCCCTTCTTATCACCGATTAATAGCTAATTACTAAGCCATTAGGCTTAAAGTTATTGCTCCAATTGCAAAAATGTTTCATATATGGTTCTTCATGATATTAAAATTCATTTATGTCAAAAATCGTTATTTTTTAAAACAGTAATGAAATTAACTTTTCTAGAGTTCATGGGTCCTAGAAATTATATTTAGAAAACTTTCTAAAAGTTCTAACACGTACATCAGTAAAAATTTCATTTCTGTACAATCAAAACTTACTAAATAATTATACTTGGAATTTTCAAGCACTAAAAAAAATTCTATTTTTAGCAGCAGAAAACACTGAAAATACTTAAAACTAAAAATAAGTATTATAATTTTGCATGTTTTGGTGTAGAAGAATAGAATTTTTATTGTTTTATTTGTTAGAGTTTAAAGATTTTTTTAAATATAACTTATAAGAAGCAGAGGCCACGTAAATATTTCAATCTCACAACTTTTTTAAAAATAACTATTTTGACATAAATGACATTTCTTATGATGAAAAATAACATTTAAATTTTTTTTGGAAATAGAACTATACGTCTATGAATTGATTGATGGACAATAAGAACAGGACCTTATCTATAACATAAGTCAATTAGCTAACATAGTATCAATTAACACAATTCATAAAATATTAGAACTGAAATGTTATGCATTTAAATTAAGAAAAATACTCAAAATACTTCATACCTGATTAGCTGGAGGTGGAAACATAACATTAGGTATCACTGGAAGAGCAGTTGTCACAGGTGTTTGAGGTGGTGCAGCACAAACTATGTTAGGTGATATACCCATATTTGGTAATGTTGTAGGCAATAAAGGAGGTTGAGGAGCACAAGTGTTTTTATTATACAATTGACTATCATTATGTTCTATGGATAGAGGACCACCCCAATGATGAAAATTTTCTCCAGTATCCACAGGAAGTGAATATTTATAATTGTCGTTATGTGAATAATTAGAACCTTCATATTTGTAGTTAGAAGAATAATTATAATCATAGTCACAACAGCCTTTGTAATCAGAAGGGGGGGAACCTTTGTAGTCAGCAGAACTTTCATATTCATAAAGCACTGTATAATTGTTTTTAATGTTTCTCCTCTCTCCTGGATTGGACTTAAAATTATGTGATGTGCGTTTTTCATCTGATGCACGCTCAGGACGTCTGAAAAGTAGATACAAAATATAGAATTTTTTCATGTTATTGACTCAACACTTCAATAATGATATGAATGTTACTCTGTAACATTCATGCATAAGAACAAATATATAGTAAACTTACGTTCCATACACTACTTTAATCTTCATTTCATTCTTAATCTTCATTTTTTCTGTTTGAGATTTTTCTTCTGTTAAAGAAGACTCTGCAAAATCAAAAATAGTTGGTTAACTTAGATATTAGAATTTCAAATAAATAAAAGTATAAAATATTTCTTAATAAATGCATACTTTCTTCAAAATTTCCTTTTGTACTGTATTTGATATTTCTATTTTTTATTTCAGCTTTTCTGTTAGGAGTTGTATTTGACTCTAAGCTGTTTTTACAATGCTCTTCCTCTTCATTTTTTTTCTCCCGCCTTGGAATACGAAATATTTCCTGATGAAATAAAATAGATTATATTGAAAATCTAATATGAACCAACATGTAACATTTCATCCAAAATTTCTGAGAAAAATTTTGTCTTACAAAGAACATAAAATACTTCCTCAAATGCCTAACTAAAAATTTTTCAGGGCTTATGTGTTATTGGACATATATACACTACAGTTTGGTCAGAGGAATCCATGCACCCCCAGTTAGATCCCAGCAAAGACTCAACACAGTTTCACAATGTAGAAAGGAGGGCCTAGTTTGACATTTGGTATGCCAATGGGATTTATAATCTTTTTATGAGAATATATGTAGAAACATGTATTTGATTTGTATCATATAAACAATAAACAAGCTCCTGATAACATATAAAACATAAAAAATGTGCAATAAAATAAAACATTGTTAATAAAGTCTATAAAGTTCATAATTCATTTTATATGGCTGGAAGTCAACTGAAAATTATTATTGTTTGAATAAACTCAGTATACAGTTTGCATAAAGTATAATAATTATTTTGATAGGTATCATTGACAGAATTGATCACTGAATGCCTATTTACAATAGAGATGAATTGTATTATTTACTAAAAAACCACTTATCTATCAAAATAAAAGAATATTTTTCTGTCTATCAGCAATTGGTATTGAAATCCACTGCACATACAAGACTGAAAATTTGGATGAGGGTAATCCAAAGCAGATACTGAAGTATTTAAGGCTCAGATTTTTAATTTATGATAATTAATCAAGATATTAATTAAAAACTCATCAAAAGTGCATTTCCCCCCCCTGAAAATCGGCAAGCATGCTGTGCATACTCAGCTCTTGCTTTCTCAAGTACATAAAAGGAAGAAACGAATGCTGTCTTTTTTTGATTGAGTATTTTATACATGCCAATGCATAGTTGTTATTCTTTGAAAGTAATTATAACATGCCAGATGAGGCAATCTCAAAATTTCCTTTTATCATATGCATGTTAATACTTCCTGAAAAGTGCACCATAGCAGTGCCACTGGTTAGGTGGTTTAAACCATAATCTAGTCAGCAACAACATACGTCAACTTATAACAGAATCTGAAGTTTAAAGAAAATCTGTACATAAGTTTTTAAAATAGGAGCTTTTGTAAAAAATCTGCATAACAGTGCCACATGTTGGGTGATGTACACCAAAAACTAATTACGATCAATTTTTGATCAGATATTAACTGAATCTGAAGTTTGATGAAAACTCATGCATTAGTTCTTGAGATACATTTATTGCAAAGTCGTGAAAAATACTGCATAGCAGCGCCATCTGTAGGGCGATTTACAAAAACTAAACAACACTAACCTATAACGGGTCAGCCGCTATAAGTCTAAAAAAAAAAACCCTCCAAACAAACAATAATCTATAACAGAGACTAACTGAATCTGAAGTTTTAGAAAATTTTGTGCATTAATTTGTAACATAGAGCTATTGCAATAACCATGAATAATGCACCATGTCGGCGTCACCTGTTGAGCGATTTGCACCAAAATGTAATCAGCACCATGTTACATCAAAGTACTAACTAAATCTAAAGTTTTATGAAAATCCATGCACTAGTTCTTGAGATATCGCTTTTGTGAAAATTTTGAATAATGCAGCATAGCAATGCCATCTGTTGAGCGATATACATAAAAAATTAATCAGATGTAATTTACATCAAGGTCTAACGTAATCTAAAGTTTGGTGAAATTCCGTGCATTAGTTCTTGAGGGAGTGAGTGCCCACATGATTTTTGTCACACACCGACAGACTGATAACCAGACATTTTGTAAAAACATGTTTTTCGGGTTCCCTGACTCCTAAAATGTGTAAATCCATCAAAAACCAGATTTCAAAAATTTTCACGAATCCAATACTTTTTTCTTGTAAAGATAGAAGAAAGTAAAAATGTATTTAAGTATTTATGGTAAATGTCATGATTCTTTATTCACACTGAGCCTTACATTTCCAGAACTCAAAATTTTACTCATGTTGTAGCATTAAAATGACTAAGTATATTTAATAAAAATTGCTTTTCTTATTTCTCATGTAGATTTATTGAAGGTCAGGAATTATTTTTAATTCATTTTATATGTTTTTTTTCCCTTAAAATCATTATTAATTACTTGCAATCCTTAATGAATGTCTTTTTGGTATGACACTAAAGCTATTTATTGTAGATATGTATGGTTTACACATGAAACTTTATATACCTATGGTAAGACCACTACTCATCGAACTTGCTAAATCCAAAATTCATTAGAGATTCATCTTTGAAAATCCAGCAAATGACATAGAGAAATATTAAAACCATAAACACTAAATATCATATAAAGAAGTAATTAACTAGCTTTTTTTACAAATTTGTTGTAATTACTTTATTTATCAAAAAAGAATAAAGAAACGTTATTGTCCAGTAACTTTCAGTTTATGAAAACTTTATATTTCAAATTAATGAATTAATTTCTTGCAATATTACCGTATTTATGATAGCAGAATAACTCGAAGCATATATTGGGTTGGGGAAAAAGTAATTTCGTTTTTCCCAATTGATGGCTTTAAAGTCACATATCTCGAGTAATACTTACTCGATTGAGCCATACTATACAGCGTTTGAAACATAACCGTCTTTAGAAAATTTTAGATATAAAAGTAGCGTCATCTATTTATTCAGTCAAAAGTTACCGCTTTTTAAAAATGGAGATTCCAGAAGATAATTTTCGTCACACTTTGCTTTTCTACTTCCAAAAGGAAAAAATGCAGTGCAGGGTCATTGAAAATTGTGTGGTGTTTATGGTGATCAGTGCTTAAGTAAATGCCAGTGTCAGAATTGGTTTGCTTGTTTTCGTTCTGGAAATTTCGATGTTAAAGTCGAACCTCGCCTTGGCCGGCCAATTTTTGAAAAAGTTGAAATTTAAAATAAAATCAAGGTAGATCGACAATTTTTTTCCTGTGACACTGCTACGGAACTAAACATCGACCATAAAACAGTTTTGAACATATGATTCGATAGCAAAAGAAACTCGATATTTGGGTTCCCCATGAACTTACAGTGAAAAGTTTAATGGACAGAGTTTCTAACTGTGAATCGCTACTGAAAAAGAACAAAATTGAGCCATTTTTTAAACAAATGATTACTTGTGATAAAAGGCAAACCACATACAACAACAATGTGCGAAAATGATCGTGGTCGAATCCGGAGAAGATTCACAAATGGTGGCAAAACCCAAATTGGTGCCAAGGAAGGTGATGCAAAGTGTTTTGTGGGATTGGAAAAGAACTGTCCATCATGAGCTGCTCGAACCTGGCCAAACTATTAATTCAACTATCTATGGTGAACAACTAATGCAATTCAAGCAGGTGATTTAAAAAATCTGGCCAGAATTGATCAATAAGAAAGGTGGTGTCTTCCATCACGACAACGGAAAATCACACGCATTCTTAGTCACTCCCCAAAACTGAGAGAGCTTGTCTGGGAAGTTTTGATGAACCCACTGTATAATCCGGACCTGTTTCCAATCGAATACTATTTGTTCTGCTCTCTGCAGAACTCTCTTGATGGTGTTAAACTTACTTCAAAAGAGGCTTGTGAAAATCACCTTGTTCAGTTTTTTGCCCAGAAATCTCAAAAGTTCTACAGTGACAGAATTATGGTTTTACCAGAAAAATGGCTAAAGTTCCTCAAACAAAATGATACTTATATTATTGATTAGTTTTTTAAATTTATATGAATAAGTTCAATTTGAAAAATATGAAAAAAAGTGAAATTACTTTTTCCCTAATCCAATATTACTTGACACATCTTTTATTTAATTACTGAATATGTAAACATATAATATGTATGACTATATAAAACTTTTGTTTGAAAAGTTTTTTCTCTCATGTCTTGCATCTTTGCAATGATCTAAAAACCTCTTCTGATGTATTTTCTTTAAACTGCAATGCACACTCCATTGTTTCAAATGATTTTAAAGTTGATTTTATGAAAAAACAGGATGAGAAGAATTACTGAAAGGTTCTCTAGTGAAGTGGCATGGATAAAATTGCACTGCTTAGATTTTAATTTGCCTGGATTCCATACAAAGGAACTTTACATCTTCTGTAAATAGATACTTGGTAAAACCTATTAAGTTCATTAAGCATAAAAAATGCATAAAAAGAAGGAATAAATTTGAAATGTCCTGAAATACTTTGAAAAATAACATGAAAAAATTTAGATAGTATAAAAAAAATATATACTGAATAGAGAATGTACTTTGTTATTTGGAGGTTCTTTAAGAAATTTGTAAAATGTTCAAGATTCCAAGGAAAAAGTCCTATGATAGGAAATACCAACAATTTGAAAGAGTGCAAATTTTTTTCATTATCTATGTATAAAATTGTTCCAATTTTTCATTAGAATTTTTAAACATCGGCTTATATACAAATTTTCGATTTTGTAGGATTTTTCACTGAAAAGTCGTATACTCTGCTTATACATAGAAATACAATATACTCCCTCAAATCCACATACCTTGGGAACAGATGTTGTGCAGATATTAGAATTTTGCAGATTTCTGGTTATTGCTTTGTTTACATATTTAAACAATAATTTGAATGTAATTAATAATGCAATCGAAACTATAATGAATGCTTACACAATAAAAAATTAAAATAACTAAAATAATATAAATTTAGATAGTTTTAAAATGATTAAAAGTAAAGGTCAAGTTAATAATCAATAATGTATAATTAAATTTTCATTATAAAGATTAAATCTATTTTTCCTAAATTATTCCACAAAACTTGCCTCATAAAGGTACATCACTAGTTCACATCAAAATTATAAAATAAGGTAGTTTTATTTCACATTTAGCAAGACTTAATAACCAAAAATACTTGATTAATTGTTTCCAGTCCCAAGCAGCACAAATGCGATGTTTAGTTTTTATGTTGAGAAAACCCAGTACATTTCAAACATTATGGACCACTGATGCTGTGCTGATTGGGACCTATCGTCATAAAATAAAGGTGCTATTGTGCAGCTTGGGTCTTTTCAGTAAAAATAAAAGAAGTGCTATTGCGCTGCTTGGGATTTTTCAACAGAGTTTTTTTTAAAATCCTCTGGGACTCAAATAGTTAATACATAAATATATTTGGTAAGAAGATTGTGATTACCGATGATATCAGCAATATCTTGAATTTTTTCAGAAATAAATTTATACTTCCTTCATGAAAAAACATGAATTCAGTAATATTAACAAAAATTACAAATTAAAATGCATATGAAATCAATATAAAACTAAAAAAAAAGTCAAATTTTGTCCCTATATCTGAACTAAATGTTTCACTGTTTACATCAGTAAATTATGTGCAGATTTTAGGATTACAGGTTTGAGGGAATCTACTGTACATGATAAAAGCTTTGAAGCCCCAGAATTGCAATTCATACAGGGGGGAGGGGGTGAAATTTACAGACTTTTCTAGGCGTATATTAAGAAAATTTCAGTCTAACAATGCAATGCAAATAGGACATGATGAGGGTAAAATAAATATTTTATCAATTGGATATCTGATAATCAAATCATATAAAATTCCCATTTTTACATCCTTCCCTAAAGGTGCAAGAAGTCCAGCTAAGCCAAGACTAACTTTTTTGAGTATTAGGTATAACGCAATGGAAATGGACTAGAAGATTTAAACTGTCCTGCACTAGGGCTAAAAATTTTTCATTTATTATAAAAAGAAAATGATTAAAAGGTTTTAGTTGTAAAATAGCCATTATTTAAATAGATAAAAAATAATTTATTATCAGTCAAGAATCCCTGCACTCATATATCCCCATTAAAAAACTTGCTCTTAGAGCTATAATAGGAATTGCTATCCTTAATAATTCATGATATTTGCAAGTTTTCAAATAAAGTTTTTCCTCTAAATTAAAAAGCAAACTACAAAACATTAGTATGCTGCACAAAATCTCTTCAGTCCAATTTAAAGGCGAATGGGGAACTGAACGTTTTAGAGCAACAGTAAAATAGAACTAAAATTATTTGCTAATTTTATTAAATGTCACTTCAAAATGACAAATATCACAGAAAATATTTCAAGAGGAGAGTGACGGGGATGAAAGAAAACAAAAATTGCAATAAACAAAAACATAGAAAATTTTCCACATCTGTGGAATCTCATCAAATCTCACATTTCTTTGCTAGTCAGCAGAACAGCTATTGAATTCCTTAATTTTCCCAAATTTTAGATAAATATTGAAACCCCTTGATTATTTGATCAATTTCCAAATTATGTGACTTAGCATGTTCTCTAGGTTGCAAAGTGGTGTAGGAAAGGACTGTGGTTTCTAAGAAAACTTAAGTACCTTAGGGACCCCTTCCAGATTTTATATCAGTGGCCTGACTAAAGAAGTAACCATTCATCGGGTCAAAGGCAAATTACAGTACTTCTGTTCTACCCTTTTGGTGGTTATGACACTTTCTTGATTTTAATGTTTTTTTTTTCTTTTTTACTATTTAATATATTTTTATATGAAAAAACTGTTATGTTTATTTTTTTAAATTACATTTAGAATTTGATTACAGTTTTCTGAATTCATAAAGCTTGGAGCCTATTTATACACAATTTTAAAAATGTTATCTATTTTTTAAAAAGAAAAGAAAAACATGAATTCATACTAGAATGTTTACTTTGTACTTAGCAAGAAAGTTAAATTATACTTAAGTTTTGATAGTTTAAACATCATTAAAGTTTTGATCCATTCAAAAGAATGGGGTCTTAAATATAATATGTAGGAATGCAATATAAAAAGTATCACTGTAAATATCTGGCACCGACTGTAAGAACATCATACAACTGTAACTACATGGAAGCTTTTTTCAGTTATTACAGTAGCTCAAGGGGCTACATTTTCAAAGCAAACTAAACACAGGTAACTTGGAAAGACGGGTTTGTACACTAAACACTCTGTGTTCTGCTATAGTACACATCTGGACACAAGTTTGCATATTCACAGTGGGATTGGATACATAAAAAAATTTCATACAATCAATGAAGTGAAGTGTTGTTTACTAAAGACTCCAGATTCCGTTTATAGACAAATTCTTGTCAAACAGTGTTCTACAAGAATAGTTGAAACCCACTTTTATACCTAATTTATCAAGAAAATGAATCCCTATTAGAATAATGGAACAAGTAGATATGTTGAATGAAGAAATCCAGGTTTCATACAGATGCTTTTGAATATTAGACTTTTATAAAGATAATTTTTGTCTCAATAGCATGATTTGGAGATTATATGCAGCAATTTATTAATAGAAATATCTGTATTCAGAAACCAAAAATGAAGAGGAAAAATAAGCCCTCTAAAGTACGAACACTCCTTGGAATTTCCAAGTACTCTGCCATTATTTTAGATAAGAAAGTTTCCAAAAGAGTTTGTAATATTCTTTTGCAGTTTAATAAGGCAGAAAAATCCATTAATAAATAGTAGGAGACACATCCTGGCACACATATGAACCTTGTGTATCTCTAACACAGGATTTATTTTATTATTTGTACACACAGAGATAACATCGTTGAATCTCATCTTACTTCTCTAAATCTTTATTCATGGGTGTTTATTAACTACTTCACCAGCAGCAGATATAGGGAAACACTGTTTTTCCCCCCCCCAACTTATCTCCTGGCAAATGTAGAAGTGGTTAATAAACTCTGTTTGTTCATCAAACCTAATCACTTCCTTACAAGTAAAGATATCTGACAAGTAAAGTAGTCATAAAGTTTCTCAATCTCATCTTGATAGATAATGTATGGTATTGCTCACAAAATGTAAATATTACTCTTAAAACTCTACCACCAAGCATCAAGAAACTGAAAGCAGTTTTATACCAAGTTTAGAATGTTTTGCCTCAGTAGTTCATAAATATTTTCATCAGAACATGAAAAATTAATTCATAATTTTCAGCTCTACAACATTTTAATTTGCATGCTTTAGTAAAATTGTTACACAGCTTTATGTACCCCATCTCTAATGAAAATGATGTTTTAGTATCATATTTCCATAAACAGTTAATTTCAAGTTAAATATTGTGCTTATAATTTCTGTTTTTATAATGTATAAAATATATATTTTTTTATATATGGTAAATAAACATTTCTTATTATTTACAAATATTTTGCGTACATTATTTTCTCTAAAAACCAACACTGTTTCACTGAATTGGCAACATTTGTTTGTTTATTATGGCTCAAAAGCAATCCCCTGAGTGAAAATGCAATATTCAAATGATTAATAAATCTCCCTTCCATTTAATTATTCTACAGTGTAGGTTTGAGGCCATGTGTTCTAAAATGGGGAAAACATGGCCCAATCTCAACAATTTTCATCAATGGGAACCTAGCATAAAAATAGTGCTATAGCAGAGAAGCTTATTTCAACTTAGCAATAGGTTGGAACTCAAACAAGGTATAAACAAGAAACAAGCGAGAATTGAAACATAAAAGAATCTAAAGCATAACTATGATCTGTTTAACTGCAGAAAAAAAGACAAAATAGCAATATTTGTCAATTGGTTCTTAAAACAAAAAAGAGCCTGCAACAAAATTTGTTCTTAGTGACAAAACTGTATATCAGGTGTTATATAGCAACTTTTATTGTAATACAATTAAACAACTATTTCTGCATACTAGAAGATACAGATTGAACATACATCTGTATCACATCAAGATCAACATATGTGACAAGAGCATTAATTATCTGATGATTATGGAAGCCCCTAACACCAAAACATAAAATTATTTCTATATAAAAATGAAATGTCAAGAACAGATCAGCACTTGTGAAATTCAAAGAAAAGAACAGTTAACAAAGAAGTCAGCAATTAAAATTGCTTTAAGCATAGAAACATTTAAAGCTCTTCTCAAGTGTTTCGCTCAATAAGCGTAAAATGTTTTGACACATAGACGAATGCATTTTTCAATGGAAAGATATAAAATTGGAAGACCTGATTATAGAAGCGATTTGGAATCTAACTGAATTTTCCATTTTTTGATTAATAATTTACCTTTTCAGTTGTAAGCATTTTTGATCATGTTACATAATGTTTTTCTCCCTCCATTGACTGTTTTTGTCAGGAAATTTGGTTCAAAAAATCAACTTTATTTGTATTTCCTAAAACATCTATTGAGTTTGAAAAAAAAAAAAAAAAGGAAAATGAATAAGATTAGATAGATACCTTATAATCAATCCTTATTGTTTTATGCAATAAGAAAAATCAATCAAATTTAATATGTATGAAAAAATGTTATTAGCATGGCAAAAAATAAAAGAACTGTAGAAAACATAAAAGAAATAAACAAAAGCATTTGCATATGTTCAGTTTTGACAAGTTTTAGTATTTTTTGTTTTTTACCCCGGTTCTGGTTCAACACCTGCTAATTTATTCATAATTTGCTAATTTATCGGAGCTTTTTATTCCAGTATATATCAATATTTCTGATTAATAATACTTACATTATTCAATCAGCAGTATCAATTTAATGATTTTTTTTATTACAATATCTATCACTATTTCTGAATGGTAAATGCCTTCTTCCTGTAATTGCAGTTGATATTGCTATTAGGAAGTAATGATAGATATCTGAATATAAAAAACCTGCTAAATTGCCAATATTGAGAAAGAACAAATAAATTCATATCTGTGTCTTAAGTGAGATCTTTTACCCCAAGGAGTAAACTTTATTGTGCATTAAGTGGGATTGCATAGTAACTGTCCATGCATTATGAGGGATATTTTTTTACGCTAGTCTTACAGGTGATGCCTCACTAGTCTCAAGCAACTGGAAAAATCTGCATATTAAGTGGGGCCACATCTTAATCATATATGACTGCATACTATACAAGGAGGTCGAAAAGTGCACTCTGTGGGGGAAGAATCAAGGAGATGGGAGGTTCATAATATGAAATCATGATCAATGTATAGTCAATGATACATTTGATGAGGGGATTAGAAAAAGTTAGAAAAGTGTTTTAAGGGGGGGGGGGAACTTGGGTGATGGCAGGTTCATAATATGAAAGAATGGAGAAAGGACTGTCCAATGACATATCACAAAGGTCTTAACAGATAAAATGAGAAAAGGCAAAAGAAAATTGAACTAAGAAGGTAGAAGTTATTAATAATTTACTGCTTACAGGGATTCAGTTTTTTAATTAATTCAATCCATTGTCAATATGTATGTTTCTCCCTTCGACTCTCATTCTTACTTTTAAGTTTCACACATACATTTACATATAGTTTAATAATTTTCAAATCTATAGCTTAGTTATATTTATTCTTCTGCATTAGTTTGCAATTATTTCATTTCATTTTCAGAAAATGAAAGGAAGGATCAACTGGAAGATCTCTCCACTGTTCAATTTTTAAAGACAATGCGCCAATCCCGGTCTATATCATTTTTGAATTGTCTCTTCAAATTTTTGCAAAAATTAAGAAAAAATTACAGACTAATTCAAAGTTAGGTGCAGAAATTTTTTCTACTGATGTATAGATAATTTCAAACTAATACTTCAAACAGTTTTTTTAATTTTCACAAATTAATGAAAACCGGAAAATTTCATCCCCTGCAAACTCAAGTGAAATAATGTGTTTTATTTTCAGATAAAAAAGTTTGCATTAAACTGAGCATCCACTGACTTGATTGCAAATTTCAAAAAAAAAAATTGTATATTTGATAAGTTTTTAACTAATAACTCTGTTAACTATCAGAAACTTAAAATTCTGAGCCTTGGATGCATCAAGAGTGGCCTTGAACTACACGAAATTTTTACCATATCTGCCAACATGTAAATTTTGAAATCCTTACAATTTTTACTTATTCTTAATTCTTTTATTCTTAAATGCTTAAAAATGCATTTAAAAAGTACATGCAATGAAAAAAGTAACATCATTTTTCATAACAATATTTTCTATGCTACATTTATATTTATTCACTTATTCATATTTTGCCAAAATAAAAACATGAGATTGCACAAGAAAATGTTTTTGTAATTTCATACTTTGGGAACATATTTCCAAAAAGCTGTCCTGCATGATCTGCAATAGATAGGGGGAGATTAATTTCACAGCAAACTTTCTGAAAGGTTACAGCAAGCAGTTAGGGGGGGGGATCCATACCAGCATTAATTATGATTTCTTCCGGGTATCTTTGACGAAATGCATATTTTTCCAGAATCCTTTGACAAAATGTATGTTTCTTCTACAATCCTTTCACAAAATTAGCTTTTTTTCCCATTATCTTTTGAAAAAAATTGGAGTTTTCCCCACAAATTTTTTGATGAAATTGTCCCTTTTTCAGTGCTCTTTTAACAAAATCTGCATTTCTTCCACAATCCTTAAACAAAAATTTTTTGTGCAATCTTTTCACAAAATCAGCGTTTTATCCATGATTTTTTGAAAAAAAATTAGCGTTTTATCTGAGATTTTTAGACGAAATAGGCATTTTCCAGTGATCTTTAGAAGAAATCAGCATTTCAGCTGTGATCTTTTGGCAAAATTGGCATTTTATCCATGATTTTTTGAAAAAATTGGCATTTTATCCGCAATCTTTAGACAAAATTGGTGTTTTCCCTGGTCTTTAGACGAAATCAGCATTTTTTCTGCGATCTTTAGATGAAATCAATATATTTTCTGTGATCTTTTGATGAAATCAACAAGTTTTTTTCACAATATTTAGACAAAATTTGCGTTTTTATGTGATCATTTCACAAAAATGGCATTCCCCCCCCCCCTGCAATGTTTTGACCAAATTGGTGCTATATCTGCTATCTTTTGACAAAATCGTTGTTTTAGCCACGATCTTTAGACAAAATCACATTCCTGTGGTCTTTAGATGAAATCAGCATTGTATCTGTAATCTTTTGATGAATTTTTTTTTTTTTTTTTTTCCATGATCCACTCACTAAACTTGAGTTTTTCAGCGATCTTTTGACAAAATGTGTGCTTTTTTGGTGACCCTTTCACAAAATCAGAGTCAAAGTTTGCATTTCTCCACCATTGTTTTTTCCATGGGCAAAACCATACAATCGTATTGTTCATCTGTGTAAGTTGGCAAATATTTTTCAGCCTATTAGATGCAGTAGATTTCACTGGTCATTTTTCACTAGACTACTTACAAAAAAAGCATTCTGTTCTTTCTTCATGAATCCCCAACATTTACTTTCAAATTAGTTGCACTTTTCAAATTATGCTTTGCGTGATTTCTAGGCGTAAGTCATATTCTTTAGCTGAAAAATTAATCATAATAATTTAAAAAAAAGGCTCAACAGTTTTGTGGAATTAAAGTTGAGTAAATTAAGCTTTTTAGAAATGAAACCACTATCCAAAAAATATTTTGAAGTAGGAAGATGGCTTGAAATTATTTTTAGAAATTAAGCAAAATTCTATCTGCTAAAAAATTTAAACTTCTGCTATATGATGAATCCTCAAAAGTGTGGGTAGACAATTAAAGACAATTAAATAAAAAAAAAAAAAATCCCTGTTGGCTCAGCCTACAGTGTCAGTGATTTAGTTAAGGCTGCTGGTCACACACTTTCTGAATTCCCCTCCGGAATGTTAAGTCAGTGAGAGTTTGATGAGGAGATATTCGAAATATCTCCTCAGAAAATTAATGTTTTAACTTCTTCTTTTGCTGTTCTCTTTTTAAAGGATGTCACTTTTTTTCTTAGTTTTCATAATATTTGTAAAATCAATGATGAATTTAATATTTTATGTGCTGACGAACTGGAAGTAAAATTCTAACACTTTACATAAAATTAAGCATAGATTTTAGAAACATTTTGAAAACTAAGAAAAAAAGTGATGCACTTCAAGAAGATATCATCAAAGGAAGAAGTTAAAAATATTAATTTCCTGAGGAGGTATTTTAAGTATAAAAATGCATCAAATGCCCATAGACTCTACATTACAGTGGGGAATTTGGAATGTGAGTGAACAGCAGCCTTAAGAGCCAATTTCAACATCAAAAAGTAAATTATGTTTAGAGATAAACTCAGTTTAAGAATTTTATTCAGTTTCTTTAGAAGAGTTTATTTATTTTTTCTGTAAGAGCTGACTTTACCAGAATCATGTTAAAGCAATATTCAAGAAAATATTTTTCCGCATTCAACAACTCAAAATTATTCAAAACTGTTTCAGACTCATTTTAAAATAAAAGATATTAAACTTGATGATGTGATTTTTGAAGATATTTATATGTGACTAAGTGTTTTTATTTCTTGTTCTAGTAATTGGAATTTGATTTAAAAACAATTGTTTTCTCGACTTTACTTTTCATTTCCAGTACTATCGCTTTGGGAAATCAAATCAAAATGTACACTTTGACAACAATTTTTAAAACATATTCTGCCTCTATCAAAAAATCAACCAATACAGCACATTATATAGGATCTAAATAAGAGAACCTTTCAATTGCATGCATTTCAGAGCAAAAATGATTTAAAAATGTGTCAGAAAATAAGTAATTTGGATACATTTAATACAGTAACTTTTTCTTCAACTCCTATTTTTGTTTGATTTCTTTAGCTGTCAGAAATGTCCTGTCAAAAAATTATCAATATAAAAGATGCAAATACTATTGATAAGATGCATAATAAGTTTAAACTAGTTTGAATTCTTGTGAATTGACAGAATTATGGATTTGTTTATTCTGTAACTCCTCTTTTTGTTTTCTTTTTTTGCATTAAGAGTCTGTCTTATTAAAATCTTATCAGCATAAAAGTTGTAGCTAATATTAAGAAGATTTACAATAAAATGTAATTGGATTTGGCACCTTGAGAATCAATGAAGTTATGAATTTTTACTCCCTAAAAACACTAATTTTTCATCCCTTTTTTTAGAAGTAATAAAAACTTTAAGCTGATTTGATATCTATTTTAATCAAAAAGTGATGGGGTTTAACCTTTTATTCTGATTTTAGCCATTAACAAACTTGATTGATATTTTATGTCCTTTGATTTTATATATCAGTTTGGAAAAAATCTGAGCAGAACTGAGAGAGAGAGAGATACATAATATAATCAAAGGTGACAGGTCGCTTGTGATTTTAGACCTTTTGTCAAAGATCTACAAAAATACATGAGGAATTCTCCTGAAACTCCAGGTGTGTAAACAGAATAGTACAGGTGATACACTTCCGCGAAGATTTTTCAGGAAACCCAATAGGGGAGTGTCAACAAATAGATAAAGAACAAATAACTTTTCGATAACACTGTCAAAACTAATATAGCAAAAAGGTTCAAATGTAGAATATGATTAAGTTACTTATTGTAATGAACTATGTTAATTTTTACAAGGCTAACATGGATACTCATAGAGAAATTACGGTTTTCATAAGAAAAGTCCATAAATTTATGAAGTTTTTTTTCTTATAATTTGCAGAGTTCTTAACATAAAATAAATGCTATTTTCAGAAAATATGAGAAATAGCAGTACCCTGTAATCAGAATTAAAGAACAATAAAAATTGTATGAAAAATGAACAGGTTTATTAAATAATGTTTTATTGCACATGCAAGAATGCAATCAAAATATGTGATATATCCACAAAGTAAGTTCTGTTTGGTTATATAAAAAAAAAGTGTGCACACACAAAATAAAAAAAATTTATTGTACAAAAATCTACGACTGTGAAACTACTTTCTAAATAGCAAATTTTGTAGGCACTTGTCGTAGTATGCCACGAGGTTTTGTATGTCTTCTTCATAGAAGGTTGCCGCCTGTGTTTTCAACCATGTGTTTTGAAATTTTAGTTTTTCAGTAACAATTTCATGAATTGCTGATCATGAGATTTTCAGAAATTCCAAAGCCAGAACACTAATTGTAAACTTACGGTTTTGCTTAACCTTCTCTTCAATTGCATGAACCAATTCATCAGTAGCTAAAGACTGGCATCCACTACATTCTTCAGCGTCATGTCCTTCATTAAACTGTCAGACCCATCTTCTAACCATTGAATCACTCTTAGCATTTTGTCCATAAATCTCGCAGATTTGCCGATAAATTCCAATTGGTTTAACTTTCTTTGCATTGAGAAAATGAATCACAGATCTGATTTCACAAGCGGCGGCATTTTCAATTAAGGCTGACATTCTAAAACAGCACTACAAATAACACGTCAGCAACAGCAATATGAAAATGCCGTACATTTCTTCTCCTTCAGTCAGAGTAACTGTCGCACATGCTCGGAACTGCGATCGCAGTGCTGCTGCTGATAGAAATAGAAACGGAACTTACTTTGTGGATATACCTAGTATAATGTGCATAATGTGTTAGTTAAATGTATGGACAACTTTTGTGAAAGTTTCAAAAACATAGCTTGAAAATTCTGAAAATCAGGCATGAAAGTGAGAAATAGGAAAAAAGGAGGAAAAGAATATCCATTTAAACAATATGGCCAAATTCATATAATTTTGACACATTTTAAAAATTATTGAAACAATAAATATAACTGTACATATGACTGTTAATTTATGTTTGTAACTTAAAAAATATTAAAATTTTTCTCCCCAAAACATTGCTAGAAAATTCTCAAAATTATCGTCAATACAATAAGATCAAAATCCATTGATCCTAAAAGAAAGCAAAAACATGAGGGGTTTGAACCCAAATATATTATTATGGGCAATATTGTGTATGCTGTATTGACATTAACCAATGGATATACGGATATGTCCTTCATTTTAGGAACAATAGATTTTGAGCTTATTCTATCAGCAATAATTTTTAGAGTTTTCAAGCTCTGTTTTTGAGACTTTCACAAAAGTTGCTCTATACATGTAGCTAATGCCTGATGCAAATTATATTTTGACTGCTTTCACACAAGTGCAGTGAAAAATTATTTAGTAAAAAAAACTAGCTCATTATTCATACAACTTTTATTATTTTTTAAATTCTGATTGCAGGGTATAGTGTACAATATTGCTTGTCATATTTTCTAAAATGAACATTTTTTTTTTATTAAATACTCTGCAAATTATAAGCAACACACTTGGCAAAATTTGGAACTGTTTTTATAAAAATCTTATTTTATCTATGAGTATATATGCTATTCTCATAAAAATGAATACAGGTTTATTACAATAAGCCACTTAATCACAATCTACAGTTTGCACACTTTTGTTACATTAGTTTTGACAGGGTTATCCAAAAACTATTCGTTCTTATTCAATTTGTTGATGGTCCCCTATGAGGTTTTGGGAAAAAAATTTCTTGGAAATATATGACTTGAGCTATTCTGTTTAAACACCAGGTGTTTCATGATAATTCCTCATGTATTTTTCTAGATATCTAACAAATCATCAAAAATTACAAGTGGCCGGTCACCTTTGGCTATATATTGTATACAGCACTAGGGCGATTGCACAGCAAACACTGCTTAAAAAGTTAAAAATAATTTTATAAGTTAAAAGATAAATATTAATAACTGGATGATTCAATGTGTTTTGGAGTATTCCAAACACCTGTTAAGAAAGGCTCCAAAGGCAAAATAGTATTACAATTATAAACTGATGGGCAGATGGCTTGAAAATTGGTAAATATGCAAGTAAAGATTTTATACTCAAATTGCACAAGACAATTTTAACTCAGAAATTCAGAAATTATCTGCTCATTTAAAGTTTGATACAGAAAACAACCGATTGAAAATTTGTTTTTTTATACTTGATTCTGGAGAAATTTTAAATATATGAAAGAGAAAGGTTAATATACTAGAAGTAATGTATACCTGTATAGGAAAAAAATAATAAAGCTTTGTATAATTAATTTACAAATAAATAAATAATGGATGTAGTCTTGGATAAAGCCACTATTCAAGAGTCTAAGTCATTGCATGTTTTGATGATTTTGATTTCAATAATGAAAAGTTTGCTAATTCTGATACAAATGATATTGCATTAATAGTTCTTGAAATATTACATTTGGTAATGTCATCACTAGATAATGACAATGGAGCAGAGAAAATTTAAAAGAGAGTCTTTTGCTGCTAGTCTACAATGATTAGGTAACTTATAGTTTATCTTTTAATGACCTCAATTTAGTGCCAAATCCCTATTTTTTCCCTATCAAAGAACATTAAAACTAATTTTACAATGTATTATGATACAAATGCTCAGACTTCTATAAAAACAATAATTTGAAACCATAAGGAATAGTTTTTTTATATATATTTTTTCTGAAATACAATATTAAATTTTTAATTTTTTAAATAATCATTAGCATATTTTCTGAAACAATCATTTAGTAAATAATATTTAATAGTCAATATTTTCATTTCATAGCAACATAAAATAAATAGTTTTCCTAGAAATGTATTACTGAAATTAAAAATAATAATAATAAATAAATAAGTGAAAATCAAATAACAAATAACCTTTAAATCCCTCCAGGAAGCAAGCAAATTTTGAGCTAAATTACTTATTTCAGTTGTATGCAATACATATTTTTTATGGTCTAAATTTTCATCTTTATCTTCAAGATTATTGTCACCACTTTCTTCATCAGAACGGAGATTAGTATCAGATATTTTATTATCACAAGAAGATTCTTCAGCATCACCACCCTTTTCACCAGTTTTGTCTAAAGAGTTTAAAGCTTTTGAAATATTTACAACACAATTGGAAAAATGAGTCCTGTCTCTCTGAGAATTATTTAAATTCTCTCCTTCTGAAAATGTTCTTTCTGTTTCACTATCTGAAGTATCACAGGATTTAACTTTTATATTTTCATGCTCTTTATCACTAACAGAAGCAGAACATGAAGCCCATTTTTCAACAACACTAAGAACTTTGCTATCAGACAACATGGTTCTATTTGGCACAGGAAGGAGTGACAGAGCTTTTAAAATCTGCAATAAAGAAAATATTATTTAGAAAATTGTTATATTAATTTAAATTATATGCATTTCTACAGATGTACTAAATATCATAAGTAGAAAATAATTTAGCAAATAGCATAAAAAGAGCACAAGAGGCTTATAAATGCAAGTTATAATAATGAAAAAAAAAATCAATTAAGGGTTTTTCACTATGAGGAATATGTCATGATTCAATTCACCTGTACATTTATATTTTGTCATGATGCAAAAGTTTTCTCAAAAACTAGAGTACAAAATAGCTGTTTGAAAAAGGAAATCACTAATTTAATTTAACCTTTAATAAAAAAAAACTGTAAAAAAAATCATTGTTGGGAAAATTTACTTGCCTTTTTCTTTAATATAAAATCTGTCAGCTCTTTAAGATCAGCCATCCAACTCCAAAATAATGTTAGACCATGATAATCAAGAAATAATCTTAAACAAGCAACTTCTGTAGTACCCTAAATAATAATAAACAGAAAATATAAACAATTTTTCAGTAACATCTGTTATTAATTTATAAAAATAAATAGCTTGTTTAGAAAAATGAATATGTTACATTATAATTTTTAAAAGATTTGTTTTTAAAATTATTATTTTATTTCGTTTTGCTAATCTGCAGAGTGTTGCCAGGCATTTCAATGTTAATTATATTACCAAAATTTTATATTACAAATACCATATGGGCTATCACTTTTATGAATTTTTAAATAAAATATTTGAATTTATATTGAAGTATATAAAATAACATTGTAAAACTCACAATTTGAACTAAATAGTTCTCAGTAGACAGATGTTTCAATTCTGCAAATTCATAGAAATTGAAAACATGCAGCATAAAAAAAAAAAAAATAATAATAATAAAGGAAAACAAAAAAGCTCATGGTCAAAGGCAAAAAGTGAAAAAAATAATGGAACTAAATAAAACTAAATCCATTCAGTATGAGATAGCAAACTCATGGCATAAAAAGAAATGGGGAGGAAGGTGAGTTAGAGAAATGATACTCATACTTAAAAACCTGGGCATGCTTGTTTAATTGTTCAAACTATTTACATTTTTCCAGGTATGAAAAGCTTTCCAAATATCAAGATAATGAATAGAACATGTTTTATTTAATGAACTTTTAGAAAAATCGAAAACATGATCATTAGATCAACAATGATTAGCAATAGTAGAACAATTAATGTCAGCATTTTTAATACTTTTTTTGTTTTCAAAATCTTTAGGGACATTTAGTTTGGCCTATATATAGTATAGCCCACTTATTGCTAGACTAGATGAAATAAAATATTCGTAAATAATTTCTTTTTCCTGGTTGATTAGATCTCACACACTTTAATAATGTTTTAAAGAGATTGCATACAGCAAACAACATTAACAGATGTGAAGTTTTTCAGTTCTAGTGCAAAATTGAAGCTTTAGTATTTTATTCTCTGAGTGAAACAAAAATGAGATACTGGAAGAACAAAGCTAATGAAAAGATGGATTCTTGTCTTTTCTTAGAATGCAGAGTGATAACTGAGAGAATTTTACCCCTGAGACTGAAACTATAGTTACTTGACTTTGAAACTGTACATGTTACTATGACAGTCACTGTGATTCTTAATTATTTTTTAATACAAAGACCCAGAAGTCATCTTTTTCATAACTATGTCACTTTCAAAGAGAAAATGTTTGTATGTAAAATTTAAATAATATAACTGGCTGATGAACATCCATTGAAAAAGTATAAAATCCTCCAAAATTTGATATTCTAGCTAATTCTTTATTGACAGTTTTAAAGAATAAAAGTGAAATGTTAAAAAAAAAGTCATGAAAAATCCACTGCCTATAACAGAAAATGGTTTTGATATTCAACACATGATCAAGTTGAAAATGCTTTCTTGAGTGGTTTATGCAAAGGGGAAAAAATTTTAATAATGGCCTATTTTAAAGGAAAAAAATTATGCATTTTGCCATAAAATTAAATATATATATATATATATATATATATATTGTTGCAGATAAGGGCAACAATGTTTTAAGGATTTCCATGCATTTGTTTATTCAGTGGAGAAAATGTACAAACAAGAAACTCTGAAATTGAAGAATGGTTGAAAGGAAAGGAAATTTAACTAAACAATTTAAAATTTCAGCTGTTTAAAAAGCTGATGAGACATTACATTTTTATCCACTTTTAACAGAACACATATTTGTATTCAAAAGAAAAACATGCACTGGTAGAAAACATTCCAAAGTTTGACTAATTGCATTATTTGATAACAATATGGATGGATTAGATAAGTGGAAAACTCAGGTTAGAGAAAAATCTAAGAATCCTTGCTGTCGCAAAAATGTTGTTGTACTTGTAGAATACCAGAATAATCAAAAGCCATGGATGAGTTCATAAATTTTTGATAAATGATTGAAAGAATGTGATAATGACTTGTCAAATAAGGATAGGCACATTTTGCTTTTGATTGATAACTACAATGCTCATAAAATAAACATCCAGATTAAAACATTTCAATATGTCATCTTCCACCACATGCAGCATTACTCAATAGGTAAAAAACAGATTTCTCTCTAGAAATTGGATCCTATAAGCAATTTTCTGGAACAGACTTGATTAAAACAGAAATATAACAAAAATATTAAACTACAAGTGATAACAACCTTTAAATAGAAGATCAAGAAACATATGAAAACATCATTGCTGAAGTTCTAAATCCATCTGATTTATGTTGGAGGAGCAGTTACCACATCTCTAGCCAATTTGTTGTAATGATAACAACTTTGTACGTAAATCATTTTGAAAACTAAGTCTGGTAAAGTAAAGATTTCAACAATTCATGAATAAAATCTAAATTAAAGCAAAACAATTATTTTTACTAAAAGAGCTTACTTAGTATAATAGGTTAAAGATCTTTAGAAATATTTGGTTTAAACTATTAGTGAAGAAAACACAGCATTAACTAAATACACTGACTGCCTACAGCCTTCATTAAAATAAACTTCTACCTCATACAAACACATATTGGAATCACTGCTGGCCTGGTAAATGCACAAAACAACTACAGTTGCTTCCCTTCTACTTAAACTGAATAACATGAACACACAAGAAATGTTGTAATTCCAAGAGAACAATGAATCAATATCTCAACAAAAAATTTAACATGCTGTTATTAGCTTTAGTATATGACACCAACTAACATATAATTTTTAGTGACTGTTGACATTACAGTTTAGTGTTCAAGCTAGCTGAATGTGGATATATCGTATGTAAATATTTACGTTAAAAACAGTTCTTTATATTGAAAATAAAAAAAGGTAATATATATCCAGTTAAACAATTTAAATTTTGCTTTTCTATGAGCAGATGTATTTTTACATTTAGATTCTTGCCAACTATATGTGCAATTTTAAAACTATTTCTTAAAAATAATTAAACTTTAAGAAGAATACAACTAACCTTTATTTCAATTTAAATGAAAATTGTGGGCTAAATGAAATAAGTCAGGGAAAACTTATTAGGACTAAACCAAGCTTAAAACAGATATTAATGTAAATTCTAACAAATCTGATAATCTAAAAATGTGACATAGAATTACAAAGCAAAAGATCAGTATAATCAAAATACAGGGTGGAGTCAAAAAACTTATAAGTATATTTCAAAGGACATGATATTGACTGCAAAAATAATTTATATGCAGTTGAAAATGAATTGTGTAGGTATATTTTTAATTCAGCCTTTCAAAAAAAAAAAAGTACTTTATTTTTCTCTAAAATATAATGTTAGTTTGGAAACAAATGGATTATAACCTTTAGGAGAAAAAAGGGTAAGTTTATTCCTGTGATTTCTTTTTCTAATGTTGTATTGGCTATTTCAAATATTTTATAAAGGGATTCGGCTTCATGACATGTGAGGTAAAAGTAAACATACCCTACTAACTCCTCAACAAATTATTGCAGAAGAAAGTTACAGGAACCAAACTATTGGAAGTAAAGTTTACTTCCAAATTATGCATGTAAAATTTGCTCATGGGGCCATCTACATATCAAAATGAACCCAAACTTCATTTTTTTTTCAATACAAGTTTCAATTTTAACAAGATATTTAAAAATTTTGGTTTAAATTATGCCTAGGCACCAAATTTCAAATCATTTGAATGATAATTTTTTTAATTATAAACATTCAAAATTTAGTGTTTCTAATGTTAAATTATATTTTCATATTTCTATTTATATCTCCTGAAATTAAATTCCTAGTTATATATATCAATATTTTAAACATAATTATATTGAAATATCAATATTTCAAACATAAATACTGTTGGGACCCTGCTACAAATTTCAATCACTTCAATTTAAAATCCTACTCATTAAAAATCAATTATCATAAGGCACAAATATCAATTGAAAATAATCACTTTCATAAACTGTTGACTCATTGATTTGATTACTTCATCTACTTAATTACTAAATTAATTGAGATCTGGACTAGGTTACCATCCACATGAATCTTGTTGTTATAAAGTAATTGAATTTAAAGTAAGCTTCATGATAACATTAAAAATTAAGGAATTAAAGAAATAGCCTGAAATCACAGTAATGTAGATAATAAAAGGCAAATTAAAAGATTAATTAGAATATTCTTATTTTGCATAATAATAAAATATTAGAGACAGCTTATAAAAAGAACAACAAGATTCTCAACCAGTTCAAATCTCAAATTATCCATAAATCTGTAGCAGTGATCCCAACTTTACCAATGCTGTTTTATAGGATGTTATATGCATTTTAACGCTTAAGAGAGAACAGTAAGTGCTTATTAATTAAACTTAAGGAAGAGAGGGGGAAGCCTGAAATCTCTCAGATATTCAGAGAGCTAAGAAAGATAAATTTTCAAAATAAACTAAGATATCAATAACATACAAACAAAAATCCTACAAAACAAGCAATGGCATGGTAGCATACTCATATATCCTTCCAATTGCATTGTAGATTATTAACTCATTTTATGAGTATTTCTGGTGGTTTGTTTTCTATTTTCTTACTTCGTTTTGTCTTTTCGCATTGAGGTAAGCGATTTTTTCTTTTCTTTGTAGTAATTTTTCGACTTGTTCGTGTTTTGTTTATATTTTGACTTTGACATTGGACACCTAAAGCTGAGTTGTCAGCCTGCTTTCTATCATGTCGCATACTATATTAAAGGTTGTTCAAGATAATATTGCAGATGCAACGCCTGTAAATGTTGAAATGCTAGACTCCCAAGATAGCATTCTGGAATTTGATAAAAATAATCAAAATGTGGCTCGGTTATTAGCACCGAATGATTTTCTGCTGCAAATGGCAGCAAAAAATGGCGGAAACAATTTTAATATTTTCTTATCTAGTAATTCGACTAATGCTGTTCCTAAGCGCGATCCCCGTGCTGTTCAAACTGAAATCAGGTCCAAAATTGAACACTTCAAGAATATCGATAACGTTCGATACACCCGGACTGGCAGTATTATTTTCAGCACTAAAGATGTGTCTTGTGCTATCGATATCTGTCAGGTGTCATCTTTTTTGGGAGCTGACGTTTCCTCCAGAATTGTTTTTGAAAATATAACCAATCGTTTCTTACTATTCAATGTCCCCGTTGACATTCCACTTTCAGAGATTGGACAAGAAATAATGGACTCTAATAACGTTCATGTTTTTGAACTACGAAGATTCATTCGCAAAGATAGCAAAAATTTAGCCTCTCCCGTACTTGTTACGATTTTGGGAACCACTCTCCCCTCCGAAATTAAAATGTGGATGACTATAAAAAAAATAAATCAATTTGTTGACCGGCCAAGACAATGCACAAAGTGCTTTAAGTTTAACCACGTTACTACGAAATGTCCTACCGATCAACTATGTGTAACATGTGGTTTTCAGCATACAGGGCAATGTCAAGAGCCCATGAAGTGCTGCAATTGCGGCCAAGAACATCGCGCGGACTATCGTCAGTGCTCCCATCGCCTCAAGGAGGTTGAACTGCTTAAGTTTAAATGTAGAAATTTCCTTTCATTCATTGACGCGAGACGTCAATTTAAGCAAAAAACTGAACCAACTTCATATGCCAGAGCAGCAAGCTCACAAAACACAGACTTAGATCAAATTCAAAAAATATTTGAAAATCGAACTAACGCCATGCTTAAAATCATACTAAATCAGTCCAATCAGCAAACAGAAAAAATAATCGAGTCTATTACCACCTTATCCACCATGATCATGAATGTCTTAGCCAAGTTAAGTGACAGCTCGCCCGAAAGACGGAAACGCCCGAATCAGGGTGGAAGTTCAAGGTGATGAAACTTTCCTGTTTTTACAAGGTTTTTATTCTTTTTTATTGGTGGATACGAACTGTATTCCACCTGGGTTGGGCTAATTTTCACAGTATATTTTCAGCTGTGTTTATCTTTTTTTGTGTTTTTTCCCCATGGGTCTAAATTTGCTCCATTGGAATTGCAGGTCTGTCAGTAATAAAACAGCCTGGCTAAATTGTTCCCCTTTCACCACCGCTGACGTGTTGGTCCTCCAAGAGACTTACCTTACTTCTGACAAGACGTTTAACATCCCTGGTAAAATAGTTTACCGTCTAGACAGAACTGGCCGCCGAGGTGGTGGCTTAATTATTGCTGTTAATTCAACATTGTCCTCTTTCCTTCTCGACTTCACTTCTCTCAATTTTACTAATGAAATCATGGGTGTTTGTATTCTTCAAGGCAGCTCATCCATTAACCTTATTAACATTTACTCTAATTCTGGCAGGGTAACTAATGATTTGGTCAAGATGTGTCAAGCTATTACGGGTCCCTCCCTCATCTTGGGGGACTTTAATTTGCACCACCCTCTTTGGGGTGCTCCTTATTGCTCTAGTGGCAGTGAAGATTTTGTCAATTGGCTGGCAGATAGTTCTTTCTGCCTTCTAAATACTACGTCGCCAACCCATATTTCTCCCGGGGGAGTTTGTTCCCTCCTGGACTTGTCGTTATGCTCTGCTGACCTTTTAGCCTGCTCTTCTATCCATGTTGTAGATGATCCGTTTGATAGTGATCATCTTCCCGTCTCCATCACTGTAACTCTTTCGCCTCCTGATAATCCTCAGTCTTCTCGTTTTAGATGGCACCGCCCATCTGTCAAGAAGCTAATACCATTCTCGCCTCCCAGCCAAGTGCTGACTACACTTCCTTCATTAATTTAGTACAGAACCTCATGCGAAATCATAAAATATCTAATACTCCGCATTCTAAAGGTACTCCTGCCTGGTGGTCTGCCAGGTGCAACAACCTTTACAAACAAAAAATTTTTTTGCTGCGGAAAGCTCGTCAACTCGTGTCCATGGACTACTGGATGAGGTATAAGAAGGTGGCTGCGAAACTCCGGCAAGTCGTCAAGGATGCCAAGCTTCATTTTTGGGATTCGGCTTGCAAGAACGCACATGACCCTCGCATCTTATACAAAGTTTTTAAGAAGATAAAAAATCGCTCTGGTTCTCCCCCTGATGCCCATTTTTGCCTCACCCAGGATGGGACTCTGATCTCCGATGCTGTTTCTCAGGCTGAAATCTTGGCCGATCACTATAGCGAAGACGCAGTTCATGAGCCAATCCCGTTGGATTATGGTGGAGAAGAATGTACCCAATTAAATCGTCCCTTCGAGATCATTGAATTAAAGGAAGCTATCCGCCGCACCAAATCCTCATCCCCTGGTGAAGATAAGATTAGTGCTGCCTTCTTTAAGGGTTTGAATGAGCAGTCTATGATGCACCTACTTCAAATTTATAATGAAATCTGGCGCTCCGGAGAAATTCCTCCAAATTGGACATCTGCTGTCATCATCCCTATTTTGAAGCCTGGGAAATCTAAAAAAGACGTTGCCTCATATCGCCCGATTGCTCTGACCTCCGTGATGTGCAAGATTTGCGAACGCATGATTGCAAATCGCATTAGTAACTTCTTACTCCAAAATAACATCCTCCATCATAGGCACCTTGGCTTCCAGCCTTTCCGGGATAGCCAGACCGCTCTGCAGATGCTACATCTTGACACCGTTCGTGCAAAGAAGGATAAGAAATTCCTTTTGGGGATATCTTTAGACGTGCAAGCTGCATACGACTCTGTTTATGTGGACGGCCTCATCTTGAAGTGCGCACAAATTGGCATTACAGGGTTGATCCTTCGCTGGCTTCACCGTTTCCTGCAGAATAGAAGCATCAAGGTGTTTTGGAGAGGAATTTTTTCTTCAAATCGCAACCTTGGAAGAGGGGTGCCCCAGGGGGCGGTTCTAAGTCCTATCTTGTTCTCCATCTTCATGCACGATTTCTTTGAAGTTTTGGATGGTCTTGGAGTCAAGTACTTGCTGTACGCTGATGACATCTTCATTTATTGTGCTGACACCTCATTACTCTTATGCCAAACTAAACTCCAAGAAGCCCTTCGTTTAATAGCTCAATGGTGCCGATATTGGAAGATGTCCATACGCCCAGATAAATGTCACGCCATCAACCTCTCTAGAAGACGTGGAGACTGTGACTTCGATTTTAGCATCAATGGAGGTCTGATTGAGTGGTGCGACGAATTAAAGTTTCTAGGTTTTTATATTACTAGGCGCGGGGGTTTTCGCAAGCACTCCGATTACATCCGGAAGAAAGTTTTTAACCGAATCAATATCCTCAAGGCCCTCTGCAATACTCGTTATGGAGCCCAATCCTATCATCTTCTTACGCTGGCCAACTCCTCCATCCGGAGTATTATAGAATATGGCGCGGCCACTCTGTTATCGGCTTGTGAGTCCATTTTAAAGAAGCTTGAAGTGTTGCAGACTACTGCCCTCAGGACGGCTCTCGGCCTCCCGAAATGGGTACCAAACATTATTCTTCGACAGCACGCTGGCTCCCCCCTGCTGGCTGATAGAATCAACTCGTTGGCGTTTGGCTTCTGGATTAAGCATTGCTCTTTAGGCAGCAAGTCTCCCTTCTGGGATTTTCAAGAGGGCAACATGTTTTGCTTGGTGGAAAGCATCCCTGGCATTGCTTCCATATTAGAAGAGATTGACGGTCGCCTTGAACATTTGATCCCCTTCCAGATGCCTCTCCCGAGCAGGCAGGAAGTTGTGCAACTCCACTTAGAAGACCTTCCTTTCCAGAATAAGGAACTTGATGGCAGCGTCATCGTCCCGCTCTTTCAGGACTTCATGCAAAATTTCTCCAGCAGCTGGCAGGTCATTGCCACCGATGCGTCCAAAGTCTCAGATATTACCTCCATCGCAGGATGCTCGGATACCTCTCAGTTCTACTACAGAATTCCCACTATTAACTCCATCTTTACTGCCGAGGCTTTGGCCATGGGTACGGCTTTAGATGAACTGGTCTCCTTGGGGCGCCCCATTCTTCTACTTACTGACAGCCTATCGGTACTCACTGCCCTTCAATCTGTCTCTCTCAAGTCTCCTAGAGTCATTCTGTGGCTGTCTAACAAGATTCAAAGGATTGCTTCGCATTCTCCGAGTTTCTGGGTATGCTGGGTTCCAGGTCATCGTGGAATTTACCTCAACGAAAAAGCAGATAGTCTCGCTAAAGGCGTAAGTGACACTGATGTTTTGCTGAATTGGATTTCACCCGAGGACCTCATCCAGTATAGAAAGAAAGAAATCTATAATACTCTCAACCAACAGTACAGATCGAGCAAATATATTAGTTCTCATGGCAATATCCCTCTGGTCAAGCAGACGTACACTTGGGCGTCGAATCGTAGAGATGATGTCATCATTTCGCGTCTTTTAACCAAGATGTTGATCACCTCTGCCATCCTTTCTCGTTTCGGTCTGACGAATGAAGACAGATGTAGCAGGTGCCATGTTCCTGACTCCCTAGAGCATATTCTTTTTTCCTGTCGAAAATATCAATCGCATCGTAATCTGTGTTGGGATCCTTCCACGCTGAACACAGCTTGTTTTCGCTCTTTCATTGAGTTCTCTAAGGAATTTTGCAATTCTGATTCTTTTCGGATATCAACTCTTAAATTCCTTCATAGTATTGATCGCTTTTAATCTCTCTCTCGATCTTGTTTGTTGATGGTTTTTCTGACTTTGGATCATTCAAGACAACAGCTCAGCCGCTATAAGTCTCAAAAATCCTCCCCCTCCAAACAAACAAACAAACTCATTTTATTTCACTTAGATTCACCAGAATGTCTTAATATGAGATTTAATTAGAGAATTCCTGGCTATTTTTCTTCTTGTTACCTTCCTCTTTTTTTTTTTTTTTTTTTTTTTTTTGAAAAGAAAATTAATTAAATATTTCCATTTAAATTAATATTATGAAAAGGATTTTACTGAATAGGTATGAAATTAACTTCTCTATATTTACATTAAAATCTCTGAGAAGGTATTAGAATTTGAGTAAACATTTCTTTTAAGTTTTAGATCTCAGGTAATCATTAAAATGAAAAAAAAAATATCTTACTTTAATCTGAAGGCAAGGTAAAATACAAAATTAGAAAAAATATCTATTTAATTTAAATACCTATTACCCAGGTGAATTTTAATTATTTAAGAAATATTAACTTGGATTAAAATAACTTCAATTTCATCATTATATAAATAAGAAGGAAACAAAAATAATAAGGAACATATATATTTTAACAAAAACTCCTCTTTATTTACTCACATCATTCATGCATAAAGTTACTGGCGTCTCACATCTCTATGCCAGAAAAATATATATAGTTATTCTTATTCAATAAAACATAAAAGGAAATTATAATCCACTCTTACTCAGTGATTTTATATGACCAACAATACTTAATTTGGACATAAATATGAGTGGTACCAAATAATTATTTTACAAATCAAAATATTAAAGAGCGCTTACCTTCAGCTGCGCTATTAGTTTCTTATGATCACCAAACGCTCTCTTTCTATTTTACAACACATTATAGTCCATGATTATACCTTTGACTACACATTATTTCTTGAGAGTGAATTAAATCACCTGTGTTCATTATTTTACTATCATGACCAAAGTTCTCAATCATTTCAAAAGATTCAATCAAAGACGGCGAGGCCACAATTAAACAGCATTTATCAAAAGTGAGCGTCCATTATCCTGGAACATAGTTCTCAGATACCGTCAAAGATATACTGCTAGGTGGAGAAAGCTCGGCTAGGCCATAAGCAGCATTTTTCAAGCACTATCTTGATTCTTATCTTTTAAATACTGTCAGCAACACTAGGAAAGGTGGAAAAAATGCGAATAAACGGTGCACACCAATCATCTGTAATTACTACCTGGAATCACAATTATCAAACATTGTTGACACTACCGGGATAGGTGGGGGAAAGGCGATTAGCTGGTATGCATCTATACTCGGCAGAAGCTATCTCATAGCTATCAGGTATTGCTGGAACTGTGTCGGTAAATGTAGAGATCACAGTTAGACAGCATGCATTTATATTTTGCCAAAAATATCTTGACTCAGTCGAAAATATAAGAGACCCCCATCACGATTTCGATGGACATAGGCCTAAAATCTTTTTCATGGAGCTGAAAGGGGAGAGTTCTACATTTCACAATTTTTTTGCCACTGATCCCAGCTTTACAAGAATCTCTGCTCCGAACATTTTTACCCCCCCCCCCCTTCTTTCCGAGGGGGTGAAAGAATGCTAGCCAGTGTCTTCACGTCCCCAGCAAAAAATTCTCAACTAAAAAAAAACTTATATCCCAGCACCTACGTACACTCCCTCTATGGGGTTCTCTTTTTCTCCCACTGGGGTGAGAGGGTGGACTCTGATTGGACTAAAACACTCTCGCAAGTATTTACATCCATATATGGTCATGCCAAACGTAGAATCACGTGATGTATACAGACCCTGCTTCGAGGGCAGGTGCAAAATTTTCTCACTTGCTATTCTCATGTGAAAACACCTGTTGTCGCTTTGCTTCCCGTTTTTATTGCAGTCATAAAATTTTCCTCAGTATTGCTTACTTTAGGACATATATTTTAGGGGAGAGTTTACGGTTGAGGGAACATTTTAAAATCTTGTTGTTATTCTTCTTGAAAATGACAATTTCAATTCTTCACACGGGTTATAAACTATTCTCTTATATTTTTAACAACCTGTTTTTAACCTCCTGACTGCCGCAGGCTGAATTTTTCACACACTAAGCTGCAGGTTTCACTGCAACATAAGCAATATTTAAATTAGTATAATTCCACAAATAAAACCCAGTTCTGAAAAATTAAGTTAGGATTGATGCTATTAAAGATTATACACCGATACTAATAACGTATTTTGCATCAGGTTGGAAAAAACATCTTTTTTTTTTATATTTTTAATAAATTACAGAGAAAACAACATTCCAATATTACCCTTTGGCTGGGCAGTCAGGGGGTTAAAAAGAGTCTCTGTATGGTCCCATTTAAGTGGGAACTTATGCTTTTGACTCCAATTATATTGCTTTTCATGGGAATGCATTTTTGCAACAAAAAGGATTTTACTTTTATCTTTATTTCTTTATTTAATGGGACAGGGGTGGTCTTTGAGAATTTAGAGGGAATGTTTTCCCACACACAAAGAGAATGAAAAGGGTATCAGCATAAATAAAAATAAAGAAAAAAAATACGGGAGCATGTGTTTTAAGTATAGAAAATGGGGGGATTTTAATTTGGAAATGTTTTAATTTAAATAATAGAGATAATTGACATAACAATTCTTACAATATCTTGGATTTCCAATTTTTATAATTTTATGATATGAATTATGAAATTAATATTCGTAAAAATTATAAATTACAATCTACAATTTTTTTTTTATGGATTTAGATTTATTAAGCTCTACTTCATGAAAATCTAAAATTTAAAATTTTTCTTTTTAATAGTTTTCAAATTATGCTTAAAAATGACAAATAACAGTTTAAGGGGCCATTTATAATAGAAGTGACTAGATATTTTGAAATTTCTTAAGCTATCCTGCAATCTAGCAGTCCTCAATGACTGCTTGAGTAGCGCCTAAGATGCCTTGATCAAGAAGAGGGCTCTCTCGGTCAACAATGAAGTACCAAACTTCAATTTGAATATAGACCCTAAAATGTATAAAATATACTTGTTTTAAAATAATTAATTTCTTAGAAACTTATTGTATCAATTGCATGAAAATTTGTTTCAAAGATAATTGAAAGGTGTAGAGTTCATTCATGCTATCAGAATTGGGTACTGCTATTGAAAAAAAAAATAATAATAAGGTTTGTTTTAATATGTAGATTTCCCTCTAACCAAATTTTATATACATCATTTAAAAGTACACTTTAGTTCCAATTGTTCAGTAGCAGTAATTTTCTTCTATGATAATTTGTTGAGGAGTTAGTAATGGGTGTTTACTTTTTTTCCCATGATTGCACATTAAACCACATTGACAAGAGAATTTATAGATGCCTTCATTAGAAAACTTACCAATTGGGATATTGATAAATTTAATTTATCAATAAAAAATTAAATTTTTAAATTAAATTTATTTTGTTAAAAGGAGTAAAGGTTATTTTAAAGTCATATTTAATCAGGAATCAAGAAATTTGATGGCTGATTTTAAAGAAGTATGGTTAATAATTTATATGTTTATTTAGATCAGATTTGATATATTAATAGGTATTTTAATGACTTTATAAAAGATTTTATTTTAAAAACTTCTATCAAAAGCAACACAATTATGGTAGTTTAAACTCGAATTTAAATAAATTACAATGGAATTGCAGAAGATAAAATGCACTACTGTGCACTAAATGTTTAAAACTGAATCGTTTTTATGGATGTCAATAGATCATCACAGAATACAAAGTTTACTATATTAGGCTAAAAGTCTGAAATCCAATTCTTTTGATCAATGTCAAAAAAATGCAATAGAATACTAAAAAACACAATAAAATGCTCTAAAAAAATCAAAAATCACACAGGTCAAAATTTACTATGTTGGGCAGTTTAAAAAAGTATAAAATACTTTAATAAATGTAAAAAAAATCACAGCTGAATGCATCACAGAATACAAAGTTTACTATGCTAAGACTCTGAAACACAATTCTTTTTATGAATGTTAAAGAAATGCATCAGAATGTTAAAAAAAATAATAATAAAAATAAAATAAAATCTCACAAGGCAAAATAAGCAGTTTAAAAAAGTATAAAATCTTTTTATAAATGTCAAAAAACTACTATGGAATATGCATAAAAGACTGAAAATCACTTGGAAAAGTCTCAGAGAACAAAATTTACGGAAATGTGTCAAAAATTTGAAACTTATTATTTTTTCTCTCATCAGAATGTGAAAAGATCAGGATTGGCATTTTTGCCAGGACAGTGGCAAAAACTAGAAAAAAAAAAAAAAAAAAAAAAAAAAAAAAAAAAAAAAAAAACAAGGTTAAAAATGGAAAAACCCACCAAAAATGGCAAATTCTTATTTGACTCTAATACGTAATAAAATCTATAAGCTAATAAGGATAATAATGGAATAAACAATTAAATTTAATAACATATCATTAATTAATTTTATTTAATTTGCTAATTAATAAATATAACAAAATAATTTTGCACATTTTAAATCTTTATAAAATAGATGGAATTTAGTCTAATACTTAGGAATTTAAGAACCAAATTAAAAATCTGATGTCTAATAGTTTTTCTTAAAGTATTTCATCAGCCATTAATATTTTTTAATTATCAAAAGGTTTTACATAACTTTGCTACTTTTGTTTTATGTAATATGTGTTTAAAATATGCAGAGAAGAGTAGATTGGAATGAGACAGTAGGTTTTTTTCTTAGTGTATCATTCTATCTAAGCATTTCATCAATCACACACTAGTTGAGGCAATGGTAAACTAATCTTCACTTGAAAAAAGTTTCTGATCTCCATAAACTTACAATTGCACAAAGAAAAAGATTATTTCAAGGATCAAAAGGAATTTTGCTTTATATACTTTTTATGCTTGCTGCACATTGATGACTTATTTATGTGTATGCATAATAGTCTCCCTATTTATGGAACATTATACTGTATATTATCCATAATTTAAACTATACCTAAAAGTAGCATTTTTGTTTATTTAAGAAGTTTAACATAAAAGGAAGTAGGGGGAGGAATGAGACATGCCAGCAAAAGGAGGAATGGGACATGTCTGATTCCTTCTTTTTAATAAGATGAATGTAAAGTGCTAATGTTCAACTATTTTTAGAGGATAATATATTAATTACAATATTGAAAATATATTAATTTTCAAAATGTAAATAAATTGGGTTTTTTTTATGTCATTTTTGACTGACAATCCCGAATATTCCTCCCAGTGATGAAAATACTGGAATTTAATATTGTAGCATAGACTGATTGTATATATTGCTGGCACAAGACAATTTGTGCATAGTGGCTTTGTTTTATATCTGTCTCATACCTCCTTGTTAGTGGAGAGATATGGGATGCATTTTGAAATTTGCAATTTCTTTAATCATAAAATTGTTTCTGTAAATTATGTTTCTATATTGTTAAAGAACATTCAAAAGTGATTTATTTTGTATTCTATAAATTAAAATTTTTATTTTTGGGTCAAACAAATTGATTTTTTTTTTATATTTGCGAAAATTCCCCACTATTATACCCGAAATATTTAAGAATTTGATACTAATTTTTAACTATTTATCTGATGAAATTAGTGTGTTACAGATTTTAAAAAAAGTAATTAAATTAAATGGAAAATCATATATTGAAAAAAATTCCCTGTTATGTCTTGTTAGGAAATTAGATATTTTTTCCTCCTTTTAACACTCCAAGAAAGAAACAAAAAGTTATATTCATTACATTTCATAAAATGCATCATTATACTTAAGAATTCAAAAATAAATTTAGAAAATTGATTGTTTAACCCATTTTAGGCCAAGCACAGAAATTTTATAAAATGTAGCATTATTTTTATTGAAATATGCTTAAATTACATACATTAAGACACAAAAAAAGATTTGTGCATGAAAAATAATATTTTATATAAGAAATAATATTTTATATAATAATATAAAATATTATTTCTTATAATGAATAATATGAATATGAATAATATTTTTATTACTTTTGTTTTATTCTTATTTCATATACAGAATTTGCAACTTTAATCTATTTTAAAAACATATAATTCATTTCAATTGGAATAATAATATATTTTTAAAAAGTCGAATTTGTCAAAGGCGTTTCAAATTAAAACTCTAGCGTATTTTGAAAATTTTTTAAGAGAAAGTGTTTACCCCAATTGAATTACTAATATTTTATTGATGTCTTCAAAAGCCTTAAAAAATAAAAGAAAAATAAAATTCTTGAAAAAAAATGAGTCAGAGTGTTAAAAAAAATATTTATCGAAATGTTTCGTATACGAACCTTTGGCCGAAAATGGGTTAAATAAGTATTAAGTTTCTTTTTTTCTGTTATGAAATATCTTTTCTCTTTTTCTGGGAAAAAATGAAATGGGCAGCCTATTTGTGACAGGACAGTTTTAACCAGGTTTTATCATCCTATGGCAAAAACTTGCCAACCCTGGAAAAAATGCAACAAATAGTACATAAAATAACATTTAAAATATCTAAAAGTTCAAGCAATATTGAAGATAAAATTTACTTTAGTTGTTAAAAACATTTTAACAAGAATTATTTCATTAATGTTGAAAAATCACTGTGGAACATGAAAAATCTTACAAAAAGTCACTACAAAATCAAAAGTTTTAGAAGACAAAATTTACTATCCAGGTAGCAGAAATGCATAACACAGGAAGTGTATTGCAGATTTGTTAGAAATCTGCACAAAGTTTTGTCCCCTAAAATTTGTCAAGTGGTTTGTCAGAAATGATATCACTCCAAACTAGTTTTTCTTTTCTATTTTGGTCATATAAAGGCACTCTCTTTTACTTGTAACTGTATACATAATTTTATTTCATTTTGGTGAATTGAGTACGTATATCTAGAGTAAAGCAATTTTTCCCACATTAGAAAAAGGAATTCAGTTTCAGACTTCTGGCTCCATATAAAACACTTTGTTCTTTTGGCATTAAAATTTATTCAGATTTTGTGCATTGATTTTTAAATCATTTGTGACTTAGTCTTTTCCGCCTTTGTGCTGCTTTATACAGACCCGCATAATGCCAAGTGACTATTAGTATATTGTGAACACCAACTTGATAAATTAAAACCAAAATAAATTTAAACATATTATCAATATCATTTTCATAAAATAAAAAGAACTTTTACTAATATTTAAAATAATACTCAAAGCATTACCAAAATGATGTCTAATAACTTTTCTCGAGTATTTGAATCTTCTGCTCGAACCATTAATCTTGCTAACATCAATGTATCATCTTTATTTCTAAGACCTGCATTTATTGACAGTTTTTCAATCTCCTCTTCCAACTGTGGATAATAAAGAGTTAAAATTTAAGAAAAATTGTATATATATATATAAAAAGAACTACAGAGATTGCATTTGCATTTTATGTGTTTTATGAGGAAAAAATGCTATGAAGAAATAAAAATCTGTAAGTTTAAAAGATATAAAACTTAATATTAAAAAAGTGAAATTGAAATGCTGTTTTAAAAGAGTAGAAGGGGATTATAAATTAAAAAGATCCCTTTTAAAATACATTTTTTTTTTTTATAAATATATAATAAAAATACACATTTTAATACTATATAATTTAGATTTAGTTAGCATTAATTGAAAAGAAATTTTTACTTACCCTAATGAAAAGTTTATTTTACTTGGATATAGAACACTTGCCTTTATTGGCATGAATATTTTTTTAATTGAAATTTTAAAAATAGTAACACTTTTCTAGAAATGGCAAATCAGGTATATGCAAACCATTTCAAACAACTTAAATGAAAGGACAGTTTTCATTCTTTAAAAAAAGTTTTTAAAGGAATTAAATAGATTTTCAAAGGATATTATCAATGGTACCAACTAATCAGTGCCAGGTTATTCCAGATCATTTTTATAGCACACAACAGAGAAGTATATATATATCAAAAATCAAGTTTAAAGAAGAAAAAAATAGGGGGATAAAAAGAAATGCTATCTTAAAAAGAGTTTATGGAAAGGGAAAGCAGGGCTCAGCGCAACTTGTAGCCTCAAAAATAGTGAAAATAGTGACTGAAGTTCCTTCAAAAAAGTGACCAAATAGTGACTAAACAAACAATTAATTTTGATAATTAAATGCAGTATAAATGATGCTTGACAAATTTTTTAAATGTATTTGAACCCTTTAAATATTGATTTACTTTAAAAAAAAAAGAAAAAAAACTGCATATGAAGCTTTTTTTTTTGGGGGGGGGGGAGAATTTTGAAGTATGTGAAAGCAGTAAAAAATTCATTTTAAAAATATCAGTGGCATTCATAGTAGATTTCAAAAAATTAGCAAAACAAAAATAAATTAATAATTGTACATGTTAAAAACTGTCTCACTCGTCAAATGTAAGGGGGACTTTATCATCTAAATCAATCGACTATAACTGATATAAAAATACTGCATATATAACTATGTAAATAAATTTAATTAGACAGCAACTTACCATTGTGGCCATTAGGGAATTTTAAAGGGAAATTCTTCATTAGAAAAGACCTGAATACATGTGCGTAGCTAGTATGGGTGGGCTAGGCCCTCCCCAGAATAAAATTGATTCAATAAAAATTAAACGTATATAATTTAAAAATCAAATTGGCACATCTTAGGCCCATTCCAGAAAAAAATGCTGCCTACTCCAATGCTTGAATAAAATATAATTTTAGAAAAATTGCTTGAGTAATAATAGATTTTTAACCATCAAAGTTATATAGATTAATTGATTACTAAGGAGTAATAGTTGTCTTAATTACTCAATTGTAGCTGAAAACTTCATAAAATAATAATCGTTTTAACTAGATTTTACAATTTTTTTTCAAAAGGTTTACATTTTATTTCTTCTTTTCCTTAATTAATCTTTCATATTTTATTTAGCTAAAGGAGATAACAAATTCAACATGAAAATAATTATTTTCAAACATACTGAATGAGCAGGAATCCATTTTACTGGAAATTTTTACTTTCTTCTATCTTTACAAGAAGAAAGTATTGGATTCATGAAAATTTTCGACTTCCGGTTTTAGACGAATTTATACGTTTTAGAAGGTCCTGAACATGTTTTGACTATTTTTGGAAAATGTCTGTCTGTCTGTATGTGACAAAAAATTTGTGGGCACTCTATCTCAAGAACTAATGCTCGAAATTTAATAAAATTTTATATTCAGTTAGACCTTGATATGAATTAGTGCCTACTGATTTTTGGTGAAAATTGGCCTGCAGGTGGCGCTGCTATACTACGTTTTTCATGATTTTCAAGATTGCTATATCTCAAGAACTAATGCACAGAATTTCACCAAACTGCAGATTCTGTGACCTCTTGATATACATAGACGCTGATTAAGTTTTGGTGTAAATTGGCCTGCAGGTGGCGCTGCTATGCCACGTTTTTCATGATAGCTATATCTCAAGAACTAATGCACAGAATTTCACCAAACTTCAGATTCTGCGATACCTGGAGATACATAGCCGCTTATAAGGTTTTGGTGTGAACTGCCCTATAGGTGGCGCTGCTATGCTACATTTTGCACGATTTTTGCAATAGCTATATCTCAAGAACTAATGCAGAGAACTTCATCAAATTTTAGATTCTGTTACACTAGAATATATAACATAATTAGACGCTGATTACATTTTGGTATTAACCTTGCAACAGGTGGTGCAGCTATGCTGCATTTTGCATGATTTTTCCGATAGCTATATCTCAACAACCAACGCACAGAATTTCATCAAACTTCAGATTTAGTTACAAAATGACATATAACATAATTACACGATGATTACGTTTTGTTATAAATCCTTCAACTGATGGTGCTGCTGTGCTATATTTTACACGGTTTTTTTTTTTTTTAAACTAGCTATATTTCAAGAACTAATGCACAGAATTTCATCAAACTTCAGATTGTTTTACACCATAACATAATTAGACGCTTTTTTACGTTTTGGCATAAATTGTCCAAGATATGGTGTTGCTGTGCTACGTTTTGCAAATTTTTTGTTATATCTCAAGAACTAATGGACGAAATTCCATCAAATTTCAGATTCTGTTAGATCTTGACATAAATAAATGCTTATTAGGTTTTAGTATAAATTACCCAACATGAGGCACTACTAAGCTCATTTTCTCAGAATATTAATTAAATTTTGCATTTTAGGCTTTTCGGATACTAGAATCTCATTAAGCTAGGTCAAATGTTCGAGGAAATTTGGTAGTGGGTAACTTTGGGGTCACCACTTTTTTTTTAAAATATTAAAATGTACTTATGAAATAGAAGAAAGTTTTGGGATTGACAGATCCAACTAGTTTTTTATTGTGATGAAATATTTGAAAATTTTTGAAATCGTATTGTAATATCGAATAATAATCCATTCCTTATCCTCTACACCCCCCACCCCTCCCCAAAAAAATGTATTGTAATTTCTGGAAGAAACGCCGCAGCAGCATAAACGGCGCATCGCAGAAAATCACTCAAAAAAATTTAGAAAATGGTCGTAAACGCCGCAGGTGAAATTTTCGCGGCAATTGCGGTTAACATGTTAAACAGAAACACATTAATAAGCTATATTAAGAAATCATAAAAATGAAATTATTAATCAGAAATTAATAAATAAATACAAAATTAATAATATTATTTAAATACCGTATTTTCGGGAATAAGCGCTGCGACGCATACGAGTTTAAAAGTAAAAATATGCTTAGTGCAGCGCAGCGGATACGGTGATTTTTTTTCCCTAACAGTACCGTAAAATACCATTAATCCGCACCCCCAAACGTGACGAAAAATCATAAAATAATTAGAGATGGGCGCTTACACAGGATTTTTCCACGATCGTTTCACAAAATTTTCAGGAGTGAATCGTGAATCTTTGAATGAATCATGAATTTTGATAATTGAAGCAATACTTGAAAAAAAAAAATTGGTTTTAAAAAAACGTAAATTCTGTCGAAAAACGCAGAAAAAAGGAGAAATTTGTAAAAAAAAGCACATTTCATCAGATTCGTGATTCATTCATTTCATCATGATTCATCACTGAATCTTTGGAACGGGGGAAAAAAAATCGGATTCAGAACAAATTTTCTGAAAGCATGGAGCTAAGAAGATATACCTTCTTAGCTCCATGTCTGAAAGTTATAAAAGAAGGGGAGGGGGAAATTCAGAAAATTCATTCGAAAATGCAATTTTCGTTTATTCGTAATCTAATGCGAAATTTGCATATCTTTTTGCGGTCTTTTAATGAAAATTGACATTTTTTCGCGATATTTTGACGAAATCGAAATTAATTTGTTTTTGCAACCATTTGTCGGAATTCGCGATACATTTTATGTCCGAAATTTTGGAATTATGATCGATTTTTTTTTTTAATTTTCGGAAAAATTCAGAAAAATATCACGCTTGTTTGAAAAAAAATGCTCGTAAGCGGCGCATCGCTTGAAATTTCAGTTTAAAACACGTAAACGCCATGCCGTTTCTTCCAGAAATTACGGCATAGGAACTGCAAGGTGCCCTCAATCAGGTGCTGGGCCATGAGCCCCCACAACCCTAATCGGACTCTACATTCCATATGCTTATAACAACATAAACATATCCGTGAACGTACCGCTAAGTTTCTGAAATTCCCATTCAAATTCAATATTGGTGAAAAATGGAAATCTTCAGTAATCCGGTTCTATGTATTTTAGTTTAATGTGTTTGAGTAAAATTAGCCAAATCCTTAAAAACAAGAAAAAGTAAAGATGTTTTTTTCCTCCCAGTACAAGTCAAAAAGACTATTTTGTTTCTTCTTTCAAAAAATAATCTGTTTTTTTTTTGGGGGGGGGGGGCAAAAATTAATCCTGCCCTGGGTGCCAAAACGCGTAGCTACGCCACTGGTAACAAATCACATGCAATCCCATATGGGGACAGTCTTATTTAGGGAGAAAGGGGTGGAAAGTAGACAGAAGCATTGGTTCTTCCTTTTAGCAGGAGACGGAAGAATATTTAGCAACAAAATGGATGTGCAAGAGCCGATTCACCGCTATTTTGTTGTGAAATTTTTTCATCGGTCGGAGAGATCGGTCAAAAACATTTTTGAAGTTTTCTCCGAAAATAGTGGAAAAAGTGACTTGAGATCAAAAATAGTAACAAAAAGTGACCAATGCAAAAAATAGTGACCTGTGCTGAGCCCTGGGAAAGTAAAAAATTTCTTTTAACTTCCCCCTCCCAAATAAATAAAATTCATTTTTACTTTTAAAATGAACAGTTTAAAAAATAAGGAGTTCTTAAGGGATGAATACAAAAAAAGAAAAAAAATGCCTTTTTGTAATAAATTTTACTAAATTTTAGTCTCTTTTAGAAGTGGCTCTCTCAAACATTTCTTTTATATCATAAGATTTTGTTTTTCTTTTTTTTTGGATTATGGCCTCGCTGTTACATTACAAATAATTTTGTCTTTTGGTTTCTTGAGTTTTTTTAATTGGTTCAATCGTTTTCTTCAGATTGGTTACATTGTGAACAATTTGCTTTTGATTGTGTATTTCCTGTTGATTAGGTTCAACTGCTTCCTTCAGATTGGTTACATTACAAAAATTTTGCTTCTGGTTTTCTAGGTTCCCTTGTTTAGGTTCAACAGTTTCTTTCAGATCTGCCACTTCCAATGAAAAATGAGCTTCAGGTACAGATATATCATGTTTTTATTTTTATTTTGATACATTTATTCGATTTACTTTTTTTAGATGTTTCAGTCGCTGCTGTTTGGTGGCATTAGAAACTATTTTCTTTGCCATTTCTTTAGACAAAGACTTTTTCTTTAAATCTTGAACATTCCTTAATTTTTCTATATCTGCTTTCCTTCATTCAAATTTTTCTATTTCATAGGCTTTGGATGCACATCTTAAATTTTTCACTAGCCTACTTTCAACAGGTTCTTGTAAAAAAATCAACTTTCTTAAAATAGTCAACAGAAGACTTTCCTTCAGCAAGAAGATGATACTTTACTGTGTACAGAGCATTAAAGGTTGAAATGTTCAGGTGTGATGTTCCAGGAGTGATAATATTGTTCATTATACTAAAACTAGCTTCTACTTTTAGGACCATGAAAGCATGTTAGAAGTGCAAATGCTATTTTCGATAATAAAGGATAAATTTCTTTCCTTTCAATCCACCATTTAACAATGGGCTCTTTTCCATCTGCAAAATTCAAGGTTGTATTAGAATATTTGTGTGCTTGCTTCTAAGTCAAAAGCATCTTTTTCTTGAGTTGACAATACATTCTGCACAAATAGAGGCAATTTTTTTATCAGCTTGAAAGTATTTTTATTTTCAAGAACTCTGAGAAAAGAGTATGCTATTTTCAAAAATACAGAAATCTGCACCAATCAATTGCCCCATTCCTCTACAAGCACCTCTGTTTAAAGTGGTCATGTCACGTGGAAACATACTTGTCTGTCAGAGCTGTACATCCATGCGATTTATGATATAGTTCTTGGGAGCAAATTGTACAATATGCCACGCTAGGTCTATTTATTTTTTGAATGCATTCTTGCAAGTATGCACTGATAACTTGTCTGTCCAGCCATTCCCATTGCCAAGGATTTGCAATATTGTTCTCTACGTCGATACTTCGGGCATTTATGTTGCTATTTCGTAAAACTAAGTCAGTTCTGTTATTCATGACGCGTAGATAAAATATCCAATTCAATTTGTCAGTTTTAGAATGCCATGGAATGCAATATTAACATCGCTGATGATGGAATCGGAATGTAATAAAAAGCAAAAAATAGAAAGTTTTTTTTTCTTATGAAAAAACCAACAGCACTGCATGTAACTCTTACTAAATAAAATGAGGATCAGACAAAGAAACATCAGACTAAATATGATGCTCTTACTCGCAAGTGCGTACAGATCATACAATTTATTTTACTTGTAGTCATAGTAGAAATCATAGTTTAGAGTAGAAGTTTTTTTTCCTTTACTCAAAATCTTAAGAATAAATAATGTTAACGATATACAGACAGAGGATTGACAAATCAAATTCTTGCAGACAGACCATATTCTGCTTATAATTATGTCATAAAGATCCTCCTCATCAGTACTTCTCATTGAACAAGCATATATGGCTTTGTGCATCCTCAAATTCGAAGTCTCTGTCCATTCCAAAAATAATGTCAACATAGTTTTTCTGCGAGCATTTAACGATCGCTGTGAAATAGGATATCCACCGCACTAATAAATGACTTTTCGTAGTTGAAGGATTGAAGTATAGGAATATTTTAATGCAGATTAAAATCCTTTTACAATTATTTTATTATTTAACCGAATAAAAAATGAAAGACTTGCATAAAATAAATTTTTGAAAAATGACAAAAAAGCAGAAAACTGCAGAAGAATCTTATCCCTGCCCACGTCACTGGACCCCTAAACTGTTTGTAACAATCTTAGCATAAGCCAAAAAATTGAAAAGATTATTGAATTAAATAAAATTAAATATAAGATATTTTACTTTTTTATCCTATTAAATTTTTGCTATAATTTAACTTTGACATTTACCATTTAAAAAAAAATTCTGATTGGATAACATAAAAATTAAGGTAATTTCCATATTCAGTGCAAAAAATACACAAAAATCACACATCAAAAGTTAAAAACACAGTTGTCATTAATTTTATAGAATCAGATTTAAGTTATCTTTTAACGATGACAACTTATGATTTTTGAATAATCTTGACATGATAGTTAAAATTTAATTTTTGGTTTCAGTAATAAAAAATACATAAAAGTTAAAATACACAAACATCGCCATCTTGTGCTATCTATCTAAAACTGTTTCTTAATTTTTTTTTTACAATAATTTACTCAAAATTTTTGTGTTATCCTGTAAAAAGTATAAATGGTAACCAAGGAAAATCATAATATTAGAATGTCATTGTATTTACTTCAGTACACAAAATTTAATCTTGATTGGATATTTAAAAGTGAATTAAAGTTTAAGTACAAACTTTGAACTGGAAAAAGATACATAGATTTTTGATGTTAAATAAAAACTTTTTCAATTGCATAGTAGTTGAGTATGTGACCAAAGTCATCTTTTGAATAGAATGAAGAGATGGCAGCACATGCATTTCATTTTAATTTGTGCAGTTTAGTCTCCATTTTTGTCTAAAGTCAAGTATGCTAAAACAGATTTAAAAAGGATATTCCACCACACAAAGCAAAATAACAAGTAAGTAAAAATATATTTCATGTTTCTCACATCATTTTATTTACAATAAGAGAAAAATGTGAACTTTAAATATGTGTTGGAGGGACTGAAGGGTGTTTTAGTTTGAAACCTCAAATGAGGCTTCCATGCAGTTGTAACATTTACAGCTGTCTCTGCATGCAAACCTTATTTGAGGTTGTACATGCAAATTTCAAAAGCATAAATCTATAAGAAAGTCAATGCTATTAATTTTTAAAGTGAGAATTATGTATATATTGGTTTTTGTGTATGTTATAAGTAACACGACAATTTATTTTGTTGGAACTATTCGAGCTAACAGAATGAAGAGAGAAGAGAAAAAGTTAGAAAATGCCAAATCTCTTATGAAAGATGGCAGGTAATCAGCTTCTGTAACTACCTCTGAAGACAACATAAGAGTGACTTGATGGGTTGATAAAGATATTGTTCATATGGTGTCATCTTTTGCTGGAGTTGAACAAACATATAAAGCAAAAGTTTTAATTTTGCAACTAAGTTCACAGTAGAAATAGATAGACCACACTCAGTGCAAATATGGGAGCATATGGGAGGTGTGGACTTGATGGATTCACTTGTGGTACTTTATCTTCACTGTCAAAGAAATATATGTTGGTACATGCACATTTTTTTTCATCTTTTAAATGTTGCTGTTGTAAATGCTTGGCTTCTTTGCAAAAACGATGGAAGAGCTGCTAATGATTTATTAGAGTTCAAAATAGCATTGCAAGCAGTCTAATACATACAAGAACCTCAACTTCGAACTTGAAGAAAAAGGGTTGACCATCGGCTAAAGCATCTTCCGCTTTGGTATGTCCAGCAGAGAAAATAAAAATGTCTTTAGTTGCTAAAAAACTAAGATATGATAATGGTAAACATTACCCAAAAAAGTCTAATGGTTGCATTGAAGTGCAATAACGAAAGCTGTTTAAATAAAACAAGATATATTTGTAGCTGCTGTCAAGTACATTTAAATCCAGAATGTTTCGAACATTTTCATGAAAATTGATTTTTTTTTTCCCTAGAAGGAAAAATATGTATATTGTAAAGTATGCACTATTACACCACTATTAATAGTTAAAAATAACTAAAAAATTTGTGTTTGCAAATTATCTTGAAATAGATGAGAATATTAAGAAGAAACTTGATTTTTAGCTTTTAAAAATTCTCAAGGAAGTATTATGTGCAACCTCATATGAAGCTTGTATGCAAAAATGTTACATTTGTTACAAATGTAACATTTCTGCATACAAGCCTCAAATGAGGTTGTACATAATACTTCCTTACAAATTTAAAAAAATCTAAAAATCAGGTTTCATATTAATATTCTCATCTATTCCAAGATGATTTGCCAGCAAAAATTTTTTTTGACAATTGCAAAATAATTCATGCATGAGAGGGTTAAGTGCAGATACACATGAAATAAGTTCTTTGATTACAGTAAGAACTTGGTATATGATCCCTCAAATCATGATTGAACTCTTTTATTTTCAATGCAGGAAATTGGTATAAGTCATGCATTTTTAAAGTTTCAGTCAATTTTAGCGTTATATGTATGGGACTTTTATTTTATCTTACTTGTTAGTATAAGAGAAAAATATAAATGTCGTACTATTTCAAGAAATGATTTTATTGACCCAGATCCTTTATCACTTTTAAAATATTTCTTTATCTCATTTAAAACCTTTATGTAATTGGAACTATACATCTTCGACTAACAGTTTAGGAATCTGTCATTGTTTGTTAATGACTTGAGAGTAGACAGCCTGAATAACAATAACACTGTTATTACAAATTTGTTAAATCAAATCACTGAAAATTTACTTAGGTCTAATATTTAAGAAAATATTTTTAAAAATCTGTACATATTTTTTATAACACTTCAAACTTAATTTTTTTTTTATAGTTTTTAGAGCACCATACTTAAAAAGTAAAAAAGAACCATTAGAAGATTACTCATGTTTCTGTCTGTCACAGCCATTTTACTTGTAAGCAATGGAACATGGAAAGTTCAAATTGGAGGAAGTAATAAAGACTATTGACCTATATATTTACAGATTATTTAGCATTCACAAATATATTTATGGTAAATGTAGAGGGGTTTATTAAATTACTTGAAAAAAAAAATATTTTCTTTGTACATAGTATGGGGTGTGTAAGGTGTTCATGTGAAAACTTTCCTACATCTGAACTCAAAAGTACACTTTTTTTTTTTCAATTTTAGGTACTATATTATCAGAGATATCATCGAAAATCTAGCACAAAAATATCCCCACCTCCCATCTAATTCTGAATCTACTGAAACTAAAATTCTGAAAAAATTAGAGGTAGTAAGATGTTAATTTAAACCTTGCAGGAGAACTATAGTGACTACTCTAAATCACAGTTTTTGAGAAAAGTGCTTTTTTTTTTTTTTTTTGGTTACACACAAATTTCTATTTATGGGCATTCAAAAAAAGATGTTGAGAAGTGCTGGATGTATCCTATTATAATTATCCTTACTTTGATTTTCATAAACAGCAAATGGCCAGATATAACAGACTAATTTTGAAGGAGCTTTTTCAGATTGTTTTACAATAAAAATAGACAGCTGATAATTATTTTTAAAGATTGTTTTTTCTTTACATACATGTTTGCATTTTCTTCTTCGTTTTATAGATTTAATTGAGTAACTTAAATCCTGTAAATATTTCTTGTCATAACTTATAAGGAAATTTCTAATTCTACAGTTAGGCAATACTGCTTCATCAAGTTTGCACTTCATTTATGGTTTTTGTTAAAAATTTATTTCATATTTGTGTTTAAGTGATCCTAAACTTTTAAAGTAAGTAATTTTATTTATTATACATATAATTTTTGTTGGAATGTAACTTTTTTTTATTATTATCTTTTTTTTTTTTTTTTTTTTTACATATTTTAAAAATGAGTTGCAAAAATAAGAAGGGTGGAGGTGGGGGCAAGTAAAATTTCATTTTATTAAAATTATAATGCTCTAAAATAAGATTTTACTTTCATGTGGAGTAAAAAAAAATTCTAATAGAAAGTAAAAATATGGGCAGTATACTTGAATATACAGCAACTGCAATATGGTAAGAAAATGCTTTTTTACCTATTGATAATGTAAGGACTGAAAAGGTTAATGATAACATATATGTATATACTTTTGGCTAATAACAGATTTTGGCTAATGTGTTGGCTAATGGTCTTACAAGGAGAGGACACGAGGCTTGTGTCACCAAATCCAGTGAACCTTTGGGAATTGATAGAGTATAGTTAGTATATAAACATATCACAAGGATAAAGTGCAATATTCGGGGGGGGGGGGGGGGTGCGCTTAAAAAATGACCCCCAAAGTTCACCCATTATTGACGCAAAATTAAACAAATTTAACTCCTTTGCGAGGGCTGGATTGTACAGTTGGCTAGACGCCAGACGTTTACTTTTCGTGCTTTTCTGCTGTCTGCGGGTTCAAATCCTGTCCAGGCCATTTCTTTTTTTTTCCCACAGACAAAATTAGGATTAGTTATTTTTGGACTACAATATCTGATTATTTATACGTATGACAAATATAAATAAGAACATGTTTCTAAGCTTATTAATACACATTTATTTATTTACAAAGAGTAACAGAGTTTCACTGAAATGCTACGGATATAAAGAAAAGTAAAAAAAACTTATGTTACATATACGTATTTCTTTTACATTCGAAATCTTTGGATTTTTGTAAATTATTTATATTTATTTTACAATAACTAACATATATTTTTAAATTATGTACAGTTATTTTACATTATTTACATTCAATTCAATACTATGCATTTAAAAATTAAATGTGTGCTTTTACAAGTGACATTTTGAAGCTTTTCCAATAGGAATTTTTTTCAGAATAACTTTTTTCATTTTAATTAATAAAGAACAACGTCTAATCACCGAAAAACTTTAAAAACAAACTACTGGACTTATTCGCTCTGCAGCAGGTGACTGCTGAAAGAATAAACATTATAAACCCTCGCTGATTATTTTCTGTAGTGTACTAACAAGCTTGTTTTGCTTAATGACCATCTGCAAAACTACGTGATAAAATGTCCTTGAAAATGGTTTTAACTGAAAACAGTTATTCTTAATCAAAACATGAGAGTCAATATTAAAAAAGAAAATTACATTTTCAAAACTAAAAAAAAAAAAAATCGAAAAATTATAATCTTTTAAATTGATAGGTATTAGACAAGACAAAAATGAAATAGCATATTTTAATTTACTCCGCTGTGAAGAACAGTGATATATTCGTAGAAATATCTATATATAAGAATGAATAAAATTAAAATTTTGCTGACTGAATAATTCTTTTTTTTTTTCATTCAATCCATAAAACTGCAATCTCTCTGTAAATAAATAAGTATATATAAATATGTGTGTGTGTGTGCATGTGTGCAGAAGTATGTTCTTATTTATATTTGTCATACGTATAAATAATCAGATATTGTAGTCCAAAAATAACTAATACTAATTTTGTCTGTGAAAAAAAAATGGCCTGGACAGGATTTGAGCCTGCAGACAGTGGAAAAGCGAGAAAAATAAATGTCTGGCTTCTAGCAAACTGTACAATCCAGCCATCAAAAAGTAGCTCAGTTTGCTTAATTATATATTTTGTGTCAATAATGGGTGAACTTTGGGGGTCTTTTTTAAGGCCTCCCTGAATATTGCACTTTATCCTTGTGATATGTTTATATACTAACTATACTCTATCAATATCGAAAGGCTCGCTGGATTCGATGACACAAGCCTCGTGTCCTCTCCTTGTTAATTTCTTAGTGCAGTTTCTAGAATTTAATGTTGAAAATGTACAAGTAGCTTTGATAAAACTAATAGACAATTAGAAACAAATCTTGTAATAAAAATTAACCGTGTTTCTAAACTATAAACTAATTCAGAGTTGTCATTCAAACAAAATATTAAAGAACCTGAACATACGATGTAGCTACTGTAATCTAAATAGTCCTCAAATTTTTCTATATATACTACATAGCTGCCAAAGTTCTGAGTTTTATCAAGTGAAACAAAACCTGATTTTTTTATTAAATAGAAGTCAATTAACAGGAACATGAGACATTTCACTAAATAATTTCTCTGATTTAAATCTTATTTATTTGTATTGAAAAAAATTGGAAGTTGGTAGCTATGGCAATATGAGGAAAAAATGTCTACATAAGAGGGTTCCGCATTCAACCAGGCAACTATGAAGGAGAAAAACAAGTAGTCAGTAAGAATAGTTATAGATCTCTAAACTAATGGTAAGAATCATTATGCTGAAACTGCCAAATTTCCAGGGATGATTTGGAGTAAAAGAGAAAAATAAAAAATTTATAGCAAATTTTCTGAAAGGCTACAGCAGAGGAAGGAAGAGGCGAAATAGCCTCCTGACGGCACTAACTATGCATTTTTTTCCATGGCTCTTTGATGAATTTTGCATGATTTTTTGATAAAATTTATAAGGGCTTTTTAAGTTTTTTTTTTTTTAAATCAAATTTGCATCTATTTTCATGATTATTTGATGAAATTGTTTTTTTTTTCCATGTTCCTTTGACAAAATTTGTGTTTTTTGGAGGGGGAGGGGGTTGTTGTTTCTTTTCTTGCAACTCTTTGACAAAATCTACATTTTTCATGATTCTTTGATGAAATTCATGTTTTTTCAGCAATCTTCTTTGATGAAATTCACATTTTCCCCACAATCCTTTGATGAAATCTGATGTTAATTAAACTTTCCATTAGGCAATATTTAACAGACAATGTTTGTGCATCTGAAAATAACAGTAGCAATATTTATGACATTTAACATAATGCACTGTAGTCAATATACTGCATTCCACTATACATAAAATGAGAAATATGTTTTTAAGTATCACTATTAAATATTAACAAAAGTAAAAACTACCATTAAGTCTTCCAATATATCTTTCTTTCTTTCTTCTTTTTCTTTATCAGCACTTTTTTTACGCTTGTTTTTATTCTCTTTTTTATTTTCTATAGCTCCTACCGTAATTTCATCAGATGCACCAATAAATCCTTTGCAATTTTGACTTCCACAGTAACATCTTTGAGGTTCACGTCTGAAAAAGTTTAGAAATGTAAAACAAGATCCTAAACCTTATAAGTGTTAAGTTAAACACAGTAAGACTGATTATGTTATGAGACATTATCTTTTCATTTCTAAGTAAAGCAAATAATACATACAGTAAACTCCCGCTACAACGATATCCGATACAACAATAACTCCCTGTACTACAATAATATTTCCTGATCCCGGTGAACTTGCATATAAACTAATGTTAACCTCCCTTCAATAATACGATATTCTCTAGAACAATAAAACCCTGTAAAACGATTTTTCTTTTAAAATTGCAATGTTATTTTCCCTCTTTATAATGATATTTTGATTTTTGAGTACTGAAAATAAAATCTTTGTCATTCATCACCTTTGTCATTTTTTCGGTCTATTTTGTTAAGAGAAGACTCACTGTTGATTTTCAACATATCTTACAAAGATTGGCTATTGTTTAGATTTAGATGGTGGGGACCATATAAAGTCCTTCTTGAAAATGGATTTGGAAAAAAACAACCCTTGTCATGGAACATGTGTCAAATCGTTTGGTTTCTCATCTTCTCATTGCTAGAGGAAGAGGTAAAGTGGGGTATTTATAAGTGACATTCTAAAAAAGAAGAGCTCCAAGCTTTTAAAAGGTATGCAGAATTGAACGATTTTAGAGTCTTAATAATTTTGAGTTCTAAACGAAAAAATTGATTTTTAATTTTCTTTCTTTCATCAGTGTATTATCCTTTAATTTGGAGAGCGAAAACAACTATACTTTCGAGATAAAATTTTTATCAACGATATTGTTGAGGGAATGAAACAGGTTGATTCAGTTAAAAAATACGGATTATCGAAATCTACATTAAAATGTTCCCAAAGAAGAATAAACATATCGAAGACATTATAAGTTCAAATACAATTAACGCACAGCGAAAACGACTGAAAGTTGCCACAAATGAAAACATTGATGCTGCATTTTTAAAATGGTGCCAAGAGGAGAAGGCAACAAACGTTCCAATAAATGGACCCTTGTTATGTGCACAAGCACGTAAATTTACAGCAACGATAAGGAACGAAAATTTTAAAGTAGTAACGGTTGGCTAATGCGTTTCAGGATCTTCACGGAATAATTTTCCAGGAAGTTCACAGAGAGAAAAAATCTGTCCCAATTAATGACGCATTTGAATAGTGACAAAACAAGATGAAAAACATCTTATTAAAAATATGCTCCAGAAGATGTTTCTAACGCAAATGAATCTGGGATGTTTTTCCAACTCCTATCCGATCATACACAAGCGTTGAAAAGTGAAAAGTGTTATGGAGGGAAGAAATCGTAACAGAAATTTACAGTTCTTCTGTGTACAAAAAGCACTGGCACAAATAATATCCAAAGTGCTTTAAGAACCTGAAAAGTCTTTCTGTGGAATATAAAGTCAATAGAAAGTCTTAGATAAATTCTAATTCTAATTTTTTTTTTTTTTTTTTTTGAATGGTTACAAAAATGTCGGAAAGAAATGTCGTGAAGAAGGGAAAGAAAAAATCGCTTTGTTGGTAGATAATTGCTGCGCTCATGCCTCATGTCCAAAATATAGAAAGTGTTTTTCCCCTTTCAACTGTACTTCAATTTTAGAGACTCGAGATACGGATATAATTGAGTATTTTAAGGGATATTGCAGAAAATGGTTGGCAGATTTGAAACTTATACATTTTAATAATAAAATAGAAAACCCTGTTAAAGCTTTACATGTGAAGAAAGCATGTAACAATATTGCTGGAAGTTGGTGGGAAGAAACAGAGAAAAACAATCGTAATTGTTGGGGAAAAAATTTGATTTTTGTCATGCAGATAAAAAATCTCATTCTGATGAAAATTTCCTTGAATGAGATCTTTCATATGATCAAGAATGTGTTTTGAACATCCAAAAATCTTTATCCTAACTTGATAAAAGAAGTAGCAAAAAATCTGGAATTAGCGTGGAAGAATATTAAACAGCAGATAACGTCCTGGTGGCTTTCACTGGAGATGCTGATGAAGACAGTCCCTTTTTGAAACTACTGACGAGATAGAAAACAACGGGATGGCGATAGGAAAGGATAATGATGATAATGATAGAGGTCCATCAAAATCTGTATTGTCATCCCAGGAAGCTCTTCAATCTGTGAAGTCTTTACAGACATTTGTTTCAAGTCTTTAGTCGATAAATGAATATTATTTTCCTGTACTAGACTTAATGCATACCTTTTTCGTTCACTTAATTGTTAAAAGATGAATAGACATACCAAAATATTGGATTATTGTTAATAAAAATAGTTTTCAGGTATGTAAATATTTCTTTGCTCATTTTCTGAATTTATTTACATTTATTTTACATTATTGAACTATTACTATTAACACTCTGCTAACTATTTTCTTCTAAATTTAAATATTTAAGTAGTATATATCTTATAGTAAAAAGAAATCCTTATTAAAAGCCCGAAATATGTAAGCCCTCGATATAGCAATAACCCCTCTACAACAATATATTTACATTGTCCCTAAAATATTGCTGTAACGAGGTTTTACTGTATATATAAAGAAAGTAGTAATGAATAAAATAAGCACACACATGGATTAAGTCAACAGTAACTAAATACATTTTAACTATGTATTCATTAAACAGGTTTGAAGCAGCATTTTTATGAAACGTGCCAAAAGTTCATGAATTTAGCACAATTTTTAAGACTAATAATTTTTATATATTAGTTAAAACAGATTTTACTTTTTATATTATTATACAAATAGTAAATACATACAAATTCACACTTTCTTAATTATTTATGATTGTTCTAATTTCTTGTAACATAAAGCATTTTATTCCTCTACAGAATAGCTATCGGCAGAAAGAACTATTTCAATTTATTTTTATATGACCATGCCATGCATATTAATATACATATATAATATATATAAACATCCCATTGTATAATATTTGTAAGATCAGGAATGAACTCCTGAAGAGAAGAATTTTAAAATTTGGGAGTAATGCATTTCATTGAACAACTAAAGTCTGTATTATTATTTTTTTTTTCAATTTAAAAAAAATATTCATTTGAAATAGCAATAGGAAATATGACAAGTTAAGGAAATTTGATGGTTACACAGCATGCACGTTAACTTTTTTTGTGTGTGTGTTGAAATGTTTTAAAGCATGATTCTTTTATGCATTTTTTTTTTTTTTTTATATATAATCATGGTTTAATAAAGAGAATTTGTGTGATGGATTGTGTGTTTTTTATAGGTATTCATATTTTAGAATGAAAGAACTCTCAAGTATGATTTGCAATCTTTACTTCACCCTTAATTCTTGGCTTAATTAAATAAAAATAGAAATATCACACAAATTATAAATATTAAGAGTACCCAAGATCATTTTTGAGATATTAATGAAGAAAAATTTAAATAATACATAAAATGCATTACCCATAACGTTCAAGCTTATAATCGAAAGTAAGCTCTTCATTTACTTTAATGTCACGCTTAGCAAAAAATCCAATTCTTAGTTCACCATTCACTGTCCACTAGAAAAAGAAAATGTTTCAAAATATAGTTCACTACTTTTATCATAAGTTATCACAAAAACACCATTTTATAAAGCTATATGGCAAATATTTTCACTTACCAAAATTATACTTTTTTTTTAATACAACTATGGACTGAAATATACTAGAGCAGACATGAACAATAATGTCACGTATAATCAGACAACTTTCATACATTCAGAAAATATGAAAAAATGCAAAAAACATCATACTAAAGAAAATCAGTGTTAAATATTTGATAAGATTTGAGTATTTGTATGAAATAATTTTTAAATATCAGGGATATGTTTAGAAACACATCACAAAATAATTTATCTTAAAAAAGGATCCTTCACAAAATTCTTTACCCTAAAACAGTAACTTTCACAAAATTATTTGTCTCTTAAATAGACCTTTCACAGAGTTTTTTCACCTTCAAAATGAATTTTCCATCTTCAAAATGAATTTGTGATCTGTGAAGCATCTATGTTTTTACCATAACATACTTATAGTTCTAAATTGATTCAATCTATTGGCTTTGACTAAGTTTGTACTAGCTTTTCTTATGATTTCATCATAGTATTATCTTAAACACAGAAAGAAGTTATTATTGATATCCTTTAGATAACAAATTAGTTTATTTTATTTCTTCTTAATCATTTTAAACAAGTTGCATAGCCTATTTAAAGAAATTACAATGTCTGTTCAAAGAAATCACAACCAAGAGATAACTATTTAGACATTTTTTTCCTGTCCTAGCAAAAAAAAAAAAAAAAAAAAAAAAAAAAAAAAAAAAAACTAACAGATACTGTTTTTATTGCATCTTATTGTCTTTTTAGAACATTTTTTTGTTTATAAGTTTTATTTTTATTTTATTTATTTATTTATTTATTTTTGAAAGATACATTATATTTTTAAACAGATAGTTCTTATATACCCTCCTAGAGGAAACAGTTGATAAGAGATTATTGGAAAGGAATAATATGGAATTCTGAATCATATGGTATAAAAACATCAGAGAAGAATCAATACAAAGATTACTACATATTCTGTTCTGTATTTTGATTCTTGGGAATGGAGTTCTCATAAAAATTATTCTTGAATGCAAATACAATTACAGACTGCAAAAAAAGCTGATTTTAGTCCTGGAGTAATGTGGGTCTTTTCTGAAAAATAATAGGAATAAATCTGGAAATAAACCAATATTTTACAATTCTAAATGTAGACTGTTGTAAATACAATGTATATTTCTCAACTACTAAATCATAACTATTAAATGCTATTAAAAAAATATTTCTGTTTAAAAAAAGAGATTTTATAAAAGATTTTAAAAAAAAAGATTTTAACTATTAACTTAATAATGAATTTTGATAAATTATAATTGCTATTATTAGTTATTTATTTATTCTGCTGATATTGAAATCAGGATAATTATGCAATGCTGTATGAACAACTAATAAGTAGGAAATAAAATATACTTTCCAAAAAAAAAAAAAAGTAACTTAAAAAAAACACTAAAATGAACTAAATAAAGGATATTCAATAACCACATATCGGATACCATGTGTCAACATAAAATTGTTAAATATATAAAATTTATTAATTACCAAACATGGACTTGAGACTTTTTTTTTTCACAAGAGATGAATTAAAATATTTATCATTAATTTACAAATGCACATACATAAAAAATAATCAATTATTTTTTAAGTTTGTGCCAAGCAATTCCAGTTTAGAATGATTAAAAAACTAATTTTCTGAAAAAATAAAGCATTTTTTCCAACTTTGTATCATATTTTTGATCATCATTTTATTCATGGTACTTGACATAATTTATTCACAACTATATTCAAGGTATTTTGACACTAACTACAAAAAATAACTGATTACCGTATTTTCGGGTGTATAGCCCACACCCTGTGTATAACCCGCACCCCTAAATCGAGCTGGGCAGTAAAAAATGTCCGTGTATAACCTGCGGAGATGCATCGGTGTATAGTCCGCGGGCTATACACCATTTACGAACGTATATTTCGACCAGAGTTCGAAATTAGAAGTCATTAGTCGTAATTTTTAACACAAATTTACCAAGTTTTTTCGTGATGCTTATCTACAGTAATTGGGCTAAAAAATAAAGATTATCAGTACCGTAATTTTCGGAAGAAACGCAGCGGCGTTTACGTGTTTTAAGATAACATTTCAAGCGATTTTACACGCTTTTTTTTCTTTTCAAAGAAACGTGATATTTATTAAAAAATTCTGAAAATTAAAAAACGGTGATAAATTCAAAATTTTGGACATAAAATGTATACGTATCTTAGGTCATTGGTTCCCAAAAGGATCGAATCCTCGGAATCGATCCGAAATGCACCAACTCCGAAAAGGAACGATTCCTCTGACTCTATCTGAAATGAAACGACTCTGGAAAAGTTCGATTCCTAGAACTCGTTCCGAAATGAAACGACTCTGTAAAGGAACGATTCTTCAGAATCGTTTCAAAAAAGACTGATTGCTCTGAATCATTCCGAAATGACATAAATCACGCACTTTTTTTTATTCTTTGCAACAGGGTAAGGTACCAACTCTGAAAAGGAACGATTCCTCGGAAACTGTCTGAAATGAAACGACTCTGGAAAAGTTTGATTCCTTGAACTCCTTCCGAAATGAAACGACTCTGTAAAGGAACGATTCCTCGGAATTGTTTCGAAAAAGAACGACTGCTCTGAATCGTTCCAAAATGATATAAATCACACACTTTTTTCGTTCTTTGCAACAGGGTTGGTAAGTTTTTTTTTTCTTTTTAAATAAACTAAAAATGATCTTAAATTCAGAATTGTCGAGATTGGAAGGGTTCCAGATTTTGGATTTTGTACTCTACAAACACAATGGCTATTATACATCTATCAGTGACTTGGCGATAGTTGCGACAGTTCTTCCAAATCCAGAAATAACTGTATTTAAGCAGTAAAAAAAAGCTTTTACAAACATGGGAGAACTCTCTAAATTTCAAGGCATAGCGAAAAAAATTTACAAATTTTGATAATTTTTTCAAAATTTTTAAGGTTTAAAAATTGTAGAAAAAATATCACGATTTCCAATTTTTAAAAAAAATCTTTGTATAACCCGCACCATGTATAAGCCGCAGCGGCTTTTTGGGAGGTTTTTTTCATGTATAAGCCGCGGACTATACACCCGAAAATATGGTACTGTTTATATGTATATATTCCTAAATTGAATCATAAATATTTTAATTCATCTCTTGCAAAAAAAAAATTCTCTCAAAAGTTCATGTTTGATGGATAATAAATTTTATGCATTAAATTTAACATATTTATATTGACACATGATATCCAATGTGTGGATATTGGATATCTTTTGTCATTAGAGAATTTTAAAGAATAATTTTTTTAGTCCATTTTGTGAAGTCTGTTACTATTTTTTTAAGTTTATTTTATTCTGTGATTGTGTGTGGTAATTTGTAATTCTTATTAGGGTTATTTATGTATACCTATATATTATATATACAGGGTGGTCATAAAAAAACTTTGCCGATATATGGAGCTCTAGCGACCAGTCCGCTCAACCGATCAAGATGAAATTTCACATATAGCTATTCAGAAGTATGAGCTCGAGATAATGTGAACGACAACAAAATGGTGCTCACGGTTATGGTTATAGTTACAGAAACTCAAAATTTTCCAATGGCAACACCCATTTGTTTTCATCGCAAAATGCTCAGCGCATGCGGAAACCCTAAAGAGCATTGGAACCGTACGTGTATTGCAAGAAACGGACATGTTATGCATGCACAAAAAACCGTTCTGGGAATCCTCCCTTGCATAAAAAAAAGTTCCAATCGAGTTTTTTCTAGGGGGGGGGGGGGGTTGAGGATTCGCAGAACAGTTTTTTGTGCATGCATAACATGGCTGTTTCTTGCGATACACGTACGGTTCCAATGCTCTTTAGGGTTTTCATATGTGCTGAGCATTTTGCAATGAAAAAAAGGGTGTTGCCATTGGAAACTTTCGAGTTTCTGTAACTATAACCGTAACCGTGAGCGACATTTTGTTGTTGTTTGCAGAATCTCGAGTTCATACCTCTGTATAGCTATATCTGAAATTTCACCTCGATCGGTTGAGCAGACTGGCCGCTAGAGCTCCATATATCGGCAAAGTTTTTTTATGACCACCCTGTATATATGAAAGTTTGTAAACAAGTGCCTTGAATTCGTGAAATCCTTGTGGCTTGTGAAAGGTTGTGTCAATTAGTTTAAAATTACTGGTAATAGTTGATATCAGATAATTTCAAATGAGAACACAGTGATTGTTTTGCAGCCATACTACTAATCCATATGGTCAAAGAGTAAGTATAGCAAGGCAGTGGATTCAACAATCTGGTGATTTCTCAATAAGAAACAGAGGCAATTTGTCATTCTAAGGCATTTATTCATCAAACGTGAAAACTTAAAAAATGTCTCACATTCCGAAAAAAATTGTAAAGCTTGACATTAATTGTAATGCTGTAACATGAATCTCTCGGTCATGCTATATTATTTTTAAAAGCAAATTTAGAAAAGTACAAAGTCATAGACACAAGATAACATATTTTGAAGAATTTGAAATAAAACAGAGATGTGAGCTTCAAAGTCATTGCATCTGCTTTTTCTTAGACCTTGAAGGATGACAGATATCTACATAGTACAAAAATGAATCAATTTGGGAAAAGAGCACTTGTAGAGATTGGCAGCTGAGCTAATGATATGAGGTAGGGGTGGCTTAAGGAGAATTAATCCCATACCTCATAGTGTACTGTTTTAAAAGTTAAAAAAAAAAAAAAAAAACTAATCTATTATTGTTGTTTTAATTCTATAAATTTACATTATCCTGTGTCAAAGTCTGTGTTGAAAATATAATAGACAAAATAGCTCTAAAATCACTGAAGTACTGTTATGTTGATTATTTTGGGTTTAATAGGAAAAAAATAATAAAAAAATAAGTAAATAATAGGTTGTTTTATTTAAATAATTTTTACTTGCTTATAGGATATATCTCTTTTTATCAAACAATAAACAAATTACTCCATATTATATCTGATGAATTTTTAATGTCTAATAACTTTTGAGGAGGTTTTGTTTGTGTTGGCATGGCGCCGGCCGATATAAACAATTGTTCCTCGAAAAATATTTAATATGTGTGTGAAATTCAGATTTAAAATAATAATTTGTAATAAAAAAAATGATTGTTTTGGAAGTTTGTAGAAATAGGTGACTGGAAAATATACAAAGATATTTTACGTTTTAATATTTTGAGATACACGTGGTCCAGGCATCGAGTAATGTGTTCATACACAGCAGGTGGTCGATGTTTTGACGAACGATATTACCTTCTTTTTATAAAAAATTTTGCTAACAAAAAAAAAAAAAAAAAAATTGTACAACATAAATGCAGTAGCAATTAATTAAATAAATGAAAAAATTTGTTGAACAACCAAAATAAATAACGACAATACATGTCGTCAAGCAAATGGATTCTTTAGCCTAAGCAATGGAAATTGAGTGATGAGGCACGAGGATATAAAGGCGAACCGTGCGGATTGGACAGGGATTTTTTTTTTTTTGGGGGGGGGGGATTCGACTAGTGGTGGTGAGAAGAAAGCGAACGCCGTACTGCACAATACCGCAATAGCAGCGTGGAAGATCGGTGATGATGATGGGACCGGCAAAGGAGCAAGTGGAACTTATAGCAGCCGAAGACCTTTGAATAGAAATCAACATTTAAGATGATGACCAAACCTCAAAAGAGCACCCGAATCTTCCAATCTGGAGTACATTTTTTCATAGACCTGATGCTGATCCATAATTAAGATGTTTTAATTTATAAGTTACCTTTATATTGTTTTATTACCCCGGGGTCATGAATAATTGTATTGTTATTATGAACTAAAAAATTAATTATTACTTTGTATTCATTATGATCATTTAATTTAAGGTTAAAATTAAATAAAATGGAAGTTATAATTTAATTCATGATTTAAGTCTTTAATTATTTTTATTCCACAGCAGCATATTCTTTTTTATGTTCCCTTTTGATTTTAGGTGATTTACTTAATAATACTATACGATCCTTTTTATTGAATGATTATCCTTGAAGTTTTTAATTAATTAGATTTATGATTAAGTTCAGTAGAAATAATTATATTCTACCACGTGTTAATGTCGGCTCACCTTAATTAAGTGAGCGACACAACAGTACTGCACTTAACTATTTTTTTTAATAGGTTTGTTATACTGAATTTCCTGCTCCTATTTAAAAATGCTGCTGAAATATGGTGAAATGACCAATAATTTGTGATCATCCCATTAAACTTCCTAAGGTGAAATTTTTAAAATCAATAAAATGTATGTTTTAGTAGATCAGTTATCCTGAAACTCATATGCATTTATCTAAAATAGTTGCTGAGATATTGCAAAATGATTAGATATCCCCCCCCCCCTTTAATCCTCTTAAAGGAGGGAGAATTCTTAAAACCACTGAAATGCATGACAATTATTTTTTAATTCGTTTGTTTCATTCAATGTTAAGTTGCAATTGATGAGAATATAATTGTGCATATTAAATAATTTAATATTTTTTATATCAACTATACCACCACCTAAATGTAAAGAACAAAAAGTGCAATGCAGATTGTGTAATTTTGTTTTGTTGCAACATCATTTGAAAGATCGAACGGCCAAATCTCAGCAGCTGTTTTAGGTGCATGACATTCAAGAAAATAACAAACAAATAATATCGTATTTCAGCATATTAGAATCCCTCCCCTCACAGCATGGGTGCAAGTTTGAAATTTTGCCAGGACTGAAAATATTTTGAAACACCCCCCCCCCTCCCCCCCGAGTTAAATATGCACGTGCATGATTCATGTTTTTTCCACAACCATTTGACAAAATTCGCTTTTTCCCACGATCTTTTGACAGAAATCACATTTGTTTAGCAATCCTTCGACAGAAATCGCGTCTCTATTACGATCCTTTGACAAAAATTCGTGACTTTTTCGCGATCCTTTAACAAAAATTCTCGACTTTTTCACTATTCTTGAACAAAAATTTGACTTTTTCTTGATCCTTTGACAAAAATTCGAGATCTTTTGACGAAATTCGTGTTTTTTCCTCGCTTCTTTGACAAAAAAAATCGCGTTTTCTCTGCAATTCTGGCAAAAATAGCGTTTTTATTTCAATTCTTTGAAGAAAATCGCATCTTTTTCACAATTTTTTTTAAAGAGACTGCATCATTTTCGTGATCCTTCGACAGGAATAACGTTTATTTTGCTATTTTTTGATGAAAAACGCATCTTTTTGCGATCTTTTGTCAGAAATAATGCTTTGTTCTGCGATCTTTTGACAAAAATCATGTATTATCAGCAATCATTTGAAAAAAATTGTGTCTTTTTTCATGATTTTTCAGCGAAAAATGCTTTTTCCTCGATCTTTTGACAAATATCGTATCTTCTCTGCAATTCTGACAGAAAAAGCGTTTTTTCTACAATCATTTGAGGAAAATCGCATTTCTTCCGCAATTCTTTGACAGAGACTGCGTCATTTTTGTGATTTTTCGACGGAAATAACGTTTTTCTCGAGATCCGTCAACAGGAATCACGTTTATTCTGCAATTTTTTGACGGAAAATGCATCCTTTTGTGATCTTTTGAATGAAATAGCACTTTTTTCTGTGATCTTTTGACAGAAATAACACCTTTTTCCACGATCATTTGACAAAAATCATGTTTTATTCATTTTTTTTAATGAAAAATCGTTTCTTTTTTTGCGATCTTTTGACAAAAAACTCGTCATTTTCGCAATCATTTTTGGGCAACGGAGATTTTTCCATCCCGCTTCCGTCCTCGGGAACTTTTAAAAACAGAATTCTGTCCTGTGGATGGAAAACTTGCACCCATGCGTCACGGGGATTAAAAAGGGTAAAAAAATTTAGAACATATAGCATATCTCTTCAGCCATTTTAGGTAGTAGCACGGAATTAAAGAAAATAAAATTACTAAGAAAACAATTATATACATATTTCAGGACTAGAGGAATTTCTTTTTAAATGAATTAAAAGATGTCAAAAAATCTAGAATTGAATCTAGAATTTTTGCCATGTGAATGGCCAGCATGAAATTCTGAATAACAAACCAATTAAAAAATAATTCAGCACGCATTTCAGTGACTTTAGAAATTTCCCTCCTTTTATGAGGATTAAAGAGGGAGAATATCGAAACTCTCAGATTATTTTGGAATATTTCATTAGCTGTTTTAGGTAAATGCATGAATTTCAGGACAAGTGATCTACTAAAATATCCTTAAAGATATATTTTATTGATTTTGGAAAATTTCTTCTGAGGAGGTTTAATGGGGTGGTCACAAGTTTTAGGTCATCTAACCATATTTAAGCAGAAGTTTTAAGTTGGAGCAAGCAATTCAGGACAACAAATTTATTAAAAAACTAATTATTATATGTCACTGATTTAAGAAATCACACCCACATTAAGAAATCAGAGCATTATACCACATTTTGACATATCTCAGCAGCAGCTTTAGATAGGGGCAGAAAATTCAATATAACAAACCTATTAAAAAATAGTTAAGTGCCAGTACTTCAGTCATTTTAGAGCTATTTTGTCTATTATATCAACATCAAATTTGAACTGGATAATGTAAAATTACACAAATAAAACAATAATAATCGATTAGATGTTAAGAAAATGTATTTTAACTTCATCTTTGTTATTTCACTTGATTCAATATTCTTTTAGCAAAATCGACCAGCATAGTAGACAAAGGCTGCTAGCATGCGTGTGTATCTATGTATTTATATATATATATGTGTAAAACCATTATATAATATTACAATTGTATATATACATACATACTAGCATATAACCCCGTCAAAGATGATGAAATGCTAATCTGTGTTTCAATTTCATAACATATCATACAAACAAAAGAATGAAGATCTTATTTTTTAAAGGTGTGTATTGTATTTTAGAAAAGCACATTTCAAAAGCAACAATTAATTTCTACAAATACAAATATCAGGATATTTTTTAGTCCTTGTTCAATTTATTAAGCAGTTAAATACTTGGACAAAACAAAAAGCAAGAAGTATTTAATGCAGCAATAATTAACAATGTGAAACACAATTTTTGAAGATTTCACAAAACATTAAAATTAAATATTCAATGCATTAAGTTTTTTTTTTATTTTAAAATATATAATTTTTATAAAAATAAATAGATTTCAGACATGAATGACTCACTAAACCAATTTTCATTAGGCATTGCTTTTTCTCATTGATTAATAAAACTTTATGTATATAATTAATATAATCAAATATAATCTTAGCATAATATAATCTTTAATATAATCAAAGCAACTTTTTGTTACAATTGTAGTTTTTTTTTTCCCTTAAAGAATATGCAATGATGCATTGATTTAATTCAAAATAAATTTTCAAAAGCTTCAGTTATATTACATTAAAAATGATTTGGTATAAATAAAATTAAAATTATTATTATTATTTTCTTAAAAATTTAATTGTTATCAATTCTTAAGAGATTAGCTTAGTATATAACTCCCATCAAAAATGACATAATGTTGATCGGTGTTTTTCATAAGACTTCATACAAATTCATTTTTTTTTTTTTTACTGAAGAGTTGTAGAAAAGTACATTTTAAAAATGACAAATAAGTTCTACAAATACAAATGATGAGGATAATCTTTTTTAATCATTGTTCAATTTATGAAATAGTTCAACAAAAAGATTAACTTACATCAACTTGAAATTTGATTGCATTGTGAATAAAATTCATATTTCTTACAAAATGTAAGGAATGTATAACACCCAGGCCCTGATTACAGAATAAGCATGAGAAGCAGGTGCTTATCTTAGAAATTTTTGAAGAGGCCCAAAATTGAGAAAACAGGGAGTCCCAAATTTTGTATTGAATTAATTCCATTCCAAAATGCTAATTTCTTTCCAAATTATTAATCTTATAATATCTATTAAGAAGTATTTCATAAAAATAGCTATAATAACAAATGAATTTTTCATGTAATAGATTAAATTCAACCAACTGATCACAATTCTTCAGTTTATTCATTATTTTAGATTTAGGGGGAACTGGGGTACATTGATACTTGGGGCACATTGATACACCCCCTGTACAGTACACAAGGGTCATTACAGGAAGTTTCGCAACAGCTCCAAAAGGTGATACTAGTGAAATTAACTACATACAGAAAGTTTTGGAATGATTCAATAGTTTGATGAAATGGGATGGGTGATGAATTGTTTTTGTAGGTCAAAAGAAAATTTGAGTTGTACAATTGAAATGGCATTATACAACTGTTTCAGTATTTTCAACCGAAAAGAATACACTCCCTGGCAAGTAAAGCTACTCTTTATCAGTTCCTCATTCTTTATTGTTAGATAAATTATGAAGTGTTGGATTTGCAACTCATTTTATTCAAAATGGCTATATGGGGCACATTGATACAGTCTTTGTCGGGGCACATTGATACAACCTAAATCCTTTTCTAGTTCATTTTTTCATTACCGTTTATAATTTTTTTTTATCATACACTCCTTAATTCAACAATTTTTCATCAAAAATTTCTACTATTAGTTTTTATTGAAGTGAAATAGCTCTAATTTCTTTATATTAGAACATTTCATAGTATTTTTGCAAACAGAAGACTTACAAACTTACGCAATATCTAGTGCTAGTAGAATTAACAAAAAAAAATGGACGGCAGCCTGGCAAATCTCAAATTTACATCGATTCTCCAGAGAAAAAAAATATTATCGACATGAGAAATGCTAAGTAAGAGAAACAAGCTGCAGAATAGTACAGGATAATTATATTATAAATATAATTTTCAGTATAATTATCCTTTCTTTTCTGTTTGTAAACCGATTTATAAAAGAAAATCTGGTAATTCTTTCACCTTTCCTAAGAAAGAAGATAATTCTGGGGTTAAAGTGCCAGATATGACAAAGCTACCACAGCCAACAAACAGACAAGGAACAGCCAGAACATCAGGTCATTATACATTTCATTTTGATTGCTTTAATATCGCTTACAAATAAATTGTGTGTAATTTTAATGTCTATAAATATATATAAAATGGTTTGCTAATTATTTTTCTATGAAAAATATGCATTGGTGTTATTTTGTCTCCATTTTTCCCAGAAGTGTCAAAGTGTATCAATCTGCCCCGGGGATGGGGCACATTGGTACAAATTACTTTTTTTTGATTTTTTTTAAATTACATACAAAAATAATATATAAAACATTGATTGTACATTTTTATAACACACTATACAGGTTTTGCTGACATCACATAGAAAAATAACTTAAAATTTCTGCTTTCTAGACACCCAAAAATTTTTTTTTAAAAAGCTGTATCAATGTCCCCCAGTTCCCCCTACTGTTTATTTTGTATATTGAGTTTAATTAATACTGAATTTGGCTTGTATGAACAACATAAAATATTGCTTATTTTTGCCAAAATTGAAAGATGTATTTCAAAATATTGATAATTTATGTTGTATACATAAAATTGAATTCAACCTTTTTATCAGGCTTACATTTTTATACTCATACCACGCAAAATGCTTTTTCATTTTTTTCTTGATTGTATTCAACTTTTGTGCAAGGAGAACATAATAAAAGGTTGTTAAATGAAAGATATGCAAATTCCACTGAGCCGCTCTTTAGAATTATATTCGTAAACATTGGTAAAATTCTGGGTGTGTCGAATTTAGAAAACTCTTCTCGAATGAAGGGGGCCCTGAAATGACTATGTGCTTTCCACAGTTTCAGAGGTTAATCAGGCCATAACATAATGTGCTGCATATATTAATTATATCAATCCAGGTAAAACTTCAATTTTTAATGTAGTAACATTCGAACATAACCTTGAAGTGAAAATAAATTCCTAATTTAGTAAGAGAAAATGGAAAAAAAAAAGGAATTTTCAATTGTTCAAATGCAATCTTATAATTAAATTACATTTGGGAAGGGGGGGGGGGGACTTTTTTCTTATAATGCAAAAAAATGTTAAAAAATTAAGCGAATAAATACTAAGCAATTTAAATTTAATGTAACTAAATTTAAATTTTGATACTCATTTTATTTCTATTGATTGGAATTATAAAGGTATTTAACTAAAGCTCTAGCTATACAATTTTAAAATTTCATTGGGTATAAATAAAATCAAAGTTATTATTTTTATTATTTCTTTTATAAAATTTTAATTCAATTTTATAAATTATTTAGAAATTAGCTTATTTCACTTGAAATTTAATGCATTTTGTAAATAAAATTTATATTTCGTACAAAATGCAATTAAAATGTAAAGAATATAAAACACCATGTACTACATTTAATTATATCAATACAGATAAAATTTTGATTTTTAACATTGTAATATTCGAACATAATTTTGGAATGAAAATAAAAATTATTTTAATAAGAGGATGTGAAAAAATAATTTTCAGTCATACAAATGCAATTTCATAATTCAATTACACTTGGGGGGGGGGGGGGGAATCTCTTTATACTAATAATGCAAACAAAGATTTTAAAAAAATAAGCAGATAAAGGTTAATCTTTTAAAAATCAATAAAACCAAATTTAAATTATATTAATTTTATTTGTATTGAACAAAATTCTAAAATAATATAATGAAAGTTTTAAAAATAGATATTGAATTATATCATTACAGTCTGCATTTTTTTAAACCTATAATTTTTTTCATTTATATCAATTGACAAGGACCAAAACAGATCTGGTTTATTTATATATGATTATCCATTGTTCATAATAGCTTGTTATTCATTATTTTTATTTTAAAATATAATAATTGAATAGTTTTTTGAAGATTTTGGAGAAAAAAAGGAGAAGAATAAATGTGATACAATGCAGATAATGTGTATATTTCTATATGTTAAAAGTCAGCATACTTATTGCATCTAAGCCTTACATGGCAGCCATAATTTGTTTTTCTCGAAGATGAGTGAAACCCAGATTTGTCACATTAGCATATTATAGGAATATGTATACATATATATGTTGTACAAAAATTTTACTTCATGACATTAATCTTAATTACCAGCATATTCAATATCTTCCTATTTCCTAGTAATATCTATTATCTATTTCTATTTAATTTTACATTTCTATTGAATATTACACAAACACAATATTCCTATACAATTCTGGTAAAAAAAAAATTCTTTGACTTTTTCAGGTTTTCCCTGACCCTCTTCAAAAATTTCCAATATTTCTCAATAAAAATTTGGCTTATATGTTGTAAATCATGCCACAATAGACAACTTTAATATAGATTAAATTCCCCAGGGTTGTTACTCATATGGGAGAATGAAATTCCCTGACTTTTCCAGGTGTATTTCAAGAAAATTCTAGTCTAGCAGTGTAGCACATAGTGGACATGCTAAGAGTAAAAAAAAATTATATTTACTCTGAAAACATTAAGATTTCTTGAAAAGAGTTGCTAATAATCTCTGAGCTAAAGCTCTTTATCCCAATTCCCCTCCCAAAACAATAACAATCTTTCTTTGAAATTTACAATTGGAATCGCTCTCTTTAATAATTTATGATTACAAGCTTTCAAATAATGTTTCCTACAAACTGTACAAACTTGCTACAAAATATCTATGCACAGAGTTCACAAATATTCATTTTGTTTACTATATCCAAAATCATTGTCTAGTTAAAATTTATTTTCAACAAGGGAAGTGGAAACAGATTGGGGAGATGGAGGCTTGTGATAATTACTTATTGTTATATGAAAATAACTGCTGGAAAAAAGTTTTAAAATCTGTAATAATGAGTATTAAAAATATAAAATGTGGAGGATGAAAGAGGGGGGAAAAAAAGGTAGATGACTTTTCTTCTATTTTTAAATATGTAGTTTGTCAAATGATGGAAGATTCTCACTTCTGGCAGCACAACAATCAAACTCTCTATGGAGATCACAATGGAAGTTTATAAAATTCCCTGACTTTTCCAGGTTTTAGGGAAAAAAATATTGAAATTCTTTGACTTTCCCCTGACTTATTTGGCTAATTTCCTAATTCCCTGACTTTTCTAGGATCTCCAGGTTGTGTAGCAAACCTCCCCCCCCCCCAAAAAAAAAAGTGTAGCCTGTAGGAATTTCTTGTCTTTTTTTTCATATGCTATTGTTATATAATTTGCACAAATTTTAAATAAAAATTTCAGACTGCATATGAATAATTAATTAAACTTCTTTTACATTAATAATCAGGATTTTTAGGGAAAGTAGTACACCAAAAATTCCCCGACCACTTCAAATATTTAAAAATTTCCTGAACTTTTTGCCTAAATCTTCAAATTACCTGTTTTCCAGGTTTTTCCGGACCATAGGAACCCTGAGACAGTGAAGCAGACTGATAATGATGAACATCATCAAAGAAAACTGATTATACCACTATTGTAAATTTTTGATAACAATATTCCAGAAATAGTTATTTTTAGATGTCAATTTATGCTTATTACTGATAATCAACAAATTTTAAGTATCTACTAATATATAGCATAACATTTACAAACTAAATGTGTGACTATTTAAGCTAGAAGGGGTTGTACAAAAAATTTGTTTCATTAAAAATCCTAACTTGAAATTGTTACTTCTGAGATTTTGTACTTTTATGCAATCAAAGTTACAAAACATATTTTCCAAATGTTTCTATAGTTTTAACTAGTATTATGTTTAATAGACCTTATAACCTTAACATATAACCTGCCATATGTAAAGAAAGATATTAAATGGTCTTAATATTTATCAAGAAACACAACTGAAAAAATTTTAAATGTAAAAAAGTATCCTTACCTTCTGTGTCTCACAATTCGGATTGCAGCTATGATTAATAAATCTTGATAAATTAGCTTTAAAATGAGCATCAATTATTTCATCTATTTTCAAAAACATGAAATAATAATGTTTTTCTTTCTCTCGAGAATAGTACTTTACACGTTTCTTAAATTCAGCTCGATTGAGAACTTCTCCAACATACTCTATGATGAATGAGCCTTTAGGTACATCTTCTAAAACTTTTAAGCCAAATCCTTTCTTCTCAGTTTTAAAAGGCTTTGTTTTAGCATAAAGTCTCTAAAGAAAGAAAGAATCATTAGGAATAAATAAATATGAATTCTACTCTCTGATGAATGAATATATTAAAAAACAATCAATAATTTTTAAAATTTCCCTTGAACATAAATTTTTCAAGTCATTTAAGAATAGCTATCAACAATCTAGGTATTTTTAGGAGAAAATAACAAACATAAATGCTTTGATATAACCTTTGGACAAATTAATTTTAGCATACTACAGTGAACTAGCAATAACATTATTTGTAAAATGGATAAAAAATGCAATACAAAGAACAGTACTGCTAAGTATATCAAAAGTTCATTACAATTTTAATGTTAATAAAAAACATGATAATACGAAAAATTGAAGTTTGCAAGCACACTTGGGACCAAGATGAGATCAGATTCATTTTTTAATAACAATAAAGTGTTATAATTTTAACTACCACTGATAGAGGGCATTGACATGCAATATATATACAAACTAGATTTATGTAAATTAGGTTGCTTATAAAACATGCAGCTAAACACAAATTCTTCATTTGTTGCCAACCGCATACTACTATTGAGGAATGATTCTAAATTTAAAAAAAAAAATCTGAAAATAACAAAAAATTTTCTGAAAGGTTACAGCAGGGGGAAGGAGGAGGGATATTCACTTTTTTTTTTTTTTGGTCATCCCTTTGACAAAATTTGCATTTTTTGTAATCTTTTGATGAAATTTGCCATTCTTTATTGAATTTTGATGAAATTTGCTGTTTTTTCACAATTTTCTGACAGAATTTACAATTTTTTCCATATTCTCTGATGAAATTCATGTTTTTCCTATGGTCCTTTGAAATAGGCAATTTTTCTTCAAGTGAATGAGAATATCTTTTTTTTTTTTTTGGCAACCATTTGTTGAAACGCCAATACATTTTATGTTTGAATTTTTGAATTTTTGACTGATATATATATAAATATATATATGTAATTTTTGAAAATGGTTGACTTAATTTTTTTTTTTTTTTTTTTTTTTTTGAAAATTCAGCAGAATCACCCTTGCTACTATTACCAAATCAAGCCCTTTTATATAAGTATTTTACTACATGAATGGTGGATCAGAAACTGAAAAACTGGGAGTGTTTCATATGACAAAAAATTTGTAGACTGAAATAAAGCCCATAAAAACTCAGGGGATTTCTTCTCAGATACTATTCTGTTACTTTTTTATGTTAATTGGACTTTCAAAATTTATTTGCATATGTATGCTTTAATTTTGGCTTTGTTTCCTCTATCGGTGACTTTTGGAAATACAATATATTTTGTTATTTTAAACAAATCTAATCTCTCCCTCAATCCTAATCATACAAATTTGATGTTTTATATCTAAAGAAGATTTTTCAAGACAATAAAAAGTATCAGCATTTCTCAGTTAAAAACTATTTTATTTGATGTAATAAATGTTAAATTTTAAATAAATATGTAAAGATCCATTTTAGAATATCTTAAAATGTTCAATTATCTTTAGCTTACATGATATTTTCATAAAATTCCTTTACATTGAGTACTACAGAACCAATCCTTTCCTCCTAGACAGAGTTCCCAGAAAAACATGACAGACAAATTCCCTGATTTTCCATGATCAAATCTCAAAAAATTCCCGACTTTCCCTGACCAAATCTCAAAAATTTCTCTCACCAAACAAGAATACAATAAAATTCGCTATTTATTTTACAATCATTTGTCAAAACTAATGTTTTTTCTGCAATTATTCTTCAAATTTCTAGTGTTTTTTTTTTTCCTTCTTGCGATTATTTGATGAATTTTGTAATTTTTTTTTTCGCGGCTATCGATGACTTTCACATCATTTTTCATTTTTCTCCAAGTTTTCCATGACTACTTTGAAATTCCATGACTTTCCAGATTTTCCCTGACTTTCCATGATGCTAGGAACCCTGCTAGATATAGAATAGCTTAGAAAATATTTTGTTATTTTCAAAAGTAATTATAGAAACTTCATAATAAATGACATCTCTGAATAACATATATAAGTTTCTAAAATAAATTATATTTGCCTCATTTAACACTTTTGGAAAAACTAAAAATATATATATCTTTGATTAATGGGGTTTATAAAATTAGCTAATAAATAATGATAACAGAGGATACTGCATATCTATTTTCATAACAATATGATTTAATGATGATTTTTATACTTATGATATTAACTGCCTCAATTTTATTAATGAATATAACTAAAAATAATTTTAATAGTGAAATAAATAAACACTGTTTAACGAATATTTTTATTTATTATGCAAGCCTCTAATAAGGGAACAGACAATACAAAACCTATGAACTGTTGATGCAGACAACAAGTTGTTGAAGTAATTCATGTGAAATCATCCAAAGCCCACAATAGGAATGATATTCCTGAATTTTTACAAAAGAAGACTAAAATGTTTTTATTTAACTTGATCATATATATTTTTCATATATAGAATCTGACAAGCTTATGTCTATAAAATATATTCATTGAAATGCCAGCTTGGCAATACTGGGTATAAAGAAAAGATGTTTGAACATAAAAATTTTAAGCCATTAAAAGATAGTTATCAAGAAAAGTTTTATGTTTTTTCATTACAGAAAACAAATATATGTGTACAGATTTAATTTTTGGACAAATGAATTTTGGCATACTACAGCTCATATTCAAAATATTAGAATAATTACCTTTTTTTTAGAAATTGAAAATATCGTTTGGTAATTTAATGTCTTTTAATGAAAATATGCAAACGATATTTTTATTAAGAACTTATTGTTGATTAAACTTACTTGTTATCTTAAATTTAATATCATTTTTGAAAAGATTAATTGCAAAAAAAATTATTTTGAAAAGTCAAAATATTAGAATATTTATTCAAGTGGTTCAAAATATTAGAATATTTCACATTAATTCTCCTTTAATTATTACCAAATCTTAACTGGTGGCATCATTGATTAAATTCAGACTATTTTATTTAAAATCAGTATTCTTTTTTGCAGTTTGTTTCTTTTTCGCCTTAAAATGGGCCGTGTGAGTGATATTCCTGAATCTACTAAACTTCGTATGGTTGATTTGTATCGGCACGGTAAAAATCAATGTTTTATAGCGAATTATTTACATTGTTCGCAATCGAGCGTTAGTAAAATACTAACACAATATTCAAAAATTGGAAAATTTCAAAATAATCGCCGAAATGGTGGCCGAAAACCAAAAACATCTGCTAGAGATGACAGGAAACTGAAGCGTATAGTTAAGAAAAACAGTTTTAAAAGTGTGCGATTCTTGCACCGAAAATGGAAAGAAGAAGGAGTTGAAGTTTCTACATCGACAACATTAAGACGTCTCCATAAATTTAAATTTGAATCTCGTGTACCGAAAACAAAACCTCTCATGACTGCAAGACAAAAGCGTATAAGATTGAATTGGTGTAAATCAAGACATTTATGGAGCAATGAAGATTGGAAAAATATATTATTTAGTGATGAAAGTATGTTTTGTGTTTCATATGGTAATCAAGGTATTCGAGTTTGGAGAATGAAGCAAGAAGCATTTGATAAAGAATGCCTTAAACGTTCCGTAAAATTTGCTGCTAGTGTCATGGTTTGGGGTTGTATGAGTGCAGAAGGACCTGGAAAGTCATGCATCGTCTACGAAAAGGTTAACTCTCTGATATATCAAGAAATTTTAGAATATTACATGATTCCATCATCAGAAGATTTATTTGAAGATGATTTCATCTTTCAACAAGATTTAGCTTCCCCGTATACCTCGGTGTCAACTAAGAATTGGTTCCGCCAACGCAACATTAAGGTACTTCCTTGGCCACCAAATTCACCAGATCTTAATCCCATCGAAAACTTATGGTGTATAATGAAGAAAAAACTTCAAGAAAATCCTCCTTCAAGTAAAACTGAGTTAGTGGCACGTATAAAGTCTATTTGGGCTAATATTGATAGAAATGTGTGTAAACACCTTGTATATAGTATGCAAGATCGATTGTACGCTGTTATGAAAGCTAAAGGGGATGCTACAAAATATTAACTACCATTTACTTCATATTCATAAGGTAATATTGTTGCGTAAAATAAAATATTCTAATATTTTGAACCAATCTAAATTTTATTCTAATATTCTGGTGTGTTTAAGGAAGCTGTATACCTAATTTATTGTGCTGTATTTTATATTTTATAAATGTTAAAATCTTATCTAAACATTCCAGATTTAATTTATAAGAAATTTAATTGCATTTATTTAGTATAAAAAATAAATAAATGACAAATAATTTTTTCTTATTACTTTTTCTCAATTATTCTAATATTTTGAATATGAGCTGTACATGTTAATGCTCTGCAAAATCAAAATTCTCGGAAATAGTTAACATATTCAATTATTCATAAAGGCTTTTTTAAAATGAAGTCATATCAGCTTCACACCTCTTTTTTATTTAATAAATTTCTGGCCACAACTCTAGTCCATCTTTATTTAATATAAATAAATGGTTCTTGAATCTAAAAAAAATTAGATTTAATGCATTTTTCCCTTCATAATTGAATAAGAAATAACTAAAAATTCGGAGAAATTCAGCTGAAATATAACAAAAAACAGCAGAAGTAAAAAACACAATGCTATTCATAGATTTCTTTTAGCCAAACATCCTTCATGTTTTTTCAGAAAATGAAATATTAAATCATAACTTAAGTTTTGTTTAGAAAGAAACTATACTTATATGGAAGAAGAGTCAATTTATAAATGAAATCAGCCAATTTCATGTTAAAATTTTAGAGCTCTTGCTTTAAGATAGTGTGTATTTACAAGTTCCTATCCTTTTTTTAAATACATAATAATATAGTAAAATAAATAAGATCTAAACATTTTTAAAGAAGCAATTCTTTTTTATAGTTTTGAATAAAGCAAAATTGGTGAATAAAATAGAATATATTAAATTGAACTTGTAATCTAAGAGACAGAGGAATGCAACTTCATTTATAAAATGCTGTGATTCAGACATTTTCTAATTATTATCAATATTATAATAGCAATTAGTTTTAATCACAAAACTAGAAACACTGTTTTTCACAAGAAAAAGTTTAAACTATTCAGTCTATTTTATCATCAAGACAATTTGAGTGCTTAAGATTAATGGGAAACACACACAGCCTTAATGACAGAAAATTCTTAGTTCTTTATCTTAGTGTTTAATTATTTTACATGTTACTTATGGAAAAACAAATTTCACTATTTTTTTCAAAATCAAAGGTAAAGAAAATGTAGTTAATTACATTTCAAAAGATTTAAATCTAAGATATCAAAATAAAGTTTTGTTAAGAATGACCAATTTAACTGATTCCTTAAAAGCAGTCTAGAAATCAAAAGAGTAACTTTGAGACATAATACCATAAAATTCACCTATCATGCATAAAATTTTCTGATAAAAGATTTTTTTTCAATATGAAAAAGTTTTAGTACTGCAATATAAATCAGAAGACAGAGGGAAAAGAAAAATACAGTTATCAGGCAGCAAGAAAACTGATTTCAGTGGAGAGATGAAGAAATTATTGACGAGAAAGTTTGCAACTTCTTATTCTTTTAGTGAAAGAATGATATTCAAGGTACAGAGTCCTTTCTCCTCTCTAGCTTCAAACAGCATACCTTTGCTATAATAGACTTTTCCAAAAGTGGATTTTTCCAAGTGACAACATATAAGAAGTCCCCTTACCCACAGGGGCCTCGCTAAGGGGGGGGAACAGGGGGGGAGCCTCCCCCCCCAAACATTCGCAAATGTTGTTACACTTGGCAAATTTTGTTAAAATTTTAATAAAAACTGCAATACATTTCCTATTTTTGGTAGAATTTGCAAAAGTTACAACTCCAATTGGGAATATTATCAAACTTTTTACAAATAAAAACTATACTTTTTCTAAGTGCATTAACTTGGCAAAATTATAAAACAAGTTGGCAAATATGAAAATTTGACTTGGCAATTTAAGGTCTTCTCCCCCACCAATAAAAAGTCTTAGCGATAGCCCTGCTTACCCAATAATCTTACACAACAAAAATCATCAGAACAAAAAAATATTTTTAACGATATAAAGCAGCAACAAACACAGATATAAGACATATTCATTCATATGAACGACTTAAAAAACATACGTTTTTTGATAAAATGTGCGTCATAAATATTGCTTACTTTTTCAAATCTTCTGTTGGAACAAGCTTCTCCATTGATGCAACGAGAACCACTGAAATATTTAAATAAGATATATAGAGATGCAGTTTAGAATATTTTAAACAAAGTATTGATTATTAAAAAATATATTTCTTGAAATGAAACAATATAGTCAACTAAAGTTAGATCTATGAGCAGAAATCAAAAAACATTTCATTTTGATAGCATTGCAAAATAACACCTTTTAACTTCCTTTTTGTTTATCATTAGGTTGGTAAAAAGTCTTACAACACACAGCACATGTAAAAAGAAAAACATTTTATTTTAGCAACAAAAGATTATACAGCAATGTAGGCTGTCTCTGCATCTATAGCATCTACATCATAATTCTTCATTGTTTTCATCTTATTGATTTCATGCTGGACCTAGATTCAACTGCAAAAGATATATCATCAGAATAAAAACGCCGATATCAATAGCTCTGGCAGAATGCCCTTGTAAGAACTCATAATAAGCAATTATTTAAAGTGTCCTTTAATCCATTGTTGCTCATACTGTCTGCATAAAACAACTGAATAACTTTTATACTATGCAGCATGGAAGATTCCAAACTAGTCTTGCACTTACTAGCCCAATTTTGTCTTAAAAAAATTATAAATAATCAAAATTTAAGCAAGACTTCTTTACCAACCTAATGTTTTGGAAGTTCCTAATTTATTTTCTCAGAAAGAAATGAAAAATATTGTACTTTTCCATATGCCATTTAATGTTGCTTTCTACATAATGAAAATGAAGATCCCATAAAATTGCAAAAATTCACAGATAAAACACTTATGAATAAGCAGAATTTTACATTTTATTGATTTATTATATATTGCCATAGAAGCCACAAAGACAAACTCTCCATAATGTGTTTTTATTCCATATAAAGATGTCTTCAAACTCATAATCCTTCTACCTTTAAAACTCTCTATTTTACTATTTGTGAATACTGGTTATGCAGCAATTAGTAGTAGCCAGCTATTATGTTTATAAAAGTCTGACATTTTTATAGCTAAATTTAGTATTTATTAAGTAGAGATTCATATGTTTTTATGATTAAAAGGCAGGCAAGAATTCTTGATTTGCATTGAAAATGCATATAATAGTATTTTTGAGCAAATTCACAAAATCAACATAAAAAAAACACATATAAAACACCCTTAATTTAAAAGAAAACATTCATTGCAGGCTTATGATGTTTGTGCTAAGTAACCACTTTTGCATTTTTGAGTTTCAAAATTCATAATATAAAATAAAATTTTTCCATGAGCTATATAGAACATCAATTGCCCCTTTGGGATGAAAGACTGGTATGTGCCTGCTTTGTTTGCACTTACATCGTTTACAAATGGCACTGGCATTGTTTGCATTTTCATCTCACACAACTGGTAAATGTGCTGTGTATTTAGAATATTTTATTTCAAACAGTTATAAATTAATAAGCATTATTAAATGCTAATTAATGAGCTTCCATTTTCCTGGTGATCACTATTTTTCTGCATTTTTAAATTCCAATCCCTGAGCCTTGGATTAAATTATATATTTAAAGATATAAGACAGTACCTTCCAGTTATATTTCATTTAGAAAAAATTAATATTTACAATAAAAAAAATCTGAAGATCACTTTAAGATTTTTTTTCCCCTGCAGTTTAAAATTAACCATTAAGCTTAAAGCTACAACTGTTGTTCGATGGTTTCAGGGTCCCAAGTCCATCCATTCCACCTTTTTGATGTCTTTAATTTGATGAATTTCTCTTTTAAATCTGTTCAGTCAAGGTATGAGGAAAGGGCAAGGGACCTAGCATAGGTGTTACGACTTCAACTTCATTCCTTGGGGAAAGAAATGATCCCTATGGGGATTTTGTCGTGATGTCATCCCGACCCGAGGGAAAAAATAGTTTAGAATGTTTTGATTCCCGCTTGGATGGAAGTTGTTTTGATCCGGCGAAAATGCCGAGAAAACTATTATTTAATATATGTTTTGTGTGAAGTACAGTGTATGTTTATATGTTTTGTGAAGAATAAACTGTGTGTTTAAAAAACTGGATGATTTTATGAGACGAACACAAATATTATTATTCGAAAGATTCGATGACAACCGATTACAAGAATTCTTCATGGTGACGCCGAAGTTGATAGAACACGCTCTTTAAAATACTTGATTTATTATTCTTTTTATTGGATTTAAAATTATTGATTCCATGCGACGACTCTGATGTCACTGCGACCTGATCGAGGTAAGTCCCTTTAATTATTTAACTTGAATTCTTTAAATAATTTTGAAAATGGATATAGAACGAACTAAACTAAAAAGAACCGCGGTAAGAGAATTGTTTACTAAATTAACTACGAAAATTGATAATACATTAGAAAATCCAGTTAATGAAACTTATTTAGTCGAAGCTAAAATTGAAGACTTACACGATTTAAAAAATCAGTTAGATGAAAAACTTAAAGAATTGAAAGAGTTAGACAGTTCGATTGAATCTGAAATTGAAATTAAAGAATTGAAAAAAGAAATCACAGGTAGTGATAAATATCGGGAAATGGGTACAACCTTTAAAACAAAACTAGATAGATGTCTAAAATCTTTAGAAAAGAAACCGCAAACAGAAAGTAACCGACATGATGAAAGACTACCTGTTTCGCATGAAAACCAAACACTTAATTTACCCCGATTAAACATACCGGTATTTAATGGAGATTGCAGTGAATGGTTAGATTTCTGGAATTCATTTGAAGTAGCGATACATAATAATAAGTCCTTAAGTAAGATAGAGAAATTCGCGTACATGAAAACTTATTTAAAAGGAACTGCTTTATCTGCAGTTTCAGGATTTGCTTTAACTAACGAGAATTATGATTCGTCGATTCAGTTACTTAAAAACAGGTTTGGTCGCTTAGACCTAATAACTAGCTCACATATGAATAAATTGTTATTAATTGAACCAGTTAAGTTAATTTGTAATATTAAGGCTCTCAGGAAAATGTATGATGCAATTGAAATTCAAGTTAGATCTCTACAATCGCTAGGCGTAGCTGCCGGAACATACAGTAATTTACTTTGCCCCGTAATATTACAAAAAATTCCCGATGAAATAACACTTCAATATAATCGACAACGAAATTCAGAAGATCAGTTTGATATAAGTGATTTAATGGAATTTTTAAGGAAAGAAATTCATTGTCGTGAAACATCACTTTTACTATCAAATCAACAGAGTAGCGGTTCGGAAAATTTGAAACAAAAACAAGCGAGTAATAATTCTTACAATCCTACTAATTTTAACAAATCCAGATATGGTAATAATCCGCAAAAGAAACCAATGTCTACAACCTCCGCCTTTCTGGCGACTGCCGGGAATAAATGTATTTTTTGTTCCGATAATTCTCATTCGAATGAAAATTGTTATTTAAATGTTTCAGAAAGAAAAAAAGCTTTAATGACACAGGGCCGTTGTTTTAATTGCTTCCAACGTAGGCACGTAATGAAGAAATGTTGGAAGAAAAATAACGTGTGTCGCAATTGTAAATTACCTCATAACATTTTAATTTGTGATCAAATTGCAACCCCCCCTTCCTCAAACGATAAACGTGATGATTTGGCAATAGAAAATAGTTTATTTTGTAAAGAGAAAAAAGTAAACAACAAAATTTCAAATACAGTGTTTTTGCAAACGTTTTCCGCGTTGGTAGAAAGTAGGTCAAATGATGGAACATTAATTAGATGTTTGATAGACGGAGGGGCGACGAGGACTTTCGTAAAAAAGGAAATTGCTGATTTCTTGAATTTAAAAGTCATTAACAGAGAATCACTTGTAATTTATCCGTTTGGAAATAAACAGTCCGAAAAACAGATGTATGATATCGTAGAATTGGTTCTAAAAAGCAGAATTAATCCCGATCAAAGAAAGAAAATAAATGCAGTTGTCATAGATTCTATTACGTGTGGAGAGGTTGAAGTACCTTCGAATTGGGTGAGACATCTTGCCCTTGAGAAGGAAATTGAATTGGCTGATCTTGGCACTACAACAGAAATACATTGTTTAATTGGCGCAGATCAAATATGGGAAATTTTAAGTGAAAGAAATTTAAGACTTAGTAATAGATTGGTAGCGACAGATAGCATTTTTGGGTATGTTATACAAGGTAAGGGAAGAGAATCAAATGCCAAGGAAGTTCACGTTAATCATTTAATAACTCATGCGGGTAGTGAACTGGATTATGAAAGAATTAAAGACTTGTGGGAATTGGAATCGATAGGAATTAATGTAAAAAATGATGTTTCACGAACAACTGAAGATATTTTAGAACAATTTAGTCAGAATACATCGTATAACGATAAAAGATATGAAACGCGATTGCTCTGGAAAAATGATTTTTCGGAATTAAATAGTAATTATGAAATTGCTAGGAAACGTTTATTTAGTTTGAATAATACATTTAAGCGAGATGAAAATTTATATTTGCGATACAAAGATATTATCGAAAATCAGTTAAAAGATAATATTATCGAGGAAATAGATTATTATCCGAATGAAAACAGACAATCATATTTCATGCCCCATCACGGAGTAGTTAGCGAGTCGAAAGAAACTACTAAACTCAGGGTGTGTTACGATGCCTCTTCTAAAGCAAAGGGAGAAATTTCCCTAAATGATTGTTTAGAGAGCGGCCCAAATTTGAATCCCGATTTGCTTAAGATTATATTGAAATTTAGATATAACCCAATTGCATTTTGCGCGGATATTGAACGAGCGTTCTTGGAAATAGGTATCGCTGAGCAAGATAGAAAATTTTTGCAATTTTTGTGGGGAAGGGATCAGGGGACAAATTTAGGTTTGGGTCGCAATGATATCAGAGTCCTGCAGTTCACTCGAGCTCCCTTCGGAGTAAAATGCAGCCCATTTATATTAGCTGCAACTATCAGATTACATCTTTCTAAATTTAAAAATAAGTTCAAAGATGTTACTGAATTACTGAATGAGTTATATGTGGACGATTTTATAAGTGGCTGCGAAACAATTAAAGATGCTTTCTCTATTTCTAAAGACGCTATTCACATTATGAATCAAGCTTCTATGAATTTAAGAAAATGGGTAACTAATTCTCCCATTTTACGAAATATGTGGTTAAATGAAAATATTGACTGCAAACAAGCAACTGAAGTACTAGGAATCCCAATTAAAGTGTTAGGAATCGTTTGGGATAATGTGAACGATAACATAACTGTTGCCACGGAGCATTTTAAAGCGATAAGTGCCAACCCTTCAACTAAAAGAACTGTTCTAAAGGCCTGCGGTATGCTATTCGACCCTTTGGGCATTCTTGCCCCTTTTACAATTCGTATAAAGTTGCTTATGCAACAACTTTGGGAAATTGGAATTCCCTGGGATGAACCTCTCAAACTCGAATATCACCTTATATTCCAGGAGTGGCTTGAAGAAGTCATGAAAACCCAAGCCATGACTATTCCTCGACAGTATTTCGATGACTCTAAATTTGAAAACTTGGAACTGCACTTATTTTCTGATGCGAGCCCAAAGGCTTATGGTGCAGTTGCATATTTTAGAATAAAATATCCTACCAAAATTTCGACAAAATTTGTGATAGCTAAATCACGTGTTGCTCCCCTGAAACCAATAACTTTACCCAGGCTTGAATTATTAGGTGCTTTAATGTCGGCCAGACTAGCATCTTATCTGAGGAATATTTTTCCAATTATTAAGGAGAACGATATATATTTGTGGTGTGACTCCCAAATTTGTCTGCATTGGATACGAGGTGCTTCTGAAAACTTAAAACAGTTTGTGAGAAATAGAGTAGTTGAAATCAAAGAAAAAACTAACCTTTCCAATTGGCGTTATTGCAGTGGGAAGGAAAATCCGGCTGACAAACTAACTCGCGGTATGCACTCCTTCACTCTCGTAAAGGACGAAGTCTGGCTTTCAGGTCCAGCTTGGTTGCAAATGGACGAATTGCCTTCTGATGAAATACGAGTTAAATCTGATGATGAAATAATGGAACTTAAAAGAGAAATGAAGGATGTTAAAGTTCTCCTTCAAATTTCGCAGGAACCTAGAGATCCCTTGTTGGATATTAACAAGTATAGTAGCCTTAATAAAATGCTGAGGGTCACTGCTTATATTATTCGTTTTATTAGAAACTGTAAGTATAAATCTGAGAAAAGAACAGCTCCCATATCTGCAGAAGAATTGGCCGATGCTCTAAATTATTGGATTCACTTCATTCAAAAAACTGAATTTGAAAGGGAATATTTGCAACTGTTGAACAATTCACCAATCAGCAACGATTCAAGACTTTATAGTCTAAATCCCAGTATGACTCCTAATAAGCTTATAGTTCTGGGTGGACGTCTTCAACATTCTAATTTCCAATTTTCAGAACGACATCCTTTAATAATTCCAGGAAACTCAAAATTCACTGAGCTACTAATAATGAGGGAGCATCAGAACTTGTGCCACGCTGGTGTATCAGATACACTTACCCAACTTCGTGAAAAATTCTGGATTTTGAAGGGCAGACAGACAGTTAAATTGTGCCTCAATAAGTGCTTCATTTGTAGACGCTACAAGGTAAAACCAGGTAATCAAACTGTAGCTCCATTGCCTGCGGACAGACTTTATGCTGAAAGTGCTTTTGAGATCGTTGGTACGGACTTCGCTGGACCGTTATATACTAAAGATATGAATAAACTGTACATTGCCTTATTTACTTGTGCTGTGACTCGTGCCATCCATCTAGAAATTGTGTCCAACTTAAGTACTGAATACTTTTTATTAGCTTTTCGACGATTTATATCAAGAAGAGGACTTTGTAATACTGTTTATTCTGATAATGCCAAATCTTTTAAAAATGCTGATCGTGAAATTCAGAAATTGTACTCTAATTTAACTTCTGAACTTGTACAAAATTATTTTAGTAAAAAAGGCATAATTTGGAAATTTATAGTGGAACGTGCAGCATGGTGGGGTGGATATTGGGAGAGAATGGTTCGAATCACCAAGGGTGCTTTAAGAAAGGTATTGGGACGGGCACTAGTTACTCGGGAAGAACTCGAAACAGTTCTTATTGAAATAGAGGCAATAATATATTCGCGACCCCTAACTTATGTTTATAATGAACCGGATGAACCATTCCCTCTCACTCCGGCCAATTTCCTTACAGGAAAGAGGTTGACTACATTACCCCCCATGGCTGTCAAAGATGATAAAAATATGAAAAGTAATAAAAAATTACTCCTTAAAAGATATTTGTATCGCGAAACTTTGTTAAATAAATTTTGGAATAGGTGGAAGGGGGAATATCTCCTGCAACTTAAAAGTGTACATTTTTCTAAACCTGTAAATGCTGTAAAATGTTTTAATGTAGATGACATAGTTTTAATAGGTGAGGACAAGTTGCCAAGACAAATGTGGAAAATCGGGAAAGTCTTAGAAGTTCATCAGGGCCGCGATGGAAAAGTAAGAAGCTTAACTCTGAAGACTGCCACAGGAATTCTCAAACGCGCGGTCCAGATGGTTTACCCTATGGAACTCGACTAACCTATAAAACTTGGTTTGGTTCGGTTTTTGTTTATATATTTTTGTCTTTATTTTATTTTGCCATTATGTTAGCATTATTAGTATTAATTTAGTATTGTTGTTGCTTAATTCTATATAATTCAACTGTAATGTACTGTGATTTATAGTAATTGTATTGTATTCATAAGTATTAGTAAATGATTAGTGATATTTTATACATATTTCATAATGATTAACTACCAAATTTGATGAATGTATTCATCGGGGCGGGAGGATGTTACGACTTCAACTTCATTCCTTGGGGAAAGAAATGATCCCTATGGGGATTTTGTCGTGACGTCATCCCGACCCGAGGGAAAAAATAGTTTAGAATGTTTTGATTCCCGCTTGGATGGAAGTTGTTTTGATCCGGCGAAAATGCCGAGAAAACTATTATTTAATATATGTTTTGTGTGAAGTACAGTGTATGTTTATATGTTTTGTGAAGAATAAACTGTGTGTTTAAAAAACTGGATGATTTTATGAGACGAACACAAATATTATTATTCGAAAGATTCGATGACAACCGATTACAAGAATTCTTCAATAGGCAAATGGAATGCTGCACTCCACAAATTCTGCAGCGATTACTATTATCACACATGCTATGTATCTGTCCTAGTTTCTTTCACTTTCTTTTTAACATTTTTCACTTTCCGACACACTTAACCGGACCAGCTATCTGCAGGGAGATTTAACCCCTTGCGGATGAGCGACACGTATACATGCTGCAAAAAAGGCATAAGAATTCTTGTTTATTCCTGCCGGTAAAATTTGCCTTACTTAATCAGAGCATTTTATCGATTTAATAAGGAAAAAATTTTTGTTTTTAAAAACTGGTGTCAAAACTTTAAAAAATTCGTAAAAGGCTCCCATTGCAAATGGGTTAAACCAAAAACTAAGTAACACTAATATATTTTAGGACTAACAGAATCTAAATTTGATGAAAATTAGTGTATTAGATCTTCAGATAAAACTATTGTGATAATCATGAAAAATGCAGCACAGCAGGGCCACCTCTTGAGTGATTTGCACAAAAAAGTTTTCAACATCAAATTACATCAAGAACTAACTGAATCTAAAATTTTTGAAAATCAGCTCAAGTTTCTATCAAGGTCTAACAGAATCTGAAGTTTTGTGAAATTCCACTCATTAGCTCTTAAAAAAGAGCAACCACAATTTTTTTGTCACATATAGACTCACAGACAGACATTTTCTAAAAACCATCAAATGGTGCTCACAGGGGTGATTGTGAGTTCATGAAAATATATCTGAAATTTTAGTGAGAATAGTGATCACTGTAAAAAACAGCTGTAGATTCAGTCCCATAGAGGGAGAGGAAGATTAATAAAAAAATACTGTCTGAAAAAGGCAATTTGAAAAAATATATTTGGTACTGATGTATTTATGAGTAACCTTTTATTTGTAGTACTCATCTACAAATACATACTGGTTTGATCTTTCCTTAAAATGATAAATGTTTAATCTGAAACCTTCTATTTTTAAAGTTTGTGATATTGGTAGTGCTCACCAGCAATGAAATCTGATTTTTTTTTCTTTTTTCATCTTTCATGTTCTTATTTTGCATAAGAAAACATGGGACTTAAGATAACAGGTTATTAGACAATTTTTATCTTTTCAAGAAATTTGTGATTTTTCTGCGATCTTTTGAAAAAAATCGGAGTTTTTACTGCAATCTTTTGAAAAAATTGGAATTTACTCGCTGTCTTTTGATGAAATAGACGTTTTTCCCGTGATCTTTTGATGAAATTTGCGTTTTTTCAACGATCTTTTGACAAAATTTGCATTTTTTCTGCAATCTTTTGACAAAATTCACTTTTTTCAGCAACCTTTTCACAAAATCTATGTTTTATCCGCGATTTTTTTTTTGTCAAAATTGGCATTTTATTGGCGATATTTAGACGAAATCGTCGTTTTCCCGCTGTTCTTTTCACAAAATCAACGTTTATTTCGAGATCTTTTGGGGTCATTCCATGTCAAATCAACCAAAAAAATTCAATATTCAACCTGACCATTTCCGATTTCAATGAAACTGCTAGGGATCATTCTCTATGATGATATAAATTAGAGCATATTTTTATTTTTTGTTTATCTCTTTAAATTTTTATACAATTAATTATTTAAATTTTGAAAAATCATCATTTTTTGACTTGCATAAACATTTTCAATTTTGAATTTCTCAAGTTCTATCAAACATAGGAAATTTTATGACCACTCATTTCAAAGAGGAGTTTATGAGGTTTAATTTGATATGCAAGTCGACTATGTATAATTAAAATAAATAAAATTTAAATTTTTTTTAAATTTTAAATTTGAAAATTTTTTAGATAGTCATTTTTAAAATTTTTGAAAAAAATGTATGTTTGTTGTAATATTATAAGCTTTAAATCCTGAAATTTTTAGAGTGGGATCTCAATAGGATCAGGAGTTATGAAATAAAAGCTGAAAATTACCATACAAATCATAAATAAATAACAAAATAGACAGAATTAAATTGCTATTTTAATGGTAATTTTTGCTTTTATTTAATAACTCCTGATCCCATTGAGATCCCACTCTAAAAATTTCAGAATTTAAAGCTTATAATATTACAACAAACATACAATTTTTTCAAAATTTTTAAAAATGACTATCTAAAAAATTTTTTAATTTAAAATTTTATTTATTTTAACTATACATTGTCGACTTGCATATCAAATTAAACCTTATAAATTCCTCTTTGAAATGAGTGGTCATAAAATTTTCTATGTTTGATAGAACTTGAGAAATTCAAAATTGAAAATGTTTATGCAAGTCAAAGAATGACGATTTTTCAAAATTTAAATAATTAATTGTATAAAAATTTAAAGTGATAAACAAAAAATAAAAATATGCTCTAATTTATATCATCATAGAGAATGATCCCTAGCAGTTTCACTGAAATCGGAAATGGTCAGGTTGAGTCACTGGTTGATTTGGCATGGAATGACCCTTTGATGAAATCGGCGTGTATTCTGCTATCTTTTGACGAAATCGGCATTTTTTCTACGATCTTTTGATAAAATCTGCATTTTTTCAACGATCTTTTGACAAAATTTGCGTTTTTGTGCGATTTTTTTTCATGAAATTGGCGTTATGTCCGCGATCTTTGGACAAAATCGGCGTTATATACGCAAACTTTTGACAAAATCAGCGTTCAATCCACAATCTTTGGACGAAATCGGCGTTTTTTCAGAGATTCATTCACAAAATTCGCGTTTTCGGCGATCTTTTCGTGTTTTTCCCCGGAAAATTTGACAAAATCGGAGTTTTTCCACGAAATTTTGATGAAATGTGCGCTTTTTCGGCGATCGTTTCATGAAATTCGCGTTTCCGTGATTGTTTTTCCCTACACAAAACCATACAATCGTGCTGTTCATCCGTACAACCGTAGACTTAGATCAAAATCCATCCATTATACAGCCAAACCATACAAGCTGGCAAACTATGGTATCGTCCTTTGCACTCAAGTCATAAGAGGAATACTTATTTTAAACCGTACTGAAGAATTTCTATTGGTTAAGGCAGATTTAGCCTGTTTCAGAAAAAAACTTTCAAAATTTTGTTCATAACAATATCCTTGAAGGCTTATTTCAACCATCAATACTTTTATCAAAGTATCGTCACTCATTTTGGATCTAAACTTATTTCTAGTTTTATTAACAATGCTGAAAATCCTTTCACACTCAGCATTGCAGTGTGGAATTGTCAAAATAGCCAGCATTGTCTTTGCAAGTTCTTTATATTTCAGTTTTACATCAAGTCCTTTAATATTTCCAATTAAATACCACTGTGTGTCTATTTTTTCTGACTTTTTTATTTCATCCAAATCTTCTAACTTTAAATAACAAAACTGTGATTCTAATACATCTACTGCATCATCAAAATGCAATAAATGCAAAATTGAAATGACACTATGACTGGGAATTTTTTTTTTAAATATTTTACATCAGAAAAAAAAGCAGTTGAAGAACAGAAATATTAGTCACTTTTGCATGGGCAATTACTCCATCATTTATAAAGAATTTGTCTAACATGTGAAATAAACTTTTCTTATCTTTTTTCATAAGCCTGTGCTCTATGTTAGTAGTTGCAGCTCCAATTACCAGATCTTCAACATTCTTTTGATTTTCATACATACTATAATTAACTTGGAAAATAGAAGTGGAAGACTCAATAACTGAAGCTTTCACAAACTTGGATAAAATAAATCTAAAAATGTCACAAACTATGGTCTGTAGCACATGTATTTGTGGAATTCTTGACTATAATGTCACATTTCGAACATTAAACAAAAGTAATGTAGCACATAAAAAAGAACAGAATGCTTTATTCAGATCTGAAGATACAAACATAAACAAATGTTCTTCACATGTCAACATTTCATATGAACCATCTTCTATGGCATTTTATTTACTTTGAGATACATGTAATAATTCACTTTTATGCTTCAAAGCATTTTTAGAATTATCTTTTGAACTACTAGCTATCTGAGTTTTGTTATATTTAATAGAACAGATTTTTTTTCTCCCTTTTATTAATTGAAAAATTTTTGTTCTCACAAATATTTTCATTTAAGACATTTTTATTCATTTTAGGTATTTTATACCTTTCAATTGAACATTTTATTTTCAATTGATTTGTGTTTGCTTCATATTTGAAGAATGAAAGTAGTGGATTCCATTGGTCCAGCACTCTAAATAGGCATTTTCCATGAGATAACAATGGGTGCACACATGCTTCAAGATTTTCTAGACTTCAGTATCATGTAATTTTAGAAATCTTTTAATCTTTCTTTTCTTTTAGAACTCTTTTCTAGATACTAGTTTAAATCAACAAAACATTCTTCAACAAGAACAGGTAGACTTTCTGCACCTCTTTCAGCTGTAATATTTATCAAGTGGCAAAGACACTCCATAAGATAAATATTTTCATTTTCTTTTCTTAAATGTGCTTCGCCCCAACCATAACATAAGCATTATCAATACATACTGCCAAATAGTAGCTCATTGGAATTTCATCTTTTTCAAATTGATTAACAATAGAGATGGGAAATATAGTTATTTTTGGTTAACAGGTTACCATTGTTCCACACATTCACAGGTAACAGGTTTCAACAACCTGCTATTTTTGTAACGTATAACTAATCGATGAGACTATGCTGTCAACAGATATTTTAATTATAGGGCCGTTAATTAAGGTATCTTGAATAATTTTGATACATAAGTATAGACGCTGTTTTAGTTCAGATAAACCTGCGCCTTTAAAATCAACATAGAGTTAAAATTTTAATTTTTGCAAGACAAAAACTTAGTAAGTTGTGATACTTTACATTTCATGGATTATTATTGTTTTCTTGCACTAAAAATGCATTTTTTCTTGTTGAAAATTTATAAGTATCATAACTCAGTAAATTTCGCCCATAGAACTTTTTTTTGCTGATTTACTTGCTAAAACTCATAAAAACTTTTTCTAAATAAAAGTTATAGGAAACTTACTGAACACTGTATAAAATATGTAGTTTCTTAACAATTTAAAAAATAATTATTTTAATGTAAATTAATATTTATTTGATGCAGAAGAAAGTTTAAAGCATTTTTGCAATTGTTACAATGACTCCAAAACTGACGGTTTAGAAATTAATTTTTTCGAAACGATCAGAAATATCCTCCATAAAAACAACATTTTAACAATGCGATTTGTTAAAAAAAATAAAATTGATCTTCATTCGTTAGCACCTTGATTTGAAGTTCGAATTTCGACATCCCCGAATCAATATCTGTCAACGCTTATTAAAATTTATCCCACAAGAACACGAAACATTACTTGTATATTTTTAATCAAATGTCATTCCTTCCACAAATTTCGTATGTGCAAGTACGCATTTAAAATCCCCTCCCCAAAACTTGTGACAGTCCAAAAAATGACGTTGGTAGTATAAAATTGGTGCCCTATAAATTTTCGCGTCTGTCGGAACAGCCACCATTCGCCCCCCGCCCCCTTCCTCCCATCCCTTTTCGAATGGCTGTGTCCTCACCAGGCTATTTTTCTTCTTTTTTTTCAGTAAAATGCAGTTACAAAAGTAATGTTTTCCAGTTCATTTTTTCTAACGATGCAATATTGACAAAATAATGATAAAAAAACAGCAATAAGCATTTTATTAAATAAAAATCATAGCACCAGAATATCCCCCCCCTTCCCCAAATACCATGAGTATATAGTAATATTCCTTTTAAATATTCAAACTCAAAGATTGCCACCGTTTTTAGCCATCTAACTACATCAACGAAAGATTATGTCCCATGCCCGAGCGATAAAACAGCTTTCTATCAACAATTAAATCCGTAAATCTCTTTAAATCCATTTTTCAAACAGATTCCTTCCCATTAGAAATATGACCAAAGATGGCCAACATTATCCCCTTGCTTTTTAATAATCTGCAAGCGTCATTCACTAACTTCACGTACTTTAGAATAAAAACACATTTTCCCCTCATTTCATTTTCAGCATTCTACCTATTTGTTTGATAAAAGCAATTTTCATTATTCCAGCCATTTTTTTCAATAAATGTTGTTTTCGTTATTCTAAAAACTGATTCTATTGCTTTAATCTTTGTAACTGTGAGCTTTATAAAAAATTCAAACGATAAAATATATTCTGTGAAGAATCGAAGCTAGATGTTTTTAAATATTCATAGAATAATCAACAACGAATAGCTTTTGAGGGATTTTATCACGTCAACTTTTGAGATAGGAAAAGGACAAGGTTTCCTATGATTGGCTTCCTTCATTAGACCAAAAGGATTTTTAATGTCTTGGACAATGCAAAAGGAAAATGATTCCTGTGAATATGATTGGCTTCCTTGATTAGACCACAGGGATTTTTAATGTCTTGGAATCGTAGATTGACAGTGACGCGTCAAAAAGAAAGTTTCATAGGGGTTTTTTTTGTGCGTTGGAATTTTTTTTCTCTCTCTCTGTCTCAAAAGTGTTTTAATGCCGTTGGGGATTTTTTTTTTTTTTTTTTTTTTTTTTTTTTTTTTTGCAGTAATAGAAATTCTTTGCCTCAGAATTCAAATAGATTTATAAGTTGGAATTTTTTTATATAACTAAAGTTTTATTAATTTTCATAAATATGTATTCCTAAAATGATTTTCAGCCTTACTACAGTATGGAACCATTTATCCGGAAACCAGTTAACCGGAAAACCAGTTATCCGGAATGATATTTCTAATCTATGATGATGGAATCTTTGCAGAAAAAAGTGTCATACACATCTAATTTTACATAAATATTGCTTGAAACAATTGTATAATTTGATGATTGCATCTAGTATTTGAGATGGAAATGTATTTAGTTATACTTTAGATGTTTTCTATTTTCATGCAGAGGAAACAAGAATTTTTGTTTCTAAAGCATTCCCATAAATTACATTCTATCAAATTTTATTTTTTTATCTTACTTGAATCTTATTCTTAATTCAAGTAATCTAATAATTAATTTAAGATTAGAAGTAATACCACAACCACATATATTCCATAAAACTTATCAAATGGATGCTGCTTTAATGCCCAACCAGTTAACCGGAAAAACTAGTTATTCAGAATGCATCTGACCCCAACCATTCCGGATAAATGGTTCTGTACTGTATTTGTTTTTTCTTTTTAAAATGCTTATCATACGAGGCGTTCCAAAATTAACAGGGACTTTTTGGTAATCTGTTATTGAATAATAAGTTTTTGATTAATATTACGAATATTTATCCTGTTATGTTAAATAATGCCCATCTCTAATTAACAATCAATCTAGCAATGTTATCATCAGTAGAATCTGTATGTAACATTTAAATTGAAAGTTGGTGATAATCAATTTGGGATATTACTGGATTAAAATAGGAAACAACAACTGGGTACATCTTTGTATCTGCATTGTTACTGCTGTCTGTAGACATAGTAAATGGTGCTGATCTTAAGATACTATTTACAGTATCATTACTGTTAGTAGTCATATCCTTTACAATTGAAGTTGATTTAGTTCTTGCACAGCATATTTCTTTACTACAGCACTGTCTGGGAAAATTTTTTAAAAAAAGCGATGATGTGCAATCCGAAGCACTTAACAGTATAGTGTGCTCTAATAAAAATGAAGTAAAGAGGCACTCCACTTTAATAACACACTGATCTGTTTCATCAACACTAAATGAAAGTTTCTTAAATCAGTTTAGGTCGCTTAACATTATCCATATGTTTTTATCCCAACATGCTTTACTACATCTCCTTTCCCACCAAGCAAAACTCTAAAGTAAAAACAACATGCAATGCATCCTCTTCTTCGTGTACGAACTTGCTTCTGATGACAGCACAATGTGATCAAAACCCTTTGTAAATGATGATTATTAAGACTAATCGTATTTTTTCTTATGCCATAGTTATGCATACATTAAAAATTACAAAACAGATCACAAAATAAAATAATCAATTACAATTCAGCTTTATGTGATCAACAATATTTAAAATTGCAGCAAACACAGTCATTACAATAGCTTATCGGGATTACCTAAAGCAACCCACGACACTTCGTGTTTATTGGGCAGTTGTACATTAACCACACCTCCTTATGCTGCAACATCAAACCCACAAACCAATCACTGAGGGGAAAAACCTTCTGGCTTTCTTCCTTATGATAAATTGACTGGTTAGTTCCATTTTATGTAACAACAGGAAACGAAGATGACAGAATTTTCAGGCATCATAGAAAATCAGGAAAAATTTAGACAGGGTTTATACTCATTTCCAAAGAAAAAAAAATTCCTTAAGAATCCCCTGATGTATTTTGCAGGATATACAATTTTTTCATATCAACAATTAACGGCTTGTTTTTAACCAGTATCATAACATCCCCAGCTTCAAAATAAAATAAAAGCATGCATCAAATTGGCAAATTGTCTTATTTAGAAAGTACACAAGGTGACGTGATTGTCGATTCTTTGATAAATGCAGAAAATATTCAAAAAAAGCAATCTAAAATGGCATTTTGGACTGATTTTTCTGAAGTGGGAGATCTGTGGATAAAAAAAAGGGTCATACTGAGAAGATAATTGCTTATAAATCAAATTCTAATGAATTGAGCGTAAAATGACATCATATGGCACCTTATCCATCTCTTCAAAAATCACCTCAGCAAATTTCACGTTTCTACTTTTATAAATGTGGCTGAAGTTGTATCAGAAAATTTCAAGCTGTTGAAGGTGGAAAAGCATTTTTTCGAATACACCCTTAAGACTGTATGCCTTGTGGGCTTAACCTTAAAAACTTCATAGTTTGCTGCAAAAATTTAATTTCCACTTTATGATTTTAGTACCTCTTTGAAATGCATTATGAACAATAAGGACTACAAGTCCCAATTGCCAATATCAATTTAAAAATGTGCTTAACTTTTAAATTCTTCTTGAACTATTATCAAACCTTACTAGAAGGTGTATCTGGTGACTGAATGGATGTTGACAGATCTCATATCATAAAGCACACAGACAGCAGCAGCAGTTCTCAATTTCTTAGAATAGCCAGTCATTTAGCCAGGCTTTCCCACATTTGGGAAAATTTTTGTATTATCTCCTGATTTTTAGAACCAAAATCTATCCCCTGACTTTCCCAGGAATCCCATAATCCCCTGATGAGTATGAACCTTGTACCTGTTAGAGAAAAGCAAGAAATTGAGGGGAAAAAACTGGAGATTGGGAAAATGATTAAATATCGGGAGACTTGGCAAGTCTGGTTTCTGATATTTCTATAAATATTTTTGAACATTTCCACACTTAATAAAGGAAGAGAAAAGAATAAAAGCGAATTTCACTTTCTGTGTAAAATAAAATTAAAGATCAAGTATGTTTTGATTCATGATTCTATACCATTAAAGCATAAAAAGAAAAAAAATTTAAAATTTGTATAATCACTCAACATTATGATAAAAAGAGGAGGGGGGGGGGGGTTAAAGAAAAGTAAATATTCATTTAATTTTTTAAATAAAGAAATGAAATTTAAGTTGTTGCATCTTAATTTTCTGGGAATTATATTCAGGCATGAAAGTGGACCAAAGAAAAAAAGGAGGAAAATTTTTTTCGACTTCAGATGCCAAATATAAAAAGAATCTAATGACAGCATTTTATAGATTGCAGTGCAGTTATAAATTTTACATAAACATGAAAATTACAAGAAGTTTCATTTAAAAAATAACTAAATAAATAGAATTTTTTTTCAAAATTCACACAATAAATGTGTATTCCTTGATAAAACAGGTGGCTTTAGTACCAGGGGTGATTCTGGGTGAAAAAAAAGTTTTCGAAAATTCACATCGCATTTTCTGAAATCGGTGGCGGGGAGGGGGGGCACCCATTTTTTAAAAATGAAATTGGCATTTTTTGACGATCTTTAGACAAATGTTGCATTTTCCCATGATCTTTTCTTGAAAACGGCATTTTATCCCTGTGATCTTTCGACGAAATCGCCGTTTTTTTCCATGATCTTTTGACAAAATTGGCATTTTCCCCGTGATCTTTTGATGAAATCGGCGTTTTTTTTTTTCAATGATTTTTTGACAAAATATTTTAAAGTAGTCTTTTATCAAAAACGGTGTTTTTTCTGCGATCTTTTGGCAAAATATTTTTAAGCAGTCTTTTATCGCAATTGACGTTTTCCCGCAGTCTTTAGGCGAAATCAGCGTTTTATCTGCGATATTTGGGTGAAATTGCCGTTTTTTCGCGATCCACACAGGAAATTTGTGTTTTTGAGCTATCTTTTGACAAGGTTCATTGACAAAAACATTGACAAAATTATCGTTTTTCCACGAAATATTGACGAAATGTGTACTTTTTCAGTGATCCTTTCATCAAATTTGCATTTCTCCGTGATTGTTTTTTCCGTGCGCAAATCCGTACAAGTTGGCAACTATGCTGAACTAATAACCCAATTTGAAATTTTCAGAAATTTCAGATGAGAATCACCCCTAGGGTTTGAAGGGAAGTATGCTTAAAACTGCAAAAAGATACCATAAACAAGATTCGCGGACATCCTCAAAATTCTCTCTCTCAAAGAGAAAGCGGGAGCAGTAGCGTAGCTATGTTTTTTGGCGCCCGGGGTCAGCAAGAAATTTTGTGCCCCCCCCCCCAATATAGATATATAACAATATCTCTCAATTTGGTGCCCCTAGGCCTCGGCACCCGGGGCGGAGGCCCCCCTTGCCCCCCCCCTAGCTACGCCACTGAGCGGGAGGGGGGAAAATATAAATTAGAAGAAGTAGGCGCCGATTACAGATGTTTGACAGCTGAAGCATTTAGCTGATAAGTAAGAAATCTTTGCTGTCAGTTGCATTTACAAAAAAGCAACATGACTTTTAAATTATAAAAATTAAGACCCTGCTTGTAAAAACAGGGCCCTTAAAACAAACCCTTCAAAAATATATAAGTCACTATTCTTCCCGAATTTATTCAATAAAATTCTCTCAATAAGTAATAAATAAATAAATAAGCATTTTATTTTACACTGAAAATTCTAAAATACGAATACCAAAAAATAATTTGAAAGCATCGTTTCACAAAAATGTGTGCAGTGCTGAGTTTGTTTGCATAAAGTGAAATGCTTTATCTTACAATAATTTGTGGCCTTGCGCATACGCTACACTGTGATTAAAGACTTAATAGGCATTAAAATTATAAATACCAAATATTCTAAAGTGAGAAATTAAAGGGTTACTTCCCCAGGGCCGAAACTAGACTTTTTTGCATCCGGGACAAGCATGGTTTTTGGCATCACATCCTCCGCAAAGTGTATTTACAAAGAGAATTTTATTAATTTTATAATAGCCAACTTACTTTAAAATTTAAAATATGTAATATTGAATTACGTAATTTGCTTCGTGAAATATCGATTCGTTAAAATTTTGCAAACGGAATCGGAAAGAATTGGGAAAAAAATCCATTTTATGCAGGATCCTTATTCCATATCATCCTTAGATTCTTCTATGTTTTGGACAAGAGAATACAGACATAAGAAAAATCGACACACAAAATCTGCATTTGCCCTACGTTCTAAAGCCCAGGGCACGTGCCCATTTGGCCCTCCCCGTTAATTTCGGCACTCTACTTTACTCACACGGACAATGTTGATATCAGAGGGGCATTCCCCTCCCCCTCCCTGGAATTCTATAATGCCTCCCGGAGAAGAAAAAAGTATGAAATCAAAACTACACAGTTCGCTAATGATAATCATAAGAAAGAATTTTTTTTTAATGTCCTTCCGAAAAAAAAAAAAAAATTATATCAACTCGTCCCAGTGAAATTGGGCTACCTGTCTGATCTGATGATTTCTGAAAGAAAATATCTAAAATATTTCTTCAAATAAGTTTTTCTTAAATGGTGATTTATCATTGCAAAAAAACAAAAATTCAAGTATCAAAATAATAGTTATTGTGCAAAACAAAACAACTGAAAAACTAGTAGCGAAACACTTATCACTGTTTTAAAAGCACATTAATCTGGATTAAATCATACCTCTCCCAATATTTTCTTTCTGTTCAGCATCGCAGTGACTTATGGACCCATGACTTATGAGCACTGCTTCCTCGGAGTACAATAGAAAAAAAGAAAAAACACAGTTGCCCGTTCACAAAGTTAAGGACCGGAAAGAAATAACTACTCTGAAGTTAAACTTTATTCCCAGAACTCCCTTTTCTTTTCTCCTACTTGCAGTTTACTGACAATGGAAAACAAGGGTGATACAATGGTCAGGGGAGATCACTAAGGAAAGATTCCCCTGCTACTCTTGGATTGAAGTTGAACTGAAAAACTCATTTGCATCAAATGCGCCGCCTGTGGACATAAAAGGTGCCGCATGCTAATTTGTAAATGTGTCAAAACATTTTTTGCTTGTTGAGCGGATCAGTTAAGAACACCCTTAAGGAAAAGAAACAAACAAAGATCATTAAGAGTGCCATGTTAAAGAGAGGTCAAAGAATGCGGTCGCTCCAGGCATGGAAATTTAAGGGGCATCAAATTTATATATCCAACATCATTTTTAGCCTGTCGCAAGAAAAAGTTCGGGGACAAGGGGGGGGGGGGGATGCATCAAATTGAGACTGTCTCGGGCGCAGTTTTTCTTCACATGCCTCTGATCATTAATTTACAATTCTATATCGAATTGTTACGCATCATACTCATTTTTAGTGTTCTTTACTTAAAAAGTAAAAACTCAACCATTATAAAATCATCTGTGTCTGCTTGTCACAGTGATTTTACTCTTAAGCTATAAAACGTTGAAAGTTCAAATTGGGAAAAGTAATAAAGATTGTGGACTCACATATTTACAAATTATGAAACATTCGCAAATATATTTAGGAAATATGTATAGAGTCTAATTATTTTACCGGAAAAAAAAAAAAAAAAACTTTAGAGTAACCTCGGAGATCTCAAAGTGCGATTCCTACTCTCCTTTCTCTTGATTTTTTAATAGTAATTCGTATTTCTAAAAAATGGAAAAAAGTAAAGCATAATTTTTTCTTAATCCATATCAGTCATATGACGAAAAGCACTCTCACATACGATGCAGAGGAAACAAAGCGAAATCAGATTAAAAATGACTAAAATGGATTAAATCTAAATATTTGAGTGCTTAAATTTAAAATCTGCCAATGAGAGTTTTGTAAAGTATGATTTTTTTGCAAAAACTTCCTTAAAATTAGTTATAATTCCTCTTATTCAGAATAATTTCCTTTTATTTGAACAACATTTTCAACTTTCTGAACATGTGCAGTAATATTAATTAAAAATGTTCTATAAAGAAGGTTAAATAAATATTTCATTTTCTTTTTTCTTTTTATTACCGATTTGAATGAAATTTCGTCATTGTTTTATTCTCCAATTCACAATTTTTTTTTAAACCTCTTTACCGGGTACAAATATCACTGTATCACGGAAATTGTCATCGTACATTTCCAATCCAAAAAAGAGGTTTCCATAGCAACAATCTCTAATCGTCTGTGTCATATTTTTCAGTTTGGAACAATTTTAATCAATTTGAATTTTGTTTAATCCTAAAATATAATACAGTAAAACCTCTAAATAACGGACACCTCGGGAACACAGAAATTGTCTGCTATTTGGAGGTTTCCGCTATTGGGAAAACCTCAGAGATTCAAAAATCACTAAGAAATGCTTAATGTTTCATCAATTTACTTTTATATGTCCTAAAATCTCTATTGCATAATTAATCAGAAATTAAAAATACTTTTAATCAATAAAATTGAAATAAATTTGTGCACACTTTTATCCACTGTTTATTATATTCTTGTGAAATAATCTGTTATAAAAGTTTACTTTTACTTGCGATTGCATGTAATTTGTTTTTTCTACGTGACGTTATTGGGCATTGAAAAGTTCCGGGCGGTAAGGGAAGGATTGCACTTTTTGACCTTTAAAAGCATAAAATCTCAAATTATTCTTGGGCGATATTTCAATACTCTGGGAGATATTCCTCCCGAGCAACACCCTGAATTTAGCGCTGAACGTGTGTGTGGGGGGGGGGGGGGGGGGAATTTTCCCCAGCTCTTTATCTACAATTGCCTGTGATCACAAAATTTGTGACGCGTTGTCCTGATAAATTCAGAGGCCTTTTTGCTTTTATTTTTATACTTATTCATCCTTTATCGCCGTAAATAGTGTCTGCTATTCGGAATGTCCGTTATTCAGAGGTTAAACATACAAAAATTTAAGTTTTGGGAGTGGGGATTGGAAAACTGCCCGTTAAATAGAGGTGTCCACTATTCGGGAGTGTCCGTTATGGAGGATTTACTGTAGTTAAATTTTGTTAAAAGAACATATAGCAAACAATATGACAAAATTATACTTAAAGCAAATTAAAAATGCAAATCTAAAATTACTTAAATAAATTTATTTAAACAAATTGCACACAGAAAATTTTTTCCTTAAAAAGTATTTGAAGCGTAAAGGCGTATTTTTCAAAATTTCGTTTTTTCGCCAACCAGAGATAAATAGCCAAATGAACGAAATTTTCATTATTTTTTTATGGACGTTGTATGTAGGTTCCGCCGAAATTTTTTTATAAACATATATATCCATATAAGAAGAACATTCTGTAATTTTTTCAGATTTTTCTGAGTATGCCCGTACGGAGACCTTCCTTATAAGTAACATTCTTTAACATTCAATTAATTAAAATCCATAATGCAAAAAATAATTAATGGCAAATGAAGTATACAAACACATGACAATTCAAATTGCAACGAAAAAGAAATAGAACAAACCATTCAATCATTAAAAGCCTGTTCAGGCATTCATCACCACAAGCTGGTTCATTTGGTTTGACAACACATTCACAACGCATGCGTCGTACTTCTTTTTTCCGTTTTGTTTTTTTCCTGGGTGTAAATAAAAAAGAAATTAATAATAATAGAATAATCTGAATAAATTCACATATATGCAGTATTCAAGCATGAAAATGCAATTGATAAACAGTTTTAATTAAATAAAAGAAGAACAGTTTTTTATATTGAGATGAAACAAATGCACACATGAAAAATGTACTCAGACTCTTTCTTTAGCAGGGTTGGGTTTAGTCTAGGACATGGGAAGAAACCAAGAGAAAATAAAACAAATGCTCAAAATTAAATATATTAACTATGTAAAAAAATTACATTCAAAGTGTAATTATATGAAATTTAAAAAGAAAAATTTAATTACTATTAAAAATATTATTTTAGGAAAATTATTTTTGAAAACAAATTTTAAGTTCAACAGGCATTTATAGGTAATAGCTTTTACAAATTTAGAGGTAGAGCAATGTTTTATGATTGATTATGTAAATTTTAAACAGGGTTGGCAAGTTTTTGCCATAGGCAAAAAAAAAAAAAAAAAAAAAAACATGGTAAAAAAATCTGTTTAAAACCATCCAGGCAAAAATAGGTTTTTGTAGTAGCAAAAATAAGCTGTCCATTTAAATTTTTCCCAGAAAAAGAAAAAAAAATATTTCATGAAAGACAAAGAAACATAATACTTAGTTTAAAAATCAAAATTCTAAATTTATTTTTGAATTTTTACGTTAAATTATTATAATTATGCATGAAACATCTCATTCAGACTTTGTGACTTCAGTATGAATGTGTGCTCCTAAAAATGTGAAAATGTAAAAAAATGCCATGCCCATGAATTGTGAACTAGGATACATATAGATGATATATGGAGAGTTAGAATAAAGATAGAAGATGGCTTAAAACTTTATTGTAGAGGGTAATAACAGTATTAAAGGTAAGTAACAAATATTTATTTCAAAATAAACTTATAGTTTAAAAAAGATATGCTTAAATATTTAAGTTATGTTATTTAATAGGAATTAATTGATTGTATCCAAAGAGGGTAATTATTAAAGTAGAAACTTATTTGTAGAATTAATAAAAGAAGATTGGCAGGTTGATATGGATGATAAGAATAAGGGAAGCAAGTTGAGGAAATAAATTACCTAACAATGCACAAATTGGTTGATTGACAATGTGGTGTGCAATGGACATATGTTGGAATTCTGGTCTAGTGTTGTTTAAAGAGAATGTGTTGCCTGAGAGTGATGAGTATTCATTAGTTATGGTTCAAAGGAATAATTTAGATGCATGTCAAAAGTGCCGAATAATTGGTAGAATCGACTGGGATCAAACACAAATGGAGGTTGTCCAAAGCTTGAATATACCTCAAAATTTCATAAAATCTTTGAGCCACTTTTTAAACACTGGATCCGTCGATAATTAATAATCCTCCATTAATAGCCTAGTTAATGGAGACCAAGAGCAGTAACTGCATTCAAAGACCATTTTATGTTTTTATTGGCTTGAAAAAACCACAAAATGACCACAAGAGATTTAGTTTCAGACCTCCAGAATTCCTCAGAAACTCTAATTAGCCATTCTACTGCAGCACAAAGGCTTAAAGAGGGCAGACTGTATGCAAGAAAACAAATAGTTTATGTCCCACTCATTCCAGCTTTCAAAGAGACCCGTTTAAACTGTTGCTATCATCATTTTCAATGGAGCCAAGAAGACTGAGATAGAATGGGATACTTCACAGACAATGGAAGGCAAGTTGCTCTTTCCTTCTTCTCTCTGGATCAAAACATGTCTAGAATCAGCTTCCAGACTGTATCTGGATTCGTTAGTAAACAATACTCAAGCACAGTTTTCTTAGATCTACTGAACATGATGAACGACAGCAATTTAAATGGGCCCCTTTGGGAGCTAGAGCAAGTGGAACATAAGCTATTAGTTTTCTCGGATACAATACACCCTTGTTAAGCATTGCTGCAACAGTAGAATGGCCAATTCAAATTTCTGTGGCAGCCTGAAGGTATGAAATCAAATCTCCTGAGGTTGCTTCACGGTTTCTTCAAGAAAACAATGAAAGAAAACTGTCTTTGAATGCAGCTGTTGCTCTTGGTTTCCCTTGGCCTGACTGTCTATCAATGGATCCAATCCTTAAACAGTGGCTCATAGCTCTTGAATTGGTATGAGACTTTGAGGGATAGTCAAATCTTAGTTAACCTCCATTTGTATTTGACTTCCCTTCATTCTACCAATCATTTGCCATTTTTTAACTTCCCTTAAATGATGCCTTTGAGCCATAACTAATGAATAATGTTTATTCTCAAACACCACAGTCACTTTAAACAACACTAAAGGCCAGAATTCCAACATAAGATCATGACCACCACATTGTCAATCTCCTAATTTGCATATTTCCAATGCTAACTTATGAGCGGATGTGCAATTTTGTATTCAATAGTATTAACATAAATAATTTCTGCTTTGAGCATTAGTTGCAATGTTAATTTAGAGAGGATTTTTTTTTTCATTATCCTTTAATTTTGCTGACCAGTGTATATTTGTTAAAGATTACTTTTGATAATATAAAAGATTTTTAAATTGTTGAAATACTGTTTAAAAAAATCCTAAACTGAAAATTTTGTATTTATTTAATGCTTAATAATGGGACTGGTCGTATAATGAATAGCTGATTCGGTCTAACTTTAACAAAAACTTCCCAAATTGTATTCAGGTCAATCTAATACATGCAAATCCAACATAAAAATTATAATTTTCATGATGCTCCTGCTTTTTTCTGATAAATATTGATGTAATTTTACCATATTTCACTTTATTTTTTCCCTTTTATTCACTTAAAACATTTTAAGTCATTATTATTCCCCCTCCCCCATTTTTTTCTTATACCCCTTGTTAGTTGTTTTTTCTACCAACCCAGCCAACATTTAATTTTTTTTACTCATATGTTGACAATTTTATTTAGCCGTTGGCTACAAACAATATTTCAATTGTCAAATTTCAATTTTGTCTTTATGTGATGTTACAGTCTTCTGGTATCAAATCATATTTTAATTCCTTCTCACTTAATTTTTAAATTTGTATTAGTTTTTCCATTTGGCAAGCATTAGTTTGCTTCCTTTTTTTTTTTTTTTTTTTTTTTTTTTTTTTTTTTTTTAAACATTTGTTTATACTTATGATAGTTTATATCGTCATTCATATCAGCCTTTTTCTAGTTTGGCATATTTTTCTGTAGTATGGCAGCCCTTTTCTCTCGCCAAGGAGAGACATGCTTTTTTTCCTTTGAGTTTTAAACAGGAAAGTTCTTTCAAATAAGAATTCTGTTTTGTGCCTGATACGTTAAATAAATGAAGTTTTTGATGAATAATTTGAGTTATTTTTCATAAGTGATTTTTAATGAACAATTTTATTATTAACATGAGTTATCTTCACTCACATGAAGATATATAAGAGTGAGCTTAATTCTTCTAAGGAATGAAAATAACTTTATATTTTCATTAGCTCATATTTAGAAATATCAGATATGTAACTTATGTATAAGTTCCATAGATAATAGATAAAGTTATTTTACAGAAGTAAAATATTCCTTAAATAGTTTCATTTTTGTTAATTTACATAAATAGTGATATTTATTGTGTTTCAGTAGAAAAATTTGTTTTATTTTGAATAAATTGAAGCATCTACATAAGAATAAGAAGTAAGAAAAATCATGCGTTAAGCATAGATTATGAAGCACTTTCCAACGCTTCATGAAATCTTTAACAAAACTTCGTTACTTAGGTAAATAAGGTTATAAAGAAAAATATAGCCAAATATGTATTACAGTACTATTGAACAGCCCTGTATTTGATCTGTCAGCTAATATACATACTATAGAATGGGAAAATTTAGTTTAGCAAAAAATGCCTAGTAGCTTGAAATTTCTCTTTCAGCAATTTATACTAATAGATGGAAACATATTTGAATATTTTGCTCAGCCTTGTAGTTTGCCTGGTACCTTTATTATACATCAGTGTTAAGATAAAATTTATTTTAAACTAAAACACTCTTAAAACAACTGAAATCACTTTCTCATAAATTATCATTCATAGGCTCCATGTACCCTATTCTTTGTGTGGCCCTCTATATCATTTTATTTATATACTGCAAACATTTCTTAGTAAATTTAATGCAGTTCAGCATAAAAATGCATAATTTATTTAAGAATCACCTTTTAGTAATTTATGCTCATATTCAGTAACGTTGGGATCTCCTTTGGGTAGCCCTGCATATTAAATATTGCATTTATACACACCATATAATATGCATAAATTTAGTGAAACTTATATGCGCATATCATAATTAAAATGCATTTCATCCATCCATCAGCTATCATCGGATACATATACAGTACTTCGGAAAGAATGTACTGTTTGAAATCTTTTATGTGTCCTTATAAATACTATGTACTTTATAGTAGAGAAGGCAGTATCGTATAATTTATACTAAGCCTCATTGACATACATCAATTTTGTTATACATGAAACAGTTTAATATATTTAAAATATGTCACAGATGATTCCCCCTTTTACCATTATCTAATGGAATTCTTTTGTATGGCCCTGTAAATGAATAATAGTAACATTTTCACTTTATATTTTATAGAATGCATATTTTACTATACCTCGTAAAAGCATATAAATTTTAATATGTTTGACAGGGTATAACATCTTTAAAATTTCTTTGAAATGATTTTCCCCATAAAATGTAATGTAATGATTCTTTTGATTCTGTAGATAAACTAATCATGGTAGAAACTTCATTTTCAATAGGGTTTGTGCTAGGGTAAACATCAATAATGTCCTAAAATTTCATGGCAATCTGAGTATATTTACGTGAGTTAGAGCGCAAACAGACGGACAGACAAACCGAATGCATAAGCACTTTTCAACTTTGTTGGTAAGTGGTAAAAACTACTTTACAACTATATATAAAAATAGCATAAAAAACAAACAATTGTATATGTTTTTAACTTTCACCATAATTCATCAGCTACTGACGTTTCTAAATAAAAATTAGAAAGAAAACTATAGAAATAATTATTTGAACTTTGCTGCATTCACAAACAAATTTCAAAGATTTCTATGTAATTCAACTTTTGATCAAAACAACTAAAAACATTAGACATGTAAAATGGCACTAATTTAAAAAAAAAGACAGCAGATTAAACTAGCCAACAAACTGGTTGAGACCTAGATAAGTCCTCAGGGATGAAAGTGCATTAAAGCCATTTTTTAGCAGCTTTGGAGCAGTAAAAATCGAATTTTGGAGCAGTAAAATCGATTTTTGTAGCAGCAGAAATCGGATTTTGTAGCAGCAGAAATCGGATTTTGTAGCAGCAAAAATTTAATTTTGCAGCAACAAAAGCTCTTTTAGGAGCAGATTGAAATATTCTAATGCTAATAAACTCTTAAAGAATTATAATAACTGCTTTCTTGAAAAAAAAAAAAGTTACATTTGAAAGAATAAATACTCAGATTAAATTTCTCCACACATTTTAGACCTTTTGATGAAATTTGTGGTTTTTCGCGATCTTTTAACATAATTCACGCTTTTTCACAATCTTTTGACCCTGTTTGTTCGTTTTTAACTAGATTTGCGAGGTTTTTTTTATGACCTTTTGATGAAATTTGTAAGTTTTCTGAGATCTTTTGACGAAACTTACGAACCTTTTTATAAAATTTTCGGGTTTTTTCACACGATGTTTTAAAGAGATTAACTTTTTTTCTCCACGATCTTTTGGCCGTATTTTGTTCTTTTTATGAAGTTAGATATCCTTTGACAAAGTTCGCATGTTTTTTGTGATTTTTTGACGAAATATGCTTGTTTTTTGGAGTCCTTTAGAGAAATTTGAGGTTTTTTTTTTTTTTCGCCACATTTTACAGAAATGAACATTTTTTCATGTTTTTTTTGACTGCGTTTTATTCTCTTTTTTATGGTATTAACGATTCTTTAGCAAAACTCACGTTTTTCTCGCGATCCTTTGATGAAATTAGAGTGTTTTTCGTGATTTTTCGATAAAATTTGCGTGTTTTTCACGTTCTATAGTCGAAATTTGCTTTATCTATTGTCGAAATTCGCGTCTTTTTCATGATCTATTGATGAAATTTGAGTGTTTTTCACGATCTATTAGTGAAATTCGAGTGTTTTACGCGATATATTGATGAAATTCAAGTATTCTTCGTGATCTTTTGATAAAAATTTGCGCGTTTATCGCGATTTTTTTGACAAAATTTGCGTGTTTTTTGTGATTTTTTGACGAAATACGCTTGTTTATCGGAATCCTTTAGAGAAATTTGCGATTTTTAGCGATCTTTTCCAGAAAAAGTTTTTTTCATGATCTTTTGGCTGTGTTTTGTTAAATCTTTTTTGATATAATAACGATCCTTTAGCAAAACTCGTTTTTTTCTCGCGATCCTTTGTTGAAATTCGAGTGTTTTTCGTGATTTTTCGATAAAATATGCATGCTTTTCGCGATCTATAGACAAATTTTTCATGATCTATTAATGAAATTAGAGTGTTTTTCACTATCTATTAGTAAAATTAGAGTGACGAAATTAGCGATCCTTTGACAAAATTCACGTTTTATTATTTCGAGATCCTTTGACAAAATTCACGTTTTATTATTTTGAGATCCTTTGACAAAATTCGCGTATGTTTTTTGAAATGCTTAGACAAAATTCGTGATTATTCGACTTTTTTTTTTTTTTTTTTTTCTTCGAGATTTACGTTATTTTCCTTCAGTGTTGAATTCAGATGTCCCCCCCCCCCCCCCAAGAATTCTATCATGTCCCCCGCAGAGCGACAGAAGTCCCTCCCGGAGAAAAGTGTCTGAATTCAACACTGTTTTCCCTTGCGTTCTGTTCATGTTTTGACGAAACAGCAATTTTTTTTGACAAAATTCGATTTTTTTTTAAATTGTTTCACAAACATGTAGCGGATATTCATACGCGCTTTCATTCTGTTTTCGGTTTTGCCGTCTATCGGCAGGATTCGTCGAGGAGCAAAATAATTCACCATTGACAAAGGAAAGACACAGAACAGTAAGATAATTTACAGAAAATATGCACAATACATAAGACAGGGGCGATTCTGGGTGAAACTTTATTTTCGGAAATTGACATTGCATTTTCGGAAATCGGTGGCGGGAGAAGGGGGGGGGATACCATGGGTTATCCCCCCGGTAAGGGGGATCTTCAGACGAAATTGACTTTTTCCCACGATCTTCAGATGAAATCAGCGATTTATCTGCGATATTTGAGCAAAATCGGCGAATCATTGTGATCTTTTGACGAAATTGGCGGTTTTTTCGCGATCTTTTGACGAAATCGGCTGTTTTTTCGCGACCTTTTGACGAAATCGGCGTTTTTCCGTGGGTTTTTTTTTATGAAATCGGCGTCTTTTTTGACGATCTTTTGACAAAATTGGCATTTTTACGCGATCTTTTCTCGAAAACGGCGTTTTATCCCGGCGACCTTTTGACGAAATCGGCGTTTTTTTAATGAAATCGGCGTTTTTTTAATGAAATCGGCGTTTTTTCGACGATCTTTAAACAAAATTGGCATTTTTACGCCGTCTTTTCTCGAAAACGGCGTTTTATCCCCGCGATCTTTTGACGAAATCGACGTTTTTTCCGCGATCTTTTGATGAAATCAGAATTTCTTTTTTTTCAATAATCTTTTGGCAAAATATTTTTAAGCGATCTTTTATAGAAAACGGCGTTCTTTCCCGCGATCTTTTAACGAAATCGGCGTTATATCCGCAATCTTTAGACGAAATGGACGTTTTCCAGCAGTCTGCAGACTTAATCAGCTTTTTATCTACGATATTTGGTGAAATTGCCGTTTTTCGCGATCCGCAGAGAAAATTCGCATTTTTAAGCGATCTTTTGACAAAGTTCGTTGACAAAAACATTGACGAGATCGTCGTTTTTCCACGAAATATTGACGAAATATGTGCTTTTTCAGCGATCCTTTCACAAAGTTTGCATTTCTCCCCAATTGCTTTTTCCGCGCGCAAAACAGCACAAGTTGGCAAATATGTGGAACTGATAACCCAATTTAAAATTTTCGAAAGAGGATGCCTTAAATTTTCGGAAATTTCGGATGAGTATCATCCCTGACATAGAAGGCGAACTGCAATTAATTGGGAATAAACATATTACGGCAGCCCCATCCGTCTCCCCCAACGCGCGCGGTGTCCCGCGCCGAACTTTGCAATCGGTTGCGATGAAAATGAACGTATGATGACTCGAGGGAAAAACAACTTGCAGTCGTTTGCGGGGCCACGATAAAACTCCACAAAACATCGCGTGTTTTTAGTGATCGAATGCGCATGTTTTTCGCAATTTTTCGGCGAAATTTGCGCGTTTTTCGAGATTTTTTCAATGTTACTTTGTTTTTTGACGAAATTAGCAGCCTGAAAAAAGTTATATGTTGTTGTTCCCTGGATCGACGAAATCGCGCTAAATTTCGTTTTGGCAGTAAGTGCCTTTTGGCGCAGGTTTGGCACAAAATTGAAAAAAATAGCTGTTTTGTAGCAGTTTGGCACAGGAAAGCGGTTTCGGCGCAGTCTGGCGCAATTGGCGCAGGTTTTTGTTCCCTTGCAAGCAGTGGAACTTCATGGAAATTTCTCCACTTTATATCTATGTATATTATTGATGAATCAAGATATTTTCACTTGTTAAGGATCATACTTTTGTAAATCCTAATTCATGTCATGACTGAGTATATTTATATTTAATTAAAGAGTTAGAGTTTGGTAATTAAAGTAAATATAAAATAAGTTAAAGTTATATAAAGGTTTAAATAAGTTTATTAAATGAATTAAAAGTAACCTAATAGTTAAATGTTTATTTACCAGTTTCAAGTTACGTGGGCGGTTTTAATTTCCGCTGATAAGATCGCGGAGATGTGTAGTTAATCGTAACCGAGGAATATGCAAAAACAGCAGGAGAGGTGGAGCATTACGTAATCGCTGCTTGAACTAATCAGGTGTCGCCGTCTGGCCAGCGGACGATTACCGGTATGTAGTTCGTGTGCGTTTATAAGCAGGTAGTTTCACCTGCTCATTCTCTTCACTCTTACTCTCTCAGTCTCGTAGTTTCCGCGCCGTGACGTAACCTCACATCAGCTGTTCTTTGCCGCGGGAGCTGGTCTCTCGGTTAGCGGCAGGTGTTTAAATATTTATGGTTTTTCTTGTTTATAATTAAGCATAGTTAGATGAATTGAGTAATAGCTTTGCACGTAGGCTGTATGTCACACTATAGTAGGAAGTTTAGTTTTAATTCGTATTTCACTACGTAGTTACTGCCGAAGCTATTTATTTATCTAAAGCTTGATTAATTCATTCGTATATTTCTCAGTCATGTAGTGATAAGGATATTTCCCAGTCAGTTAACTTTATATCAATATATTATATTCTGTTAGTCGTTTATAATAAATTTGTTGAGTTTTACAAGTTTGTATTTATTGAATCTGATGGTCACTCTACATCTTCACATATTTCATTGGGTCAGGAGGATCTCATTGTTGCAATAAATGATTGAGAGTTTATCGTAAAATCACCGAAACTCTTGGGTCATTTTCAAAATAAGTACAATTCTGTGTCTTACTATTCTAAAATTTATAATATTAAAAATAGATAAAAATTTCAAACCCTTAATTGTTCTTCGTTTCTTTTAATAATCAGAGTACTAAACTAAGTAATTTATATAAAAATAAATTAAATTGGGCAAAAAATAAAAATGAACTATTGACTTTTCAATGGGAATCATTTTTGTCTCAAACCCAAACTTTGATTTTCAACATGCTATAATTTCTAATTAATAATTGCTATTTTCGTTGATTTGGGTCATTTTATTTTGAGAACAATATAAATTTTGTGTACTTATTACAATTCTGTCTGAAAATTGATTTTAATATGGATTAATTAAATTAAATAAGACTGTCTTACGTGTTTTGTGTCACTGGTCTAACAACTAATATTTTTCAATTTTAAATATTATTCTGATGATAAAAATTGATTGAATTGGCTTTTTTATGTTAACAACACTGTTTGTAAACAAAATAGTGGAAAAACTAGCTGTCTTAATGTGATCTACTGCTTAAAAAAAGAAAAAAATATTCCTAAGTCAGCCGAGTTCTTTTATTATGTGTCACTGGTCTAACAAGTATTCTATTAAACTGATAACAGTTAAATCAATTTAATAAAAAGATTATAATAATACAACATATAAAGTTGTGTTTAATACCCTAAACCACAATATTACAATTTTTAAATAAAGAATAAGAATTCATTTTTAAAGAAATGTCACTGGTCTAACAGTCACTGGCCTAACAATACATTTGTTATGCTAGTGACAAATCCTGTTATACCAGTGACACAATGCTAAGCAATGAAATAATTTCATGCAGAAAAATTGTTTTTTAAAAGTTATAATAATATTATGATTATTCACAACTTTAATAAAGAATGTCTTTGGATTAATAGAAAAATGTTACCAATCTAATGCAAAATGTCACTGGCCTAACGCATGTCACTAGTCTAACTAATGCTTACTTTTAAGTAATTACTGTATTTGTGTTAATGAGCCAATTAAGCTCAGCCATTGCATTATTTGAGTTACAATTACCATTTTATTAAATATAATAAAATATTTTGTGGAAAAAATCGTACTTTAAAATTTCGAAAAAAAATTGCTGAAAGTGTACCTTATTTTGAAAATGACCCTCTTATCAGTTTTACATCCCTGAGTCCTAAGCACAATCACATCTAAAACATACAAGGGCTATCATATAACAAATAAGAATATATATTTATGTATGAGCATTTGAACAAAGAATGGTTTTGGAGTCTGGAGGACCATGATTGGTGAAAATTAACCTAAAATTTTCCCAATTGGGATCCAACTTCATTGGTTTCCCAATTTCCCCAACCACCCAAACAACTTTCCTTTGGGTGGTTGCTATAGGTAGCTTCTTACTTTCTGTAATTAAAGATATCTAATTTTTTTTAACCATTTGGAAAATAGTTGTTGTTTTCAGTGAAAACAGACCTTGTAATGTCTATATTTTATTTTTTTTTTACCATTCTTAACATCCATGATCATTTAGCTTTTCTTCTCTTATTGCGACTCTCCAGCAGAAGCCAGGTTCAAAGATCCTGACTCATGTCCAGAATAGCTCAGTCTCTAGCAAAAACCAATTTGTGAAAAAAAAAAAAAAAAAAAAAAAAAAAAACTGTAACCAGAGAAATTTAAAAGGAAAATTGATTAAATCAAAGACACAAAAAGGGTGGGTTTAGCCCCTACCAAATGATTGCAATTGCATTAACTTTATTATTATTAAACCATTCGCATTGGATAAACTCAAATCTGAATCTGGTAAACTTTCCTCATCTGAATATAACATATCAAATTGATTAGAATTTCATTTTCCAAATAGTTGTTGTAATTTGTTAAATTACATTTTTTTAAAAATATATTGAACTATTCTGCAGAAAAACAAGAGGCACTTTTTTTTTTTGCTCAGCTTTACACATGATTGAATTTCATAAAAAGAAAAATTTGATACTTCTCTATTGTTAATATATAAAAAGACAGAAAACACTGGATTAAAACAAAATTACCTTTCAAAAAGATATAAATTTTCCTCTAAAAGTTCAAATGATGGAAACTTCTCAGAATCTTCACTTGCATTTTGGTTATCAGAAACACATTTAACAGTACTTTCAGATGACATTTCTGAGATGACAGTACTAGGTACTTCTGTTTCCATTTCACTATTGCGACGCCACCGAGATTTTACTTTTTCAGGTTTCATGAAGTTTTTTTTATCAAGCTGCTTAACAGCACAGTTTCCATTAGTCTCACTACTATAAGAAAACAAAATAATTATAATGCAGATATTACTCATGCTGACATCTATATAAAAAATTAGATCATTAATCTATGGTTCAGTTCAGGATATTTCAAATAGGCAACTCTAACACAAACCAAACAATAGAAATTCTTAAATAATAATTTTAATACTTTTTTCTTTCTACCTTAAAACATTTATTTTTGAACTATCAAAATAATTTAATAAGCAACTCACAAGAGGATCATCAAACATGATGCACAGAGATTTTGATGATTCCAAAGTATGTTGTAGGGATCATACCACTAATTATTCTGATGAAAGGGTTTCTTCAAATGGGCCTTAGTTTTTGAGAAATTGGAGGTAAAAGTTCAGTGTATATTTCAAATACCCATTAGTATGACTACTGCTTGTAACTTCATGGTGCAGGTGAAGCACATATGAGATTCCAACTGGCAGGTAGCAGATTGGATTCCACCTGTTCATTTTTTCTTTTTTATTTATTTTTATATTTTTTACATGTTACATATTTTAAGCCGATAATTCTCATTAGGTACAAGGAATTCTACAGTTTTGAACTTTTTAATATTTTCTTAATAAATTACATTTACATTCCTAAATTTTTTTTGAAAATTTATTTTTATCTGTAATTTTAAAGTAACATTTCTATTGACAAATTTGCAAGATTAATTTATGCCTAGAATTTATTTCAGAGTTCATTCTAGGCGTTTTTCACAGGGTGTGCCGCCCTTCTTCATAAAATTTGCCGCCCAGATGGCCACACTGTCCAAACGCCCCGCCCCGCGAGCCCTATCATTTGGAAAAAAAGCACGCACTTTAAATTAATTTCATTGCTTATTTCAAACAAACACTAAACTATTTGTAAACATTATATAACTCCCCAACCCCATTTCACTCCTAATCTGTCCCTTTTCACTCCCCCCCCCCAACCTCCTTATGCAGACACCAATTATTTTCAGAAACTCTATAGGGCCCACGCTGTCATAAATTGTTCTTTCTCTCTCCTCTATGGTGCCTGGACTACTGGATAATTCATCCGAAATAACAAAAAAAAAGAAAAAGAAAAGATCCCCAGTATCTCGCTATTTATTTTGAAGGAGTGGATGAGGTAGCCCCAGGGGAACTGAGTTGAGACTTCGGAAAATGACCAAACAAACATACGCTTTGCCCATAGTGGTAATTTATAAGCGAAAGAGATGCACATGCAGGGTTGCAAAAAACCCACCTGCCCAAAAAAATCCGGATGGGTTTTATTGGGTAAAACCCACGTTGAAGCGGGTTTTATTGGGTTTTTTAATATCTGTGGTCAAAGTGTTTAATATTCAGCAGGTTTTATATTAGTTTTTTAACTTTTGTGTTTAGAAAGTTACACTATCAAAATAGATTGTGAGTGTACTGCTAAATATGACAAAGCTAAAATTGTCAAAATAAAATATTGTGCTTAGTTCTTTTAAAAACTTGTTAATATTATGAAAAAAAAGGCCAAAATCAATATATGTAACTAATTGTAACATTTTCACATAGATGAAAAATGACAAGATCTTTTATTTCAAGATTTAACAATGTAAAAGTTCATAATGTCCCAAGCAGATACAAATTAGACTGATTCCCTTTTGGCCAGTATTGGTTAAAAAAAAAAAAAAGGAAAGGAGGGGACTTTTTTCAAAACACTCGAATATATACATAATTGGGATTTTTACCCTATATTTTATTCCCTAATACATATTGTACTATCCATACTTGTTTATAAAAATAAACATCATTGTTTATTATATAAGTATTACAAATTCATTTCAAAATATTCAAATTAAATAATTATAATCAGTTATGTAGATAATTGAAATTCATTTGTAAAATATTTTTAGTAATGTATTATGTTCAGAGAATAAACTGCTCTATTCAATGAACCATAGATATCTTGAAAATATTATCAAGCATCCTTTGTTTGATAAAGAATACAACATTTGTTTAAAAAATATGTTCTTAGTAGAGAATATTGAAAAAAAGTAATTTATTAAAATAGCTTTCATATATGTGCTATGTTAGCGATGCACAACCTTTTTGCCAGAAAATCGTTTGACACCAGAATATTTGAAAAGTGACGTTTGTTTTCTTTCATAGCAAAGTTTCTGTCATTATTATAAGGAAAATTATTTTGCATAAAATTACTGGTATCAGTTTGGCCCGCGGGCCACAGGTTGTGCACCTCTATGCTATGTGGTTATTATATCATATAATACCAGAAGTAAAAACATTTTTTACAACTTTTTATATTGATTTATTTGTGTTATTTCGATAAAAATTTCTTGTATATTAAATTAATTAATAAAAATAGCGATGGTCTAATTTGTTTTTTTCCATACAAAGCTGGGACTAATTTCATTCTTCCTAGTCTTCACGGACCAAAATATCCAGTCCCGGTTGAATCATCCCATATGAAAATTATTTTCTCGATGTGATCAAGTCATAAATAAATAAAATTGAGTTTGGTCCAAAAACTTTTGCAAAAAAGGCATATACTTTTAAATCGTCATTTTTTTTACTATTAAACTTTATTTTATTTTTTTTTTAAGATTTTGAGTCTTATTAAAATAGAGTTAAACGCATGAAAGAAGAACCTGCGTATGATGGAATCTTCTTTTAAACTGAAAATTGGAAATTTCTTTTAAACTGTTCATCCGTACAAAATGAATACAATAATACACGAGAAAAAATATATTATACATTTACACTTGCTAGGAGGGGAATTTGTCTATAATGTATTTTTTTCTTTCCAATGCGATTCCATCTTAGAAGATTTTACTTTAAACATGTACCATTTTTTAGATTTTTATACTTCTATTACATTGAATATGGAATAATAATATTAATGATAACTGAAACATTTACATACAACAACCAGAGGTTCATTAAAAATAGGGATGCACCGAATATTCGGTATTCGGCCATGTTACCGAATATTCGGTTAGGCCGAATACTAAACTATTTGGTTGAGTCGAATATTCGGCTTGGCCGAATATGAAACTATTCGGCCTGCCAAATATTCGGTATGGCCGAATATCAAAGTATTCGGCCGAATCCAATATTTAATAAAACCTTTTAAAAACTTTTCACTATTTCTACTTTTAACTGTCAATTTTTTTATTTATATTTAAAATAATTAGAAACAAAATCATTTTTAAATAAAATAGAAAGTTTTTACATTATTTATTTGCTGTTTGTAAAGTATAACTTAAGAAAATTAACCATGAGAAGGATTAAAATGGTGATTTATTAGGATTCTCCTTAGGAATAAATTACGTGCTCATGCAAGTTTCTAAGTTTTGTTTAGTAAACAATTTGTTTCTTGCTTTTCCTTAAATAAAAGTCCTTTAAAAGAAAAAAAAAACTTTTGAGATTAGTAATAGCTATCAAGGGAGACAATTTTTGTTCATGAAACCATAATCATAATGAACTTATTGAGTCATAAGTATATTGTATTTCATCTCACTCTAGGTCAAAACTTGTGTGTTCGTTTATTACATTAACAATAAATAAGATAACATATTTTCAACTCACATGCTTTGATTTCTGTAAAATATGATATGATGGGAAAATTGGAAAATACCATCATTCATAAGAAAAGAACTATGAGCCAAACATACCTTTATTCAGAATTAAGTTGAAAGTATGTGTACTGTATATTGAAAAAAATCTGCCTTGAGTTATTTAAAAAGGACAATTATCAGACTGTAAAATTTTTCTTTCTGCCATTTTTTCATTATTTGATTTTAAAATGTTTGTTTTGATTCATAGAAAATTTTATTAATTAAAGTTTCATAACTGCACTTCTTAAATAACTCAAGGCAGATTTTTTTCAATAACTAAATGCTCTGATAAAAAGCTCTTGTTTATCAAAATGTAAGTTTCTTTTTTTAAATATTATGTAAAACTGTTTTAAAAAGTAACATTTTAATACCTTTAAATTTTGAAATTAAAAAAGTACTTGGAAAGCCGAATATTCAGTATTCGGCTGAATAGTTAACTTTTTGGCTGGCCGAATATTCGGTTCACCTGTCAGCCGAATATTCGGCATTCGGTATTCGGCCAAAATCACTATTTGGTGCATCCCTAATTAAAAACCAATATCGCAGCTTATGGCACTTCTACATAAATAAAGATTAGAAACATGGAGAAAAAAAAAAAAAAAAAAACAAGGAACTAAGATAATTTTTTTCTGTCAGAACTATTTCGTATGAGTAAAAATGAAAATTCTGTAGAATTCACTCAGGCCGAGACGGGTTTGGGTCAAAATTTTAACTTTTACGGGCCGCTAAATATTTATCTAAAAGTTAAAATTTCGGCCCGAGCCCGGCACGGCCCATGCCAAAATTTTAACTTTTATAACGGGCCGGGTAGTGTCAATATTTTTTCGTTCGGGGCGGTCTGACCCCGTATTTTTCTTTATGGATACAGTCGGACCCGGGCCTGAAAATTTCTGCCCGTGCCGACCTCTAGCATGAATAAACAGGAATTCTACAGTTTTGAACTTTTTAATATTTTCTTAATAAATTACATTTACATTCCTAAATTTTTTTTGAAAATTTATTTTTATCTGTAATTTTAAAGTAACATTTCTATTGACAAATTTGCAAGATTAATTTATGCCTAGAATTTATTTCAGAGTTCATTCTAGGCGTTTTTCACAGGGTGTGCCGCCCTTCTTCATAAAATTTGCCGCCCAGATGGCCACACTGTCCAAACGCCCCGCCCCGCGAGCCCTATCATTTGGAAAAAAAGCACGCACTTTAAATTAATTTCATTGCTTATTTCAAACAAACACTAAACTATTTGTAAACATTATATAACTCCCCAACCCCATTTCACTCCTAATCTGTCCCTTTTCACTCCCCCCCCCCCAACCTCCTTATGCAGACACCAATTATTTTCAGAAACTCTATAGGGCCCACGCTGTCATAAATTGTTCTTTCTCTCTCCTCTATGGTGCCTGGACTACTGGATAATTCATCCGAAATAACAAAAAAAAAGAAAAAGAAAAGATCCCCAGTATCTCGCTATTTATTTTGAAGGAGTGGATGAGGTAGCCCCAGGGGAACTGAGTTGAGACTTCGGAAAATGACCAAACAAACATACGCTTTGCCCATAGTGGTAATTTATAAGCGAAAGAGATGCACATGCAGGGTTGCAAAAAACCCACCTGCCCAAAAAAATCCGGATGGGTTTTATTGGGTAAAACCCACGTTGAAGCGGGTTTTATTGGGTTTTTTAATATCTGTGGTCAAAGTGTTTAATATTCAGCAGGTTTTATATTAGTTTTTTAACTTTTGTGTTTAGAAAGTTACACTATCAAAATAGATTGTGAGTGTACTGCTAAATATGACAAAGCTAAAATTGTCAAAATAAAATATTGTGCTTAGTTCTTTTAAAAACTTGTTAATATTATGAAAAAAAAGGCCAAAATCAATATATGTAACTAATTGTAACATTTTCACATAGATGAAAAATGACAAGATCTTTTATTTCAAGATTTAACAATGTAAAAGTTCATAATGTCCCAAGCAGATACAAATTAGACTGATTCCCTTTTGGCCAGTATTGGTTAAAAAAAAAAAAAAAGGAAAGGAGGGGACTTTTTTCAAAACACTCGAATATATACATAATTGGGATTTTTACCCTATATTTTATTCCCTAATACATATTGTACTATCCATACTTGTTTATAAAAATAAACATCATTGTTTATTATATAAGTATTACAAATTCATTTCAAAATATTCAAATTAAATAATTATAATCAGTTATGTAGATAATTGAAATTCATTTGTAAAATATTTTTAGTAATGTATTATGTTCAGAGAATAAACTGCTCTATTCAATGAACCATAGATATCTTGAAAATATTATCAAGCATCCTTTGTTTGATAAAGAATACAACATTTGTTTAAAAAATATGTTCTTAGTAGAGAATATTGAAAAAAAGTAATTTATTAAAATAGCTTTCATATATGTGCTATGTTAGCGATGCACAACCTTTTTGCCAGAAAATCGTTTGACACCAGAATATTTGAAAAGTGACGTTTGTTTTCTTTCATAGCAAAGTTTCTGTCATTATTATAAGGAAAATTATTTTGCATAAAATTACTGGTATCAGTTTGGCCCGCGGGCCACAGGTTGTGCACCTCTATGCTATGTGGTTATTATATCATATAATACCAGAAGTAAAAACATTTTTTACAACTTTTTATATTGATTTATTTGTGTTATTTCGATAAAAATTTCTTGTATATTAAATTAATTAATAAAAATAGCGATGGTCTAATTTGTTTTTTTCCATACAAAGCTGGGACTAATTTCATTCTTCCTAGTCTTCACGGACCAAAATATCCAGTCCCGGTTGAATCATCCCATATGAAAATTATTTTCTCGATGTGATCAAGTCATAAATAAATAAAATTGAGTTTGGTCCAAAAACTTTTGCAAAAAAGGCATATACTTTTAAATCGTCATTTTTTTTACTATTAAACTTTATTTTATTTTTTTTTTAAGATTTTGAGTCTTATTAAAATAGAGTTAAACGCATGAAAGAAGAACCTGCGTATGATGGAATCTTCTTTTAAACTGAAAATTGGAAATTTCTTTTAAACTGTTCATCCGTACAAAATGAATACAATAATACACGAGAAAAAATATATTATACATTTACACTTGCTAGGAGGGGAATTTGTCTATAATGTATTTTTTTCTTTCCAATGCGATTCCATCTTAGAAGATTTTACTTTAAACATGTACCATTTTTTAGATTTTTATACTTCTATTACATTGAATATGGAATAATAATATTAATGATAACTGAAACATTTACATACAACAACCAGAGGTTCATTAAAAATAGGGATGCACCGAATATTCGGTATTCGGCCATGTTACCGAATATTCGGTTAGGCCGAATACTAAACTATTTGGTTGAGTCGAATATTCGGCTTGGCCGAATATGAAACTATTCGGCCTGCCAAATATTCGGTATGGCCGAATATCAAAGTATTCGGCCGAATCCAATATTTAATAAAACCTTTTAAAAACTTTTCACTATTTCTACTTTTAACTGTCAATTTTTTTATTTATATTTAAAATAATTAGAAACAAAATCATTTTTAAATAAAATAGAAAGTTTTTACATTATTTATTTGCTGTTTGTAAAGTATAACTTAAGAAAATTAACCATGAGAAGGATTAAAATGGTGATTTATTAGGATTCTCCTTAGGAATAAATTACGTGCTCATGCAAGTTTCTAAGTTTTGTTTAGTAAACAATTTGTTTCTTGCTTTTCCTTAAATAAAAGTCCTTTAAAAGAAAAAAAAAACTTTTGAGATTAGTAATAGCTATCAAGGGAGACAATTTTTGTTCATGAAACCATAATCATAATGAACTTATTGAGTCATAAGTATATTGTATTTCATCTCACTCTAGGTCAAAACTTGTGTGTTCGTTTATTACATTAACAATAAATAAGATAACATATTTTCAACTCACATGCTTTGATTTCTGTAAAATATGATATGATGGGAAAATTGGAAAATACCATCATTCATAAGAAAAGAACTATGAGCCAAACATACCTTTATTCAGAATTAAGTTGAAAGTATGTGTACTGTATATTGAAAAAAATCTGCCTTGAGTTATTTAAAAAGGACAATTATCAGACTGTAAAATTTTTCTTTCTGCCATTTTTTCATTATTTGATTTTAAAATGTTTGTTTTGATTCATAGAAAATTTTATTAATTAAAGTTTCATAACTGCACTTCTTAAATAACTCAAGGCAGATTTTTTTCAATAACTAAATGCTCTGATAAAAAGCTCTTGTTTATCAAAATGTAAGTTTCTTTTTTTAAATATTATGTAAAACTGTTTTAAAAAGTAACATTTTAATACCTTTAAATTTTGAAATTAAAAAAGTACTTGGAAAGCCGAATATTCAGTATTCGGCTGAATAGTTAACTTTTTGGCTGGCCGAATATTCGGTTCACCTGTCAGCCGAATATTCGGCATTCGGTATTCGGCCAAAATCACTATTTGGTGCATCCCTAATTAAAAACCAATATCGCAGCTTATGGCACTTCTACATAAATAAAGATTAGAAACATGGAGAAAAAAAAAAAAAAAAAAACAAGGAACTAAGATAATTTTTTTCTGTCAGAACTATTTCGTATGAGTAAAAATGAAAATTCTGTAGAATTCACTCAGGCCGAGACGGGTTTGGGTCAAAATTTTAACTTTTACGGGCCGCTAAATATTTATCTAAAAGTTAAAATTTCGGCCCGAGCCCGGCACGGCCCATGCCAAAATTTTAACTTTTATAACGGGCCGGGTAGTGTCAATATTTTTTCGTTCGGGGCGGTCTGACCCCGTATTTTTCTTTATGGATACAGTCGGACCCGGGCCTGAAAATTTCTGCCCGTGCCGACCTCTAGCATGAATAAACAGGGACAGTACACAAAGCAGGCCTTTTTAAAGGCCCGTGACTATGTCGCCGTGTTTCTGCCACAGGGATAATAATAAATGTAAAAATTTTAGATATATATATATTTATATTACATATGTGTTCATTCATAAATAATATCTAAAATAAATTTAAACATATGTAAGTAAAGTAATATCATAGTGCATTTATGGCTTTATTAGGTAAACAAAAAATCCATAAATTCTATGAAATGCCATTGATCAGGAATTACCCCAGTGATCGAGAATTACTCTGGCAAACTGATGTATTAATGAATAGAATTTTATAACTAGTATACAAAATTATAGGAATATATTATTAATATAATTTAAAAGCTTGTACAATATATAATTGTAAAATAACGAAAAAAAATACAAATGTTGTACTCTAAGGATCTTAGTAAAATGCATGATTTTCAGAAACAATCTTCTTTCAAGATGCTTTTGTAGCAGTTTACAATATATATTTTTTTATTAATTTCCAGCAGAGATGGAGGCTTTTTTTATTTGATATATCAAACTACAATGATTAGGGATTCTTATCAATATCTGTAAATTTTTGTATAAGAATATTATTATGATATAAGGTGGATGACTATTCCATTAATTACCTCAAAAACACTTTGATCAGGAACTACCCTAGTCCACCCTATGCCACATCATTCATAGTCATGTATAAGCATGGTGGATATATTAGTAATGAATGCAATTACTGAGGGCCAAACTTGAAATTCTTATTTTTTCTGTGATTCTTTGACTAAATTCATGTTCATTGCAAGATCCTTTGACAGTTTTGGATTTTTTCACAATTCTTTGACGAAATTCATACAACAGTTGAACCTCGTTAACATGAACTTCAAGGAGAACCAAAATTTTGTTCATGTTATCAGTATCAATTCTTTGTACTCATTTTATAGGGGATTTTGAAAGTAATTCATGTTAAGCGTGTTCATGTTAGGGTCATTCCATGTCAAATCACCCAGATTTTTCTAAAAATGATACCCACCATCCCAATTTCGATAAAATTCAGTGGAGTTGTAAAATTTTTAATGCTGATTCCAAAAATATCAATTATATTGAAATTGATCAAACAGTTTGTGAGTTATGAGCTTTTAAATAACTCCCAAGATGGCCAATTTGCCGCCATTTTGAATAGCACATGTGACAACAAAAAAGTTCATAACTTATTTCAGGTTAAAGCTAGAGCTTTCAATTTTTTGTTTTGTTCAAAATAAACTAAACTTTCATTTAAACAGATTTTTGCAAACCTCATTCTATAAAAATGCTGTCAGAAAATGACTTTTTGTCATTTTTTTTAAAGAAAAAAAAGGTGCAACTTCAATAGCTGATTTCCCCCAATGTTCCCTCTTCAATTTTCATCTAATTGCATAAATAAGCAACTCAAAGTGTATTTTGATGAATGATAAAAAAATTTTAATGAGCAGTTCACAGGTTTTTATTTAAAAAATTAAATTCTATTTTACTGACTTTCCACCAGGGTTCGTAATTTTTTTGATAAAAATCAAAACAATCGGATTTTTTTTTTTTTAATCAGATTTTTTTGATTTTTTTTAAAATTGCCACACATTATTATTATTTTATGACTTTTTGTTTAATTTAAATAATATAAAATACATAGACATGCATATTATAGGTATTATCTATTACTAATATTACACAATTTACATAAATGATTCATATTATTTCAAGGTAAAATTTTAGGCTATGAAAAAAACTTGATTACACAAAATGCATGAAAAACTACAAATCAGATGTCAAATTAATTCCACCTTCAATATTTTAAATAAAATAAACATCTGCAACACATAAAAAATTTAAACAAAATTGGAAGTTTTTAACTTTTTTTTAAATGTTGACTGACAAAATGAGTTCAATTGCTGTCATCAAAATACTTAAGGCCAGAGGACACAAATTGAGATGTCATCACTAATCGACTGACTTTTCAGTAGTGTTGGAATTTACACAAGAAAATTTTGAATAGTAATTTTATTTTACTTGTGGAATATTTATTATCTTATAAAATAATAACTATTTAAACTCACTAATAAGAACTTGGAATCCCTAAATAAAAATTCAGCCAGAGAAGGAATGCTACAGTGTTGCCGCATCTGGATATTTTTTTATTGGGGGATTCCAAATTCTCATGTGTATGTTTAAGTTTAAGAAGTAATTAATCATAAGTTAATCAGTATATTCAGTGTTTTATACGATGATTGATATTCTACAAATAAAATAAAAGTAAATTGTTATTCAAAATTTTCTAGTGTGAATTCCAACATAATTGAGAAGTAAGTCAATTAGTGAATACCTCACAATTTGTGTCTTCGGGCCTTGAGCATTTTGATGGCAGCGGTTTAACAGTTTTATCTGTTGATTTCTAATTTCTGAAAGTATCAAACCAAAGGCAAAAAACATTTGTTCGATTGAAGCAGATAAATCTATTGCAGTAAAAAGCTAGTTGATCATTCTCTTTTTAGTATTTTTTTTTTTTTTTATAACTGTAACAAAAATACCTTCCACCATTCTAAAGGGCTGAGATCAATTATATTAAATTAAATAAATAAATCAATTGCTGATTCAGATTTTGCTCAAATCCTTATACAGAAGGCTTCACCAAAGTACAGCACATAAAGTCATACAATTTTATTTTACCTCAACTTGCAAAAGTTTTTCTAAATACTAATGAGTAAATATTCAAATATTTAGTATATTTCTGTTTAGATTTCTTTACCGTTGCAAGATTATTTTATAATTTGATTCAAATGAAATTTGAAAGCATTTTTTTTCTAAACTTTACATTTATTTTACTTTTTTACTAAGCTTAAGCTTTATCTTTCTGAAAGTTGTTTGATTATATATGGTATATAAAACTAAATTATATTAAAGCACATTATTATGTTTGTTTCATCTGAAATTTATTTAAAAATAACATAAAAGAAAAACTGATTTAAATCAATGATTTTTTTTAAAAAATCAGTTGATTTAAATCGTGATTTAAATCATGATTAAAATCAAGTCGATTTAAATCAACGAACCCTGCTTTCCACAATAACAGAAAACACAAGATAATGTTGATATTTCTTTTATTACCAGAAATATCACACATACTTACATCTAAAAGTTTGATAAGGTTTTATGTTACGTAAATAAATATATATATTTAATGTGGCTAAAAAAGGGGGAATCCCATAAGAATAAATAGGAATGCCAATAATGGATTCTTGCAAGACATAGAAGTACTTTCCTGACAAATTGAAATCTATTGCAGACTCAGTAAATTATGAGTAAAAAAAAAAAAAAAAAAAAATGATGAGAAAAGTTCTACAAATAGTTGCATTTTATGGCAATATCGTACTTTTATTTTATACAAAATACAATAAAATTGCATTGCTTGGCTTAAATAAAAATTATGGTACTTTAAAATAATACAAAATAACATATCACATACAAAATAAATATGCTATTAAAAATATATCAGCATCAATAATAATTTAAAGTAAAGATATTTAATGTTTTTTAAAACCCCTACCAACAGGCAAAATGTAAATTTTGAAGTTAAATACATTACCAAATTTTAAGATATAACACTAAAATTCAGAAATTTCATCTAAATTGGGCTTTGAATAAGTTTAATTAGCATGCCAAGCAGGGGTGCAAAAATACCGGGCGCCAGGTCGCCCGGGCGACTAAATTTTCGACACTGGCGCCTAGATATTTCTGACGAAAAAAAATCGTATTTATAATCTTAAATAGTTATGTTTTTTTTTTTTTTTTTTTTTTTTCCCATGTAAAAAGGAAAAAAAAACGAAGTTCTCTTTTACTGAATCGGACCGATATTTACAGAAATGTTGGGAAAATTAAGACATTGCAAATCGCTATCGGGAGGATTGCATAACATTATTTACCAACAACACGGCTTCCGCCATGATTGGTCGGATGGAGGCTTGCTTCGCCCTGCCGATAGTTTTGCCGGGAAAATAAGTTGAGAAGCTGTGCGCTGTTCGTATGTTGAACGTAGTAATGAGCATGCGCAATTGTATTCGGTCGGGCGCTGTTCTCCGGAATACAGGCATGTTTGGATGCTTAGTAGCAATAAAACCATGTGCTGCATGTTTCGTACTATTGATAAAAAATGAAGCGTTCAGCAGAATCAAATAGTAATGAAGCTAAAATTGTTAAACAAATGCGTTTAACAAAATTTTTTTCAAATGACAGATTTGATAAACAAACTTATTCTGAAGTGCCGACAAAAAATTTGGAAAATTTTCCAATTTCATCGAAAAATGTGGATGTATCACTTGAAAAGAATGTGCAGAAACGAAAGTTTAAAGAAGAATGGTGCAACATACTACCTTGGCTGGAGTATGATGCGAATACTGGTATAGCCAAATGCAGAACTTGTAATTTATTTCCCGATATCGCCGATTGCAATTCAAAAGTTGTAAGTGGATGTAGTGTTCCCTTCAAATTGGAAACTTTCAAGAAACACGATAAATCGTTCCAACATAAAAAATGCGCAGATGCTGAAAAAGCTTTAAATTCGCCGGAAACGACACCTTTTGCAACATGTTTGAAGAAGTGTGATGAAAATATGCTAAACCACCTGAAAAACATTTTCATCTGTGCATATTATATTGCCAAAAATAATAAGCCGTTTTCAGACATTGAAAGCATCCTAGAATTGGTAAAAAAATTGGGTGTAGAAATGAGAACAGAGTATAATAATCGAACACAATGTGCATTATTTGTTTCCCACATTGCAGAAGTTATTCGAAAAGAAATTATTTCTGAAATAAAAAATAAGAAATATATTAGCCTTTTGCTAGATGCCTCAACTGACAAAGGTAGCGTTGAAAATATTTTGCTGTATCTTCGATACGTTAAAAATTATGCGGTGCAAGACAGATTTTTATCTATCATTCCTCTAGATTCAGCAACTGCTGATGGATACTTTGAAACTGTCAAAGATGAATTAAATAATCTTGGTATTGCAGAACTACTGTATAACAATCAGCTTATCGGAATTGGAACAGATGGAGCTGCAACTATGATTGGAGTTGAAAATGGATTTGTCCAAAAAGTTAGACGAAATCTTAACCATTTAATTGGGATTCATTGTGTTGCACATAGGTTGCATTTAAGTATTCTGGATGTCGTAAAAGACATAAAAAGTATTGATGTAATCAATTGTGTGCTAAAAAAACTATATAAATTTTATAATTCGTCAAGTAAACGAATGAGAGAACTGAAAAAGATTTCAGCAGTTTTAGAGGAAGAGATTTTGAAACTTCAATATCTCCATAATGTTAGATGGGTTGCCAGCAAAGTAGGTGCTTTAACTGCTCTTGTCAGGGATTGGAAATCAATCATAATTCACCTGGAAACAATTGCTGCTAATGAAAAGGGCAATGCTTCTGCAGAAGCTAAAGGTCTGTTAAAGCACTTGAAATGTTTTAAATTTATCCAAATAACACATTTTTTGTTAGATTTTTTGATAATTGTAAAAAAATTGTCTCTCATTTTCCAGAAAGAAAACATTGTCATTTCCAGCGTTCAGTCATTTGTTAAGAAAACTGTTGAAGATTTAAGTTTATTATCAACCGTACCTGGACATTATGAAGATATATTTGTCAAAAATACATCTCTTGAAGGCAAATTTAAAGAAATAGAACTATCTGGATTTTGTGAGTCAACTAAAGTTCAGATAGAAAATACTAAAAAGAAGCTTATTGATGATGCCTCAAAATATATCAACCAGAGGTTCACTATTGATGAAAATAGTATAGAAATGTGCACCAAAATATTCGATACATTTTCCTGGCCCAGTGGAAAAGAACTTCAAAATTTTGGAACAAAAGAAATTAAATTATTGATAAATCATTTCCAAAAATATTTTATCTCATCGAATATTGATTTGGAAACAGTTGAAAGTCTTGTTCTTGATGAATGGTACGAATTTAAGGTACTGTGCAAAGATATGAAATTTAGTGAACTTTTGATCAAGTCTATGAAAAATGATTCAAGATTTCCACATTTATCAAAATTAATGCAAATTGTGTCTGTCATACCTGTGACAACTTCATCCTGTGAGCGAGGATTCAGTACTATGAATTTCATCAAGAATAAGTTTCGCTCTACATTAACGTCTGAAAATTTAAATGATTTACTATTAATAAATTTAAATGGGCCTTCTGTAGAAGCATTTGACCCAACAAAAGCAGTTGAACGCTGGTACTTTTCATCAAAAACAACAAGGCATCTGAGCGGCCATAAATCCCATAAAAATTTAGCTGCAAATGAGGACAAACAATATGCTACATTGGACTGATTTATAGGTTAAATGTGCCAGTAATTGCCACTCTAAGGAAATGTCATTTTAAATTATTTTTTATTATTAGTGATAATTATTATATTCTTTTTTTTATCAGCATTTCCAATTTTTTTTATATTTGTATTTTGTATAATTTTACAATTTTATACAAGAAATTTTTTTATCTGTCAAATAAATTTAATTAAAAGGAGTAATTTGTATTTACCATTATTAACTTATACCGAATTTTGTTTTATAAATTTGTTATCGATCCAGTAGCAGAAAGTTTTGCAAGTGTCTGCGACAGATACTTCAGGGGCATAAAATAATCTGCAGATAAAGTATTTTACAATTAAAGCATTAATTAATCAAAGAACTTATCTCTAGTATTTTTATTAATAATCTGAAGTTTTTGTATTAAGTAATAAAGAGCTAAACATAATATAAAGCAAAATAAAGGTTCAATGGAAAAATAATCTGCAAAAGAGAAATGAAAATCTGCGACGTCTGTCTCCCATCTCGAACTTTCTGCTACCGGGGTTATCGATAGTAACTGGCTCCTAGATTTTCAAGAAATTTTTGCACCCCTGATGCCAAGTCAAATTTACATTTTGAATAACTATTTTGTGTGTGTTATATTGCTAAAATTACTGAAAATTGAAAATAGTTCTAAGTGTAACGTAAGTTACCATGGAATGACCCTATATCGTTTATGCCTAGATTTCAAGACAGATGACCAATTTTGATTTTTTATAATTTTTTTAACTGAATGCTATAAATTTTCGGTAAATTTATCAGTTATAAAAACTTCTTACTTAAATATGATTCTTTTTCTTAATTGTTCTGAATACATTTCAATTTATTAAAATTAAAAATAACTGTTGTGTAAACTTTTTAAAAGGTTTGTATAAGAAAACTTACTTATTTAGATTTTGCGGTTTGACAGAGCAGTTTTACTAAAAATTGAATTTGGAAATCTATTAAAGGCAAAACAAGAAAATATTTTGGTTACATCTTCAGTCTCAAATAGCATAATACTACTCAATAAATTCGGTAAATAACACAAAATTGTGTGCAGAATCACACACTAAAATAACAGCAATTTTCTCTTTTTTGTGCTATTAGAATATGGAATCGATTACTTTATAACAAAACATTTCTTCTTCAAAAAATGACTTCCAAGCAAGTTGTAAATTCTAAAAATAATTTTTAAAAACTTGAGCGATTAAATGAAGCAGACGCTAAAGTCTTAAGAATGTTGTTTTCACAGGTACATAAAAGAGAATATTAAGAGCAACAAAAATGATAGATGACTAGATCAGCTGCTACATATTTTTTTAAGTTCCCTCAGAAATTAAATCAATAAATAGGCAACATGATCATTGCATCTTTTTTAAAGCAAATATTTTAGTTGTCTTAAATTCTGATCATTAGATAATTAACAAATGCAAGATATCGCGACACAATTATAAAAGGTAGATCGCTCTAAATTCTAAAAACACAGCATCAAACATAATCAAAGCAGAAATAACTAATTTAATATGAGAATAATTTATCTTACGGTGTGGGAAAAGTTGGATCACAATCATCAGCCATAGAATCAATGCAAGTCATCGATTACAAATCGCATGCTCACTGGAGAAGACAAACTTAGAAAACGCGGAAAATTCATTCGAAAAATTAAATGTTAACATAAATACTTCAGAAAAAGGACTAAGGCGAAGCATCCTAGTGGTTCATAACAGAAAGTAAATATAATAGAGCACAATATTTAGATTTACTACAACCCGGAATGATTTGTTTGTCCCTGTACGAACACTGAGCTCCATGTAACACTTATAACAGATTATCACAGTGCAAAAATCACTTGTTACACAGTTCATTGACATTGAATAGAGTACCTTTATATGAGAGCGGCGAAATCATATTTCTTTTTTTAATATTAACTGAAATCTCTTTAATTAAGAATATTTTGACACCTAGTTTTTATCTATACAACAATTATATTGCGAGATATTGTAAACTTTGTTAATAGATCCAGCGTAAGCTGATTTATCTCCATGTTCATATTTTTATAACTTGCTTGTGTAGGGCCGGCTCAAGCCGTGTGTGGAATGTGCTACCGCACAGGACCCCAAACAGATAAAAGGGCGCCTACGAGAGCATAACTAAACATTATTTTATATACAATGTTTTTTTTTCTATTACATTTTATATAGCTAGGCTGGGGCCAAAAACAGTAGAAAGGCTCTAAGTTTACTCATACAGACATCGGCTTCTGTTTTTTATCTGACATCGTACTAAGAAAAGAAACAGAATCAGGAACCACCTCCATTCAGAATCTGCTTTCCTTAAATTTACATTCCACAATTCTTTTCACACAGGGTATCTGTGATTGCCACCCAGATGACCGGAAAAAAGAAACCACTAGGAAATTGAAATTGAAGAAATCTACTTATATATGTTACCGGCCAAACCCAATTTTAGGCAAACTAGTTTATCCTAACACCCATAGGATAAAATAGTTTTTCCTAGGCCAAACTAGTTTATCCTAAGGCCAATAGGACAAACTAGATTTTGCCTAGGCCAAACTAGTTTAGCCTAACGCTCATAGGATAAACTAGTTTAGTCTGCCACTCTTTGGTCTGAGCTAATTTATCCTAGGCCGTTCTAGTTTATCCTAGGCCAATTCAATTTGGCATGATTTTATTGAACCCAGAGACCGCCTCGGCGCCAACTTTCTAGTTTACCCTAGGCCAATGTGTTTTGACGTGTTTTTATCTCAACAGGCTATCAAAGCTTGAGAGCTAATGTGCCCGCAGGTTTTGTATGTATGTATGTACATACGCAATAATTCTTGATTCAAATACCCGATTTGCATCAATTTTTGAATATAGGTTTATTCTAATGAGGCACTTTCCTGATTAGTTTTGGGAGTTCATTGGAAAATAAAAAAGGGAAGGAAGAACGGGAGGCTAATTGCCCCCCCCCCCCCTTAATTTAAATAAATGTGTTTTCATGCATAATTAGCAGATTTCATGCGAGTTTTAGATATAGGAGCATTCGTATGAAGCGCTTGCATGATTAGTTGTGGGTGTTATAAGTAGAGGTAAGTATAAAGGGAGGGGATAATGGGTTAACCCCTCCCCATAATTTAGGTAAATGGTTTTTTCACGCAGAATTTACTGATTTGCCTCAAATTTTGGATATAGGTTTATTCTGGTAAGGCGCTTCCTTAATAATTTTGAGGAGCTCATTGGTTAAGTATAAAGAGAAGAATCCCCCCCTCCCCTAATTTAGGCAAGTGGGTTTTTCATATTGAATTACGCGATTTGCTTCAGTTTTTGGATATGTTCATTCTCATGAGGCGTTTCATTGATTAATTTTGGTGGTTTTTTGGTTAAGTATAAAGGGGAAACGCACAATTTATTTCCTTCCCTATTTTAGATAAATGGGTTTTCATGCAGAATTATCCGATTTGCTTCAAATTTTAGACATAAGTTTATTTTGATGAGGCGCTTCATTGAATAATTTAGGAGGGGATTTAGTTAAGTATAATGGGGTTGCGGACGACTTATCCCCTTCCTTAAATTAGATAAATGGATTTTTATGCAGAATGATCCGATTTGCCGCAATTATTAGGATGAGCGAAGCGAATCCTCTACTAGGCCACTCAAATTACATTTTGTCGTACACTTTACAAAAAACTATTCAATATTTTAACTTTAAATTAAACACAAAAATAAATTATGATCTGTAGATTTGCAGAATATAATTTTTTTTTACAGTAAAACGTTAAAAAATTTATTATTTTAATTAATTTATTTTACATGCATTTCCAATACGGACGCATTTTAGCAAATAAATAAAAAAAAATGAAACGCGTATATTTTCAGAAAAAAATATAAATCATGGAGTAAGTAATAATAGATAGAATCATGATTAATTTAATAAATAAAATATGTTTTCATTATTCAGCAAAATCGTTTGCACAGATGACACTTAAACATTTTAAAAAATTGTATTGTGGATTTTTTTTGTAAAGTGGCAACAAAAGAATTGTAAACAAATAAAATTAATTGTTAAATTTGTTATATAAATGAAAAATTAAAAGAATTGAAGCGTGAAGTTGTTGCCTCGATTCAAGCTCTTTATAAATGTACTAAAACAAAGTTGGCCGATTCAGAAACGACAAATTGACTTTAACCATTTCTTACTTTATCATTTGGATCTAAAATAATGTTACGTTCTTATTTGTGGACCGAAAAAGATTTAGTGAACGGGACTTTAGACTTTATTGCACGTAATAAAGAAAATCACAAGCCATCAGACCAGATATCGCGAATAATCATGGATAAATTTGAATACTACAATAATTTAACTTATAAGAATTGGTGCGTACCAATTCCCCCAATAATTAAATTCTAGAAAAATGGAAGCATAAATTGCTCAAGGAAAGAATTTCTTCTGCAGTTAGCTTTTGCTGTTACAATTCATAAATCCCAAGGTTTAACATTAGATGAAGCAGTTATAGATATTGAGGATATATAGGCACCAGTTGGCTTAAAAACGTACGTAACGTTGTCGAGAGTGAAAATCCTTCAAAATTAAGCATTCAATAGGGAAATTTTCCTTACGAAAAATTCTACAATATCAAAAATTCTGACACGCTAACATGTATAAAAACGAAGAAATTGGAAAAAAAAAGTTTTACAGTTAAAAATTCATAGTATCAACGAGAGCAGAATTCAAATGTTTTTCCAGAAAATAGGATTTTGACGAAGTAACTTTCTTCGAGCTCTCTTCAAATATATTATTCTAAAATAGCTATCAAAGATTATTTGATGTTAATTACAAAGATTGGAAACATGCATATTTCAAACAACTTCAAAAAACACCAGTGGTTACTGGAAATTGTAAAAACATCTTTAAATGAGCTTTTAGTTGAAAATTTAAAAATATTTAGTAAAAGTTTGCTTCGAAAATATTTTATTATGCCAGTCTTACATCATAAATAAAAAATTAAAATGTGCCAAAACATAATATAACGTTTTTGTTTAATAAAGATGCAAAAATAATATTAAAAAATATTTTTACTTTCAAATATCTGTTTTATAAAATAATGCTTCGCGAATCCAAACAAAGCATGGATTTTGCTAGTTGATATATATATACATATTTTTTTGATAAAGTGAATCCCTGAATTGTTTTAGGGGTTTAATGATTAAGTATAAAGAGAGGAATGGGGGATTTCTCCCTTTAAATTAGATAAATGAGTTTTTTGTTCAGAATTATCGGATTTGCTTCGAAATTTAGTTAATTGTTCAATTTCATAAAACATATATGTCACATTGTGTGGGGAAAAGAATGACCACACCCTTGTGATATCAGAGTAAACAACCCCCCCCCCCAGCCCCCGAAAATGTTGGAATGCAAGAATGGACTGCCTGTTGGTGTTGAGGGGAGAAAAAGGAGGACAGAGAGAGTTTTTAGATGTCCTTGGATGCGGTCACGTTTTCTGACCAGCGGAGGATGATTTTGTTATTTACCTTTTTTCTCTCTCAATATAATGGGCGATACTTCATGCCTAATTAGTATTACTAGTGTAAATATGTAAAACATTTTGTTTAACGTTTATTAAATAATATTGTTTCTGTTAGAGGCATGTATTATTATTGTTTCATTCATCATTTAATATCGGAAACCAACGCCCAGGATATAACGGCCTGTGACACTGGCGCAGCCGGCAGCCGATATATGAGTTTTACAACAGAGTGTGCCTTTACGAAATTTAGGCCTGTGCCTAGTTAAGGCGGCTTAAAGATTTTTTTTGATGGAGTTGTGTGTGGACGCAGTTGTAATAGAAGGGTGCCGAGAACAGAATGCGATTCCTGGCTGATGATGATTCCTGGCGAATACTAGTGATACCGTGCCTGTTGACGATTGATGGAGCTCTAATTGACGATAAGGGAAAGCTGGAAGTGTTGGTAAGTGGAGGTTATTTGTTTCTTGTACCAGGATAAGTAGGGAATGCAAAAAATAAATTAATGATTTATGTATTCAGTGGTAAACAGGGTGCTATATTAATTATTTTAATAATTTACGGTAATCAGTCGAGAATAATGGTTAGGTATGGGTAAAAATGTATATCATGGTAATGAATTGAGTGATAACAGGATCAACCAAGTTATGCTAGATAATTTATGATTTTGTGTATATGTAATACTGTTATTATTATTATGATTATATTATGATGATTATTATGTGTATTATGAGTACTATTATTGTTATTGTGATGACATGAATGATATATATATATATAAAATAATTATAGATAGTTATGTTTTATTGTGATTACGTAAAGTTAAGATAGAAAAATGGCGTATTCAATGAAGGGGAGTAGGGCAGATTTGACCCAAATAGTCGAGGAATTGGGAGAGGAAATACCGGAAAGAGTTACTAAAATTCAATTAACCAAACTTATTGCAGCACATGCCGATTATGACAAATTAATGATAAAAGAACTCCTTGAAAATATAATTAGTGAGCGAAAAGAAACTGAAGAAAGACAAATATGCGAACAGAAACGCGAACATGAGATTAAATTAAAAGAATTAGAGATCCAACGGCAACAGATCCAGGATGGTAGCCAAAGGGTTGCAAATAATATTCCGATGAATAGTTTCGAAGATGGGCTGGTTAAATATCTTAACCTAGTAAGAGAACAATTACCTTGGGTCCCAGACAAAGCAGAAAATTGGGTGTTTTTTTCATCAGATGGAAACAATTTTTGAAATTTATGCGGTTCCATAAGAATATTGGGGACGAATCGTGCTTAATAAATTGGGAAATTTTATTAGAAAATTAACTAATGGTTTAGGGATGGAAAAGTTGTCCAATTATACCGCAATTAAAGAATTCATTTTAGCGGAGAATGCTCTAACGCCACTACAATATAAAAGGAATTTTGAGATGTGTTATAAACAAAACCACGAAAGTTATGTCCAGTGGGTGGCTAAAACCAAAACAAAATTAGATTACTATTTGGAAAGCAGGGAAGTAAAAGATTTTCAAACATTAAAAGATTTAATTATATCTGATAAAATTAAAGATTCATTACCCGAGCACATAAAAACGCACATATTAGTGAAAGAGGGATCAAGATGGATGGCACCGGTTGAATTAGCGAAAGAAATTGATCTCTTTACGGAAGCAACACCGGTACAGGGAGGGAGAGATTCTTACCGCGAAAGAGAGCAAAAGAGAGGTTTTAAGTTGTTCCGGTCAGACAGGGAGTCTCCAACGGGAGGGAAAGTTAGTCCGAAGGGAAGGGCCCACCCACTTAGTAACAATGAGAGTTGAAATAAGGGGCTAGAAAGTAAAGTGTTTCATTTGTTCTGGTCCCCACTTCCGATATCAATGACCACAGAAAAAGGAGTCAGTTCGCAATGAAGAGAGAAAGGTCAGTTGCGTCCAGGCTAAAGTGGGATTGAGTGTTGTGAATTTTGAGAAACATCAGATAAGGGGAGAGCAGGACAAAGAAATATTACCGTTGGTAGAGCTTAATATTGTTGGACAAAAGGTAGAAGCTATTCTAGATTCGGGGGCCGAAATATGCGTGTTTCGGAGGGATTTGATACCGGATAAATTCATGACTGGAGGCCACATTTATTTGATTCCCGCAATAGGAAAAATGCAAAAAGCGGACTTGATCACTTTACCGGTGGCATTATGGCAGGATAATCAAGCGATTTCCTCGGAAATTGACATAGTCGCTGCGGTAACGGAAAATTTAAATAGCCCGGCACTTATAACTGCAGCGGTCCATGATGAGTTAAGAAAACAAGCAAAAATGTATAGCATTACTATAGGATTGGAGAATAACGGGAAGGGAGGAAAATGGAAAAAGCATTAAAGTTAAGGAATCGGGCGATGTAAAAAGTAATATTGAAGAGGGAGTACTAATGGTTGGAGAAAGGAAGGAAGATTTTGACTCGTTAGATAATGTTTTGAGTGAGAATGTCGCGAGTAAGAATGAAGAGAAGTTTAGAGATTATGGGACGCAATCAAAATTGTTTAGAAAACAACAGCGAGAGTGTCCGACATTGCAAAGAGCTTGGGAGGAAGGTAGAAGTGGAAAGAAAAAATATTTTGTGGAGGATGGATTATTGTATAAAAAGAATTTAATTATTAATGAAAGTGTCAAACAGTTAGTAATTCCGCAATGTAGAAGAAAAGAAATATTGAGACTTGCGCATAACCACTCAACAGGAGGTCATTTGGCGTCGGTTAAAACCTTAGAAAGAATTAAATTATCATTTTTCCGGGAAGGTTTAAGGAAGGAAGTGAAGAAATACTGTGAGGCTTGCGAGGACTGTCAGTTGAGACGGAAAATTAGAGTGAGCGATAGGGCACCTATGATATCAATATATCATATATCATTGAATATGACGATGTTAGGTAACAAATCGATAAACTCATCTTTTCCTCCATAAAAAAAAATCTTTTTTTTTAAAGTAACTAAAAATGATGATCACAACAAGATCTAGATTACAATTGAAGTTATAAATACATCCCCCCTTTTCTCATTTTAGTAATACTTAAACGACCCCCTTAATATAACGGACACCGAAATGCCAGCACATGTATTTCACTCTTTCCATACCTTATATGGGGGGTACACGACATTTCTGTCCCGCCACTTCGGTCCCGCCATTTCGGTCCCGCCATTTCGGTCCCTGCCCATTTCGGTCCCTGGCCATTTCGGTCCCGAGACATTTCGGTCCCGAGACAATTCGGTCCCAAGACATTTCGGTCCCGAGACAATTCGGTCCCAAGACATTTCGGTCCCGAGACAATTCGGTCCCAAGACATTTCGGTCCCCAGCAACATTGGTCCCTTGTTATTTCTTTGCTCCCTACCTGATAAGTCAGATTCTAATTGTTGTGGGCCTGAAATATGGTATAAGTTCAACATTATTCGGGCCTTTTTAATTTTTTTTTAATTCTCTCCCTCCCCCCAAGTTTTATAAAAAGTTGAATATAAGAGTCCGATAAATTTAAACTTTTATAACTCGTGATAATGAAATCACAGAGAGCTGAAAATTTTATTTGATTAAACAATGTGATATAAGTTTATGGGATATTGTCTTTTGCTTTTAGTAGTATTATTGTTAATCAGAATAATTAGTTTAAATTTTATTATTAATTATTAGTATCAGTATATTATATAAACTTCTATAAAATACTATAAACTAAAACGTATTTTATATAAACTGCCATAAATATTTTTTTGGCTGTTTACGTACATTTTTTAGAACCTTTAAATTAGCATTAATTAAATAATAAAAAAAACAATGCTTATTTTTTTTCTTCCAATTAGTTTAATAATAAATGTCTTTAATAATTCAATTAGACAGTTATAAGTTATAATACATACATTTTAGTATTTCCTCAAATCACCCATCTGCACCCTCTCCTTTGATAATTCAGAAATGAGATATATTTATTGAAGAACAAATTTATTATTATTATTTTACTTACCCATCATACGTAGTATAGGGTAAGTCTTGCAATCGTTTTGAAAATTGAAATTTTTTTTGACGGATTTACACGTTTCGGACACTGGAGATTCCGAAAAACATATTTGTAGAAAAAAAAATTTTGCCGTCCGTCCGTCTGTGTGTCTGTCTGTCTGTAACCGCTCTATCTCTCGAAAAAAATTGAGATAGAGACTTGAAATTTTGTATGTGCTTAGTATGTAAGAATGGGACGAAGTCTATTTAATATCAGTTACCTCGATTATCCGGAACTATTCTTTTCGGGCTCTCAAAAAATTCGTTCTGATGAAAAGTATATAAAAATTTTCGAATTTTTTTATTTTAAGGAGTGGACGTAAAAGGCAATAAATTAACACAAATTTTGCATAAAAAACGAAGTCGATCGGATTATTAGTTGTCGAGATATTTCTAATCCTGTTTTTCACATTCTTTGATTTTTCATGACCCTGTATTTCATTCAAATTTCAATTCAAAGGTATCTTTTAATTGCAGATGAGACACTTAATTCGATGCAAGAAACCGTTAATGAATATGATAATTATTTTTAGAGTTATAAGGATGTTTCTTTTATGCAATTCAGTGCTACTTGAATAGTTTGGCGTTTCATACAATTTATCGAAATTGGTTCATCAGAAATTCATTAATAGAGCATGATGATGTGTTAAAAATACTTAAATATACATTTATATTTTGTTTTGGAATTGTAATGCATTTTATAAATTGTTTACATATGTTATGTTTTCATATATTATGTTATGCACATCCATGATGGGTAAGTATTGCGGTGGCCTCCAACGAATAGTTCATTTTTATAATATAATGTTGCGTCTTATAAATTTGTTTTCATAAGTTACTTTCCGTTATTAACATTGCGAAAGCAATAGTGATCTAATAACTGGGTATGCTATGAAAAAAAAAATTGTTTTTAGAAATTTACCTCTGGCCACTTTTTTTTCCTAATAATAATAGTATTTAATGATTGCATTGTTTAACAGTCTTCTCACGCCATGAAGACAATTTTTCTGAATTAATTTTATTGAAACTGGATCTATTTCATTCTAAACAGATGATTATTTTTTATTTTTATTTACATAAAATATAATAATATAAATATTATATATAAAATATAGTGTATAACTTAATAAAATATATTAAAATGTAATATATTGTTATTTTAAGTAACTTTATTTTCAATTTTTAAGTGTCAAAACTAAACTTTTGTTTATTTATTTATTTGTATCACCTTTTCGCTCCTACTTTCCCAGAAATAATAATAATAATACTTATTTTAGTTTTATTTTTAACTATACTAATTGTTTTAAATTTCTGTAGTTTTAAATATACAATAAATAAGCAAGCAAAAGATAAATTTCAGTTTAGAACTACTAGAAAATATAATGATGTATTGAATATAAAATTAATTATGTATTGAGTTTATTTTAAAGTAAAAATCATTATGTAAATTAATAATGTTATTAATTAATAAATATATTTAATAAAATATTAATTTAATTTTTATATTAAAATTACAAACTGTTTTGAGAATTAGGATTACCAATTATCATTAGGATTACCAATTATTATTAGGATTACCATACAAAATTTGTATGAATTATAATATTTTGGATAAGAGTTATACGTGTTTGCGATTTTCGGCACTTATAATCGCATTGTACTAAAATTTTATGGCCTTCAATTTAAAAACTCCGCAATGTTCCCTTTAAAATTATGTCTTATTTCATAAAATTTCAGTGTGCAGGAGAAGGGACCGAAATGTCTTGGGACCGAAATGGCTCGGGACTGAAATGTCTTGGGACCGAAACGGCTAGGGACCGAAATGTCTTGGGACCGAAGTGTCTCGGGACCGAAATGTCTTGGGACCGAAACGGCGGGACCGAAATGGCAGGACCGAAATGGCGGGACAGAAACGTCCTGCTTCCCCTTATATGGTCATGAAAACCGAATGTGGTTTTCTTAATACCAGCTGCTCTATAATAAAAATGCTGCATAAGATGTTTTGCGCGTCGTACATATTCGAGTATATCTCCTATCTCATGCTACCGTTCCTTATATGGTATCTATTCGCGAATTTTAGCCCACTTCAAGAGCCCCAAGGCCTAACCGCAAAAATTCCTTGCTTTTTCAAAAATTCCAATATCAAAGTTTAAACTCTTTTGTCGCCAATTAGCGATTATCTTGTTAATATGCTAAGTACAAAATCTCTCTCTCAGAAAAAAAAATTTTTACGTACATTTGTGCCAAATATCATATACATGCCAAACATTGTAACCTTTGGCGATAAGTGACAACTGATGTTATCTTGGTTCGGGCGCTAAGAAGAGTCACTTTCACTTTGCCTCTCTCTGCTGTGATTGCCCGTATCACGTTGAGCGCCCATCTCTCTCGAAAGGGCAAAATAAAACTATACTTTAAAAATGAACCTGGCTTCCTAATGTACTTGTCTTTTTGTCGCTTTCCTTTTCACGGCTTTGATAGTAATCTCAATAGACAATATTAAACCTGCAAAACATAGCATTCAAAGAAAATTAATAGTATATAATTTGGTGCTTAAAGACCACATTTAGCCCGATTAGAGGAGTATGTTTGCTCATAAAATCCAGAAAAGAAGCTGACTCTGGCGGGTTCCCACCCATCTGCGCTTCACGGACTGCGGCGTTTTCGGCAACAAAGGATTGTCGCCCTTTTCGATGCATGGCGAGAGCTGGAATGTGTCACGTTGTCTTCTGGATGTGTCGCAAGGTGTTGCACACGGCAAAAGGGCGCACCGCACCCCGATAACTCCCTGATTAAGCCCATCGTCGCTGCGTCCGCGGTTCAACATTCATCATTGTGCGGTCAACTCGGTGTTTCAAGGATGTTTCTCCGATGTAGTACTCGTCAAGTGTGAAATATCCTCCGGTCAACGCAGTGTTTTCGGTGACGTTTCTCCGCTGCAGTGCTTGTCCTACGTGTTTGTGAAAAAAATGCAAAAAATGTGATACCAGCGCAAAATTTTTGTGTTTTTATTTTCTCAGCAGAGTTGAAAAGTACACGACATCTACAACATAATTTTCTACCTACACAAAAATAATAAATCCTAAAATTCGTTTCGATTAATGAGTCAACAAGTCGAACACAAAAAGTATCGGTGAAATATGCAAGTGAAATTTTGTGTGAAATAAATTATGAATCGTACATACAGAATTTTTCATTGTGAAATATGCAAAAATTTGTTTGAAATGTGATCCCTGTTGACAGGGGTGCTATAACAACAACATACACAAAAAAAATTAAATTTGTGCTCAAGCGAAATTTTCTTACATCAATGATGCCACAATACTTAGATTTATGTTTTGCTATTATTATTGTTATTGTTTTATTTGGATACATGATTATTTAAATAACACTTTCTTATTCAGAGCATTCCAAAAAAAATATAGTAATAATGCTTCTTAAATATTTATTTGATTAAACTTTTTCTTACGGTATTGAAATATCTCAATTATAATCCTGTATCCAAGCATTAATAAGATACTCTTTATATTTTTATTATGCATACATACATTTTCTTACTCTTTAATTTAAAAAAAAAGTGATTTTTCATTAAAAAAAAATTTTTTTTTGATACAAAGTAAGTAATTTTCAAAGTGATATTTTTGTTGATATTCATGAGAGAACAAACAGATGTTTTCAGTAATAGATAAAAAAAAAATATGAGTAAGACATCTATAATACTATCTCCTTTACGAGACAGATTTTTTTTAACTAAGTGCTTTAACAATTTTTATTATGGTATCTATTTTTATTATTTAAGTGATATTTTGTGTTTTTATTATTTTATGTGACTTTAAAAAATTTTGTGTGCCTTTAGAATCTTTAGAAGTTAGTCAAAGGAATACGTGTGCAATTAAATAGTAGCCCTACATCGACCAATTAACATTTACAAATATTTTTAAAAAAATTTTTAGTATTTGTTTCATTAGATCAGCTACATATTTAACTGATATGGCTAATTCTAAGATTACTTTCAAAACCATCACTTTTGATGGCGATGCTAATTTGGTTGACTTTTTCTTCAACCAAATCAAAACATTAGCCAAAGCGCACGGATGGAAGGATCAGGACACCATCCAATTTCTAGGTAGTAAGTTATACGGACCTGCGCTTACTTTCTTTACTCAGAACCCATCTATTTATAAAGCTGACAAATTAAAGTTTGTAGAAAAAGAATTAAAAAAATTCTTTGCCCCCCCCCCCCCGCTAGTAAAACAACAGCGCTCGTGGAATTTAACAATTTAGTAATGCTGCCTCAAGAAACGATTAGAAATCTTGCACACCGAATAAATATTCTAACTACTCGAGTACATGATAACATAAAAGATAAAGAAGCGTTAGACAATATTAAATACACGAAATTAATATCGTGCATCCCACCCCCACTGCGAATTAAATTGCAAGAGGAAAACATTCTCGATTATGACACTGCTGTTGATAGGGCACAAATGTTACAGGATATAATGCAAAATGAGAATGTGTTACAAACATGTAACACAACAAATCCTGTAGCAGATTCTATTGCTAATCAGTTAAAAATTTTAACTGAAAGAATCAATGCATTAACACTAACAAGCATTCCAAATGAACAAAACATAGACGCAATTCACAGTATAACCCCACAAAATTCAAAACAGCGGGAACAGTATGCAAACAAGGACTTTAAAAGGAAGCATACTGTTTCACCTAAACATAACACACGTAAAAATAAATCTACATCACCGCCCGCTTGCCAGCTATGTGCGAAGCGTGGCCACACAGCAAAACATTGTTTTAAATGGCGTAGAGCAAATGCGAATAGAAATAAACATAATTATAAATACGACAATAACTATAGAAGAAATGATAACAGAAATGGTAATTTAAACTACTAATGAGATGTACTTCAGCTGATGGCTTTACATCTCAAAAGAAGTCTAACACATCAGCAACTTCAGACGAATTTCCATGGACTCATGACCCAACACTGCCTATACTCTGTTCAGACAGAAGGGATAAATCCGTTGCTTCGCAAACAAAATGTGAAGTTAAATTGTCCAAAAATTCTGCATCACATACAGTCAAAAACAATAATGAAGTAGCTTCACAAACTGTTAACATATGTGATGACAAAGTTGCAGTTATTTGCAATGTAAATAATTCATCCCCAACACTCCCCCTCATAAAGGCCTCCATTGCAAGACATAAAACTAACTTTTTGCTCGATACTGGTTCATCCATTTCAATTATATCACAAGATTTGTTTGAAAAAATTAAAGACAAACTAAAATATAAAAGATTAGGAACAGGCGTCACTATACTATTAAAACAGTTAATTCAGATGTTCAGTTCACTGCATGCATTAAAACTTCTATTCGCATACACCAAAAGTCATTCTCGCATAATTTCTGCATTGTTGACATATCGAATTCCGCTAACTTCTAGGGAAATTTAGGCTTTGATTTTATTCACAAAAACAGAATTGTGATAGATATTCATAAGAATAAAATGTCAACAAATGAATTTAGCATACCATTACTTGATTCTGCCTTCTGTGAGAATGAAACACATCATCTTGAACCACATGAAATACATCAATCGGAAAAATTCCCAAAAGAAATTCGATTGGAGAATAAACTTAAACTGGAACCACAGGAAAAGAGGTGGATCTCCATAAAAACTGATTCAATTGACCCAAGAAAACATTACTATTTTCAATATGAAACAAAAAAGAATATAATTTCTTACGATAGTATTGTAGGTGGTCAAAGTTATGAATCAGATAAGGAAGGAACTGAAAACACAACTAGATCCCCACAAAAATTCCAGTTTTATGTTTTTATACAAAATTCATCTACTAAACCTGTACACATAAACAAAAATGCACGAATAGGAACTTTATTTGAAACGATGGACATTATAGACCCATCACAAAACACAAATTTTCATCAAATTATGAATTCATGTGAAAATGTTTCGAATTTTAATCTTAAATCTCAGGATAACTTAAAGGATTACATTTGTAATTATATTCAGGCATCAACTGAAACATTAAATCAACGTAAAGAAGAACTAAAAATTAGTGACTTTAATTTAAATCATTTACAGGAAGATAATGCAAAAAGGTTAGGAAAATTATTGCTTGATAATTATGCATCATTTTCCAAGTCCATAAAAACACTAGGCCACACAGACAAGGTAGTTCCAAATTTAAAGTTTATAAATGACTATCCCATAAAAACATTACCGTTTCCCCTCCCACAAGCATTACACAACGAAATGAAAGAGCAAATAAATCAACTTCTTGAAGCAGATATTATAGAACGAAATTGTTCTGAGTGGGCATGTCCCATTTTGCTTGTAAAAAAGAAGACTGATCAGTCTGGAAAACAGAAATATAGACTCGCTCTAGACTTGCGTATGTTAAATTCCGTGTTACAAGGCTCATCATACCCCCTACCAAAAATACAAACCATAATTTCAAATTTATCCGCATACAAATTTTTCACTTCACTAGACTTCAAAATGGCTTATCATCAAATAGACCTTCCGGAACAATTTCAAGACCCACTAACCTTTACATGTATCTATGGGACTTTTAAATATAAAAGCCTAGTATTTGGTCTAAAGTCATCAAGTGGGTTCTTTCAAAATTTAATAGATTCTTTAATTGATGAATTGCAAATTGATGGAATATATTCATATCAAGATGATCTAATATTTGGGTCAAACTCATTTGAGGAAACTTGTTCAAAGTTAGATAAAATACTTAAAATCTTAACTAAGTATAATTTAACATTGACTCCAAACAAATGTACATTTCATACATCAGCAGTTGACTACTTAGGGTTCCATATTGAAAATCACTCGATTGCACCTATTCATGCAAACAATGTTAAAATTAACTCGTTTCCCACACCAAAAACTAAGAGACAATTAAAAAAAAATATTGGTTTAGTAACATTTTATAAATCATTGGTGCCATCATTTTCGGAAATTATTCAACCTCTCATTGATTTGACCACTCCTAAAGCTACATTTAAATGGACACAAAAACACCAAGAATTATTCAAAAAAATGCATCAAGTGTTCTTTAGTTCCCCTATGGTTCGCTTACCAGATTGGTCAAAAACCTTTTACGTCAACACTGACGCATCTAAGGTAGCGATAGCTGGTGCATTATTACAGGAACATGAAGGACAATTACTTCCTATTGCATATTTTTCTAAATCTCTTAAACATGCAGAAAAACGTTACCCGGCTTTAAAACTTGAATTAATGGCCATTTATAAATCAGTAATCGCATTTAAGTACTATTTATACAACAGAAAATTTGTAATTTTGTCAGATAGTGCTCCCTTAAAAAAAATACAAGAACACATGTAACCCTGCGGATTTAACCACACGTTGGTTAACTGAACTTTCTGAATACACCTTTTCCTTCGAACATGTACCGGGATCATCTAATGTACTTGCTGATTATCTATCAAGGTGTACATTTGAAAACAATACCCAAGATCTTAAATCAAATTCTGAACTCCTTAATGACCCTCATGCTTTACCAATTGTAGATAATGATATTTCGGACAATATCGAAGAATCCAATAACAACAAACCCAACCCAGTAAATTATTTAATTTCAGGCAGAGATACAAACAAGGATCCATTACTTGAAATATCAAACGACACATTTGTCAGTGAGCAAAGAAAGGACCCAAAATTGCAGAAGTTTACAATGATATTTTAAGAGATGGATCATCAAAAAAATTTCCGATGTACTTCATACATCCTGACAGTAAGGTTCTCATGACAAAAAAAGAAAACGTATATAATAACACATTTTCGTACCATATTATTGTACCAGACTCACTTAAGGCTAAAGTTTTAACAATTTGTCATCTGTCACACTTTGGGTTAACTAAAACGTATGCATTTGTAATAGCTAGATATTTTTGGAAAGGAATGTATACCGACACGTTAAATTTTGTGGCATCTTGTACTACGTGTATTCAAACAAAACATCACATAACACCACCTGCTCCGCTTCAGCCCACTTACACACCAACCCACCCAGGACACACCATTGGGATTGACTTACTAGGACCATTTAAAAACGGACAATCAGTTTTAACGGTAACAGATCATTTTTCCCGGCACCTTGAACTATTTTCTTTGCATACAACAACAACTGACAAAATTGCTAAATGTTTACTTGATTACATAACTACCTTTGGCAGATCTGCCACTGTGCTCAGCGATTTAGGTAAGCAACTGACTTCTGACATGTACAACAGATTCAACGATACATTGTGCATAAAAATACTCCATTCCTCAGTATGTCACCCCCAAAGTAATGCAATTTCAGAGAGAGTAAATAAATCAATAAAATATTCAATTACCACCTTACTTCAAGAAGGCCATTCCTTTGAAAATGCATTACGTATACATAAATCACTATACAACGGTTCTACACATTCATCCACTAAATATTCCCACAACTTATTACACTTTGGAAGAGAACTATCTTTATTATTTGATACTTTTGATCAAACTGTTAATCAGCCAATCCTTGACAAGGGCATAGAAACTTACCAGTTGCTAAATGATTTGAATTCAATTTACAAAAAAGCATACACTAACATAAAAAATTCACAAGAGAAGAGAAATCAACACTTGCAGAAACGAGCGAAACTAAGAGTAATCTTAGAAAAGGATATAGTGTACCTCAAATCCGTGGATAAGTTTAAACCAAAATACACCAGACCTTTTATTGTGGTACATAAATATTCGCCAGTTTCTGTTTCTATCAAGCGTTTACATTCGCCCGATGAATCGGCATTCAGAGTACACATTGACAGGCTAATTATAGCCCCCCCCCCCCCTAGAAAGGATCATTTATTTGTGCGTCACGAGGAAAATATAAGTCACCCAGGAAACAGCTCCATAAAATACAACCTAAGATCTCGTTTTTAACACAGCCCATCACAATATTAGGTTAACATAGATTTACAGTAAATGCAGTACATCACACTGTATACGCATGTTGTGTTGGAGTTTCCTTTGAGGGAGTTCATGGCTGGTCCAGGTTCTCCATCACAGGAGGCTTCCACATAAGAGATGTGTCTCTTAATTGCAGGGGTGTCGCCAATATTGTTACTTTTCCCTTTCAGTAGTTTTATTGTTCATACATAAAAATAAGAGTAATAATAAAAATAACATATCACATTGCACATACATTAAATTTTAGTCGTATCAAACATAATCATGATGCACAATAAATCTCTAACCGATTATGACAAAGCTGTTTCGCACTACTCTAGGATTGACATTCCCTTTCAGATATATATAAATACCATATGTATCAGATTTTATTTTATTTTATTTTTAATTATGCCCCTTCGAAGTGAAGGCCCGTTCAAAAGTCGCCCAAAGGACCTGTAACTTCATTGTGGTGAGAAACAAATTTCGGATTGGTGCAGTTCACACCAATTTTACCTAAACTCCCTGTTTTTTTTATATAATGCGACGTGCGCTCCTCTGAGAAAGCAAAAGATTTCGGGAGGAGCAGAGGGTCCATGTAATGTGGGCTCTCGCCAACATTCCCACTTCCCATAGGGCTAGGCCATAAGCCGATGCCATCACCTTGTCACTTGACAAGATTAAGGGCAACACTTTTTTATGGATCGCGTGTCGCTTTCCTTTTTTTTGCTTGTCCTGTGTGGATACACGAATTTTTGCATTTTTTTATTTTGAAACATACTCATTTGTCACAAAATACACTTAATCCATAACATTTCATTAATTTTTCATATCATTATGATACATTTACATGGTTGCAACCTCCATTTCATATTTTTACTATCAATTTCATATTTTTACTATCCGTTTCGTATTTTTAGTATATATTTTCATATTTGTACTACATAATTCATACTTTTATTATATACTTCATATTTGTTCTTCATATTTTATTCGAGATTTCATTTTATCCATAACCTATGTTTTTATATTATTCGGGACCTATAGCTAACATTCTTCATAAACATATATGTTATAAATAGAGCTCCCGATTATACGTTTATACGAGTATACGTATTATACGTATTATACGAAATACGGATTTGCTATACGTTTAATACGGCATCGGCGGTTATACGTATTACACAAAACAGCATATACGGTACATCGTATATACGGATCCTATGCAAGCAGTTAAACGTATAAACGTTTAACCGTTTTTCGTTCAATGCATGAAATTTGATGTTTCAATATTTTTCTGCTGATTAGAGACATTGCGAAATATCCGGTAGAGTATCCCCATCGCGATTCTTTGTTCAAAGTTTCATTGGAAGTTCAAAGAAGTACGCTGTGTTTACTTAACTACTATTTGTTATGCAAGTATTTAAAAAAAATGAATACTTCCTCATTTTAGGTTAAGTTATTTATTATAAAATGTCTTACATTAGTTGTGGGTAGAATAAAACTAATCCTTGGAAGATCTGAGGCGAAGTACTTAGTTTTTCATATTTTCTTGTATCTTTAGAAAAAGAAAGTATAAAATTTGGGAAATGTTTCGACGGGTTTACATGTTATAAGGGTAAGAGAGTCCGAAAAACATGTTTTTACAAAATATCTACCTGTGAGTTTGTGAGTCTGTGACTTCGTCTGTCTGTATGTGACATGAATTTTGTGGGTACTCTATCTCAAGACCTAATACACAGAATTAAGAAACATATATGGCGGAGACCGGGGCACATATGAAAATGGGGCATATGAGAACATTGCCATTTTTCGCAAGTTATTATATGCTTTTTTTATTTCAAAAAATTTCTAAAAATGGTAGCACCTATAGACATAAGGATTTCTTTTTGAAGCTCTTTAACACTTTGTTTGTCCCAAGAAGTCAAAATTCTGCTTACTGAACTCAAAAGTAAAATCTCTAACTTGCTAAGAGAATAATTTTATTTATTTATTAATTTATTTATTTTTTTATTTTATTTTATTTTATTTTATTATTTTTTTTCTTTAACATATACTATGGATACTAATAAATATTTATGATAATTTTTATTTCTAAAATTTAGAAATGTTAATGATTTCTCATTTTAACTCTTGTGGGAATGTGGGGTACTTATGAAGAGTCTAATTGGGGCAGATCTGAACGCGTCATTAAATTCTCCAATAATCATTCAGTGATTCTGTTCCCTTCAGTTAACTTCATGAAAATAATGCCAGATTCATTATCTATAATTTTATAGAAACAGAAGACATTTCTGTCATATAAAATTAATTTTGCATAGAAACTTCTACAAACACAACTGTCAGCAAATACATAAAAAGCAACAAGCTCGTTTACGTTGAATTATAATTTAAATAAATTTAACGTATTCTAAATTGCAATAAATGCTATACATTATTTTATTTAACAGTTTTCAATGCTACTTTTTTATGTATCGTTAATGCAAAAAATATTACGTTTAACAACTTTACAAAATTTTCTATTTCGTATTAGTTTACTTCCATTTCTTAAAAAAAGATATTTTATTCGTTGTTTTGAAAATAGATATATATTTTAAGAAAATAAAATTTTTAAACTTATAACTACCATTAAATCTCCATTATTGACCCCCCCCCCCCATTTTTTAAAGCAAAGCAAATTACATTTGGAGGAAGCTAATAAACGTAAAACAAATTTTTATCCTTATTATAATTAATATGATTTTTTCAAATTTGGCATTGACAATGATTTGCAGCCAAGAAGAGACCCCTTGTCCTTTCTCATGCTCAATTAGAAGCACTTGTCAAACATTTTTTCATACTTAAAATCATATTAACATTTTTTTTGTTGCTCACCAGAGCAATTTTTTAATACTTTTGAATATACATATACATATATACATATATATATATATATATAAGGAAAGTCATTTTAATCATGTGCATTCGGATTCTAAATCATCAAATTTATTATTTTCCAATGTATAAGCAATCAAAATTTATACCAAAGTACTTTATACAAAAGAAATTATACTTGTCAATAGTATTAACAAAACTTAAAATGAATGCCTTTACAACTATATGTTTAAAGACCAGGCTGTTTTTTTTGTTTTTTTTTTGTTTTTTTTTAGTCATCAGCCCTGAGGTTTCTAATGAACTGATCTTGAGAACTATTTTTGTAATTATTTTTCTCTTGATTTATTTCCATTTTTACATTATATATTTAATTTTAAAAACTTTTTCATGAAATTTCTTTAAAACAGTGGCAACTGGATTCTTTCCATTGTTGCAAAGAAAAGAAAAATAATGAAAAATATTCAGATATTTGCCTTTTTGTACGTATTTTTTAATTTATCAGTTAAATTTCGGTTTAAAAATATATATATATATTCGGGTACTTTAATTGATAAGCTAATAAAAATTTACATTTATTGTGACATCATGAGAATATTGTTTATTGGATCTATTTATCTTTATGCAATTAAATTTTATTGATGCACTTTTCTTTATTAGAATGAAATAGGAAATACGTTTTAATTTTAATATATACAAGTTAAGCTTAAAAATATCTATATCTAGTGCATTCAAAAGTTCGTACCGATGAAAGTTGGTAAGGTATTTTTACCATCAACACATGTAAAGAGAAAATTTTACTTGATGGTGTCAAAATGACGCAGTCTTCACTGATTTTTTGTTTCTAAATTGTAAAGATGATAATTGGAGACTTTATTGCTTATTTCATCTTGATGACACGTTCTCTCCCGCTTTCAAAAATTAATTTTATCTAAGATGCATTCATTTTTTAATAACAAATTCGGAAAAGAATTTAGAAATGAATTTCAGGAAAATTAAAATTAATAAAGAATGATTAAAAAAGACTTCATATAAGGCTTACATTCTATAGGAATAATTTTTGTAAATTTATTATAAATTAATTTAACAATTCCTTAATATCAAAAAACTCATATTTCTTTCATTATGAAATTCTTTGTTGTCGTCAAAAAATTGTGGTCTACTTTTGAACGGCAGCCAAAACCAAATTACAATTTTTAGAATTGTACAACGATAGTGACAATTAAAAACGCTATAGCTTTCACTTTTATCGTATTTACATTACTTCTATATTAAATACTGTATAATTCCAAATGTAACATGATAAAATTGGAATAAAATTAACTTTAGGTCATTCAATTGAAAACTGACGGTCAGTTTAACGACCTTTTAAACTATTTTCCAATTTCTTTCAACCAACTTAAAAAAGAAGTAAAAGAAAAAATACTGTTAATCATAAGAATTAGATTACCCATAGAATGCAGCATTTTTTCATTAAACTGAAACCTGCTAACCAAAAAGACAGACATTCAATTTATGTAGAGCATAAAATTATTATTATGTAAAAGTGCTTAAAAAAACTTTTGAATGAGATCATGATAGTAATTATATTTCATTATTTTTTAAGGATTCATTGGGTATGTTAATTTATAACAAGCAAATTATCCGGTTGGCAGAAATGACTCACAAGGAAGGTCCATACGGGCATACTCCAAAAAATCTGAAAAAATTACAGAATGTTCTTCTCATAAGGATATATACGTTTGTAAAAAATTTTTTGGCAGAACCTCCGTACCCTTTCCGTAAAAGAATAATGAAAATTTCTTTATTTGGCGATTTATCATCGGTTATTTTTGGCGATGAAAAGCAATTTCAAAAATGTTTTTTTTTTAAATGTTAAATGCATTTTAAAGGAAAAGAGTTTCATGTTCAACATGTTTAGATAAATTAAATACCTGTGGTTTTGTCAGCTTTTGTTTGTTTTAAGTATAATTTCGTTATATTGATATTTATATGCATTTATATTCAAAGTTAACCATCAAAATTTGAGATTTAAAACGAAATTGAAATTTAAATTAATTAAAATTGTTTCAAGTTCAAAGTCCAGTTGAGCATTGTCAGTTCGATTTTGTTGCTATGGAAAAATATGGCTTTTATTTTTGAATACGCTTAAATGTATGAAAATAGTTTTACTGAATAAGAATTTTTTATTTATGAAAATATTTTTTTCAGAAGTAAATGAAATTACTACCGCAACTAATAATATATTATATATATGCAGTTTAATCTGTATATATGTATATAATATAGTAAACTCTCTAATTGTTTATGTTTAAATTCATTAAATAACATTTACACGGAATCTAAAAATCTAAAAATTTTCAGTTGCATTAAAATCGTTTGCTTTTAGCGGGGAAAAGTGCTGCTCGCCAAATCGTGTGATATTTTCGTCTTTTTGCGCCAAATATTCGACAGTATTTTTTTTTACATGTTTTCTTCTGCAATTCCGCCGCTAATTTTACTTACACTTCATTACATTCATGAGTAGTTTAATTAGTATTTTTTAAGAAAAATCTGAGTATGCGCTGTCTGGAGACCTTCATTGTCAGCCATCCCGATTATGAAATCTTAACGAGGAAACTATACAAAAAAATAATCGATCGAAAGCATTAAATTTTTGTTTCATCTGCAAATTGTCCAAACATTATAGAAAAATATTTTATCTATTTTTACATAAAAAATTAATTAGCTTAAAACAATTGATAAGTATCAGAGAAATGAAATTGAAACCAAGAATGAATTGATGGAGTCATTTAAAAACTTCTGTCGGCCTAACCGTTCGGAGTTTTCGTGGTTTTCTTCGAACCTTGCGTAAATACGGGTTAGGTTCCATTAGAAAGACCCCCACGAAGGGCACTCCCCCCTGGGCGTATATCCCTAGTGTAGATAATCGGCCGACAAAAATACACACACACACTCACACATTTAAAAACTTATTTTTAACGTCGTCTTTCGACGGGTTTCATCTTGTTTTGTATAAAAAATACTACGAATGTCAAGATTAAAAAAAATGAAATTTCATTATACATTAACAGAATTAGAAAATATTAGCTCCATGGAAAGAATAGTATTTACGCTCGGGTGCAATCTTGAGTGTAAAACAACAAGGGAACAAAGAATTAAAAAAAAAAAAAACTAAATTTAACAAGAATTTACAGTAAATCTGAAACATTTATACTCTCATTCTTTGCTCAAAAAGGGTTTAATTTCGCTGGTTATTTACAATCGATACATTTTGTATACATTAACTACACAAAATATAAAATAGCGGGGTACGTGAGCTCATTAACATGATATAAACAAAAAAAAAAAAAAAAAATCTAAAAAACCTATCTATCTACATCTAAAATCTAAAAAAAAATCTAAAAATGTTTAAAAAAAATATACGCTTTTCATTGCTCGATCTTGTATATATGAGACATACTATGCGGATTCCTGTCGTAACGCCACCGATTTCCAAATTATTCTCCATTCAGTGACATAAAACTGATGAAGTCTAATATTTAAATTAGATACGATACGTGGAATATACGTATACATTGAATATACGTATTCTTAAATATACGTTTAATTGATACGCCTTATACGTATCCTGATACGTTTAAACGTATATTTTAAGATATCCGTATAGCAGAAAAACGTATTATACGGATATACGTATATCGGTTAAACGTATAGCTGCTATACGTATCCCATCGCGTGCACTAGTTATAAACAATTGATGGTACGAACTTCATGAGTATCTTACATATTAAACATCTTTATATTGCATTTGGCGCCTTATCTTTGATTTAAAAAAAAGATAACCTTTGTAAAGGAACAATATATATGGTATACCCAGAAAAAAAAAAACAGGAAGAATGTCTTGTTGTATACAAAGTGCTACAGAAAGCACAAATTAGGCCTGAACTCTAAGCAATAAAAGGCCAATTTATGTTCCGGAACAACATCAAAATAAATGAGCATTTAAAAAAAGAGAGACTCTGAAGATGTATAAGCATATGTCGACATAGTGTATAACTGTATAAATTCAAATATATATATGTAATCAATTCATAATATTTAACCAGCATAATCTTACACTTTCGTATGTAATTCTGAGAGAGACGTTTTCGTACCTGGTCCAAAATTTTTTCAAACCCAAACCAACGGGGGAGATATATGATATCAATATATCATATATCAGTGAATATGACGATGTTAGGTAACAAATTGATAAACTCATCTTTTCCTCCATAAAAAAAATCTTTTCTTTTAAAGTAACTAAAAATCATGATCACAACAAGATCTACATTACAACTGAAGTTATAAATACATCGCCCCTTTTCTCATTTTAGTAATAGTTAAACGACCCCCTTAATATAACGGACACCGAAATGCCAGCACATGAATTTCACTCTTTCCATACCTTATACGGTCATGAAAACCGAATGTGGTTTTCTTAATACCAGCTGCTCTATAATAAAAATGCTGCATAAGATGTTTTGCGCGTCGTACATATTCGAGTATATCTCCTATCTCATGCTACCGTTCCTTATATGGTATCCATTCACGAATTTTAGCCCACTTCAAGAGCCCCAAGGCCTAACCGCAAAAATTCCTTGCTTTTTCAAAAATTCCAATATCAAAGTTTAAACTCTTTTGTCGCCAATTAGCGATTATCTTGTTAATATGCTAAGTACAAAATCTCTCTCTCAGAAAAAAAAAATTACGTACATTTGTGCCAAATATCATATACATGCCAAACATTGTAACTTTTGGCGATAAGTGACAACTGATGTTATCTTGGTTCGGGCGCTAAGAAGAGTCACTTTCACTTTGCCTCTCTCTGCTGTGATCGCCAGTATCACGTTGAGCGCCCATCTCTCTCGAAAGGGCAAAATAAAACTATACTTTAAAAATGAACCTGGCTTCCTAATGTACTTGTCTTTTTGTCGCTTTCCTTTTCACGGCTTTGATAGTAATCTTAATGGACAATATTAAACCTGCAAAACATAGCATTCAAAGAAAATTAATAGTATAGCACCTATTCAACCAGTAGCTCGTCCCGACTTACCGTTTCAGGTGATGAATGCCGATTTAATTGGACCCATTGAGCCAACTTCCGCTCTAGGGCATAAATATGTTCTATCGGTGGTAGATCAATACAGTAGATGGCCAGAAGCAATTCCGATACGATCTCTATATGCCAAGGCGACATGCCAAGCACTTCTTCAAATTTTTGTGCGAACAGGTATTCGCCAAATTTTAGCGATGGATCAGGGACGGAATTTCGCAGCTGAGTTGACCTCAGAGTTTTTAAAACACCTGGGGGCGGCTCCTAGATTAAGTACTCCTGGATATCCTTTAAGTAATGGATTGGTGGAACGTTTTAATGGATCAGTAAAGAATATGTTGCACCATGCAGTAAGAAAACATGGGAAGAATTGGGATCAGATACTGCCATTATTATTATGGGCTATGAGAGAAGTCCCGAATGAAACGACGGGGGTATCACCATTTCAACTAATATATGGGAGGTTAGCAAATGGTCCACTGTCAATTTTGAAGACTGGCTGGGAAGGGGAAACGGTAATACCAGAAGGGGTCGGAAATAATATCACAGAATATCTAGAGCAATTAAATGATAACTTAAGATCAGCGGCAGAATTCGCATCTAATGTGGATAACAGAAAGCAAAGTGATTACGCTAATCGGTATAATTTAAGATCATCGTCTAGGAAATTTTCAATAGGAGAAAAAGTAATCGTTTTAATTCCTGATTCCACTAATAAATTATATTCACGATGGATGGGTCCGGGAGTAATTGTTGATCAGAAAAATGAACATTCATTTTTTGTTGAATTACCAGATTAAGAAATTATTGTGAAAGTAAGTAAGAAATTATTGTTTAGATTAGTGTTAAGAATTTACATCTAAATAAGTTAAGACCATATATATATCCAGTGAATACGATGGGATTAGTATACGAGGTAGATGAAGAGTTCGGAGATATTCAACATGCTCCAGGAGCAGAAGTCGCGGATAATGATAAGGAATTTCAGGATATTATAAAAGCAAAATTAAACCACTTAGAAAAAAAGGAAAGAGAAGAATTAGAAGGAATTTTAAATAAGAATAAAGCATTTTTTGGGGGGAGAGGTAAAACGTGCAAAGGTTGGAAGCCATGTCATTAGATTAAAACCTGATGTAGAGAGGAAGCAACCGCATATTTATAGAGTGCCCGAGGTACTTAAAGCGGCGGTGGAAGAACAAATACAGGAGTTATTAAACAAGGGACTAATAGAACCATCACAAGCGGAGATAGCGTATCCCATAGTTTGTGTAGCAAAAAAGGATGCGAGTATCAGGCTATGTGTGGATTACAGGGCCCTTAATGCAGCGATTAAAACGACTCCATTCCCAATGCAAAATGCCACTGAGTTGAGGTATAAAGCCGGAGCGGCTAGATATATTACAACTCTAGGTATTTTGAAGGGATACTGGACTATTCCAATGGAGGAACAGAGTAAGGAACTAACATCGTTTATAGGTCCAAAAGGACAATATCAGTGGTTAGTGATGCCATATGGATTAAATGGGAGTGCGGGGACATTCCAGAAAACAATGAATAAGGTATTAACTAAGCATTCAGAATATGCAGATAGTTATATTGATGATATAATTGGTTTTTCAGGAACATGGGAGGAACACTTTGAACACTTAAAAGTAGTTGTGAGTGAGCTCCTGAGTGAGCTCAATTTTACAGCTAATGTTAAGAAATGCCATTTTGTACAAAGAAAAGTAATGTACTTAGGACATGTAGTAGGGTCAGGAGAACATGGACCAGATCCCGAAAAGTTAAAAGTTATTGAAAACCTTAAAAGTCCGAAAGATAAAAAGCAGTTAAAATCAGTTTTGGGATTATTTAATTATTACCGAGAATATGTTCAAAATTTTGCTCAGATTGCTATACCGTTAACTGCGTTGACAAAGAAAAATATCCCTAATGAGATACCGTGGACAGGAAGGGAGGAAGAAGCATTTTTGAATCTAAAATCGAAATTATGCAGCGCGGTGTCGTTAAATACACCAGATATTACAAAACCATTCGTGATTGCATGCGATGCGTCAGAAGTGAGGATTGGAGCCTCGTTAGGCCAATACGATGGAAAGAGGAAAATAATGCCAATCACCTTTGCCAGTCAAAAATTATCGGGGACACACGCACGGTGGTCCGCTATTGAGAGGGAGGCATTTGCACTAATATGGGCTCTAAAGAAATTTGAAACATGGATATTTGGGTCCAAAGTTTATGTGTACACGGATCATAATCCATTAAAGTATTTAACCGAAAGTGCACCACGAAATGCAAAATCACAAAGATGGCTACTAGCACTTCAGCGTTATGATACGGTCATTAATTATAAACCAGGTGCTACAAACAAGGATGCAGATGCACTTTTACGTCTAGTTGAATAAATTTGTTGAATCTGTAAATAGTGTAATTTAGTTTATGAAGTATTATGTGTGTTATTATTATTATTATTTTTGTTGTGTGTGTTATGAATAATGGTACTTAATGAGTTTTAAATGAGGCATTTAATTAGTGTAAAATATTTAGTAATTGAGTATTAATTGTGCAAATATGAAATTAAGTATAAAGATATAGAAATGAAACTGTGCAGCCAATACGAAATAAAGATGAATAAATTGAGATTTATAATGGTGAAATTCTCAGTTTTCTTTGATAGATGTTAAATTAAACTGTTGCATGATTTTATTTTAAATTATAAGTCAACAGTTAAATTTATAAGGATTATGCTAAAGATGAAAAGTGAATGTAATATATCACATAGTTGTGTGAGCTTATCTGAATTATGAAACATGCTGATTCAAGGTATAAGCAGTATTGTTATCTGAAATTTTAATTCTGAAATTTTAACATGAATGTTGGTAATGGTAACATATTGTTAAAGTTGTTTGTTGTTGATAAAAACAAGTAATAGTAATGGTTTTTCATTGTTTAACAGGAAGGTGTTTTTATTATTATTGGTATTTATCATTGGTTCTTGTTATAATTTAATGTGGAAGTTTTGTGTTATGAAACACTATGTAATCACTTGGGAGTGATGTAAATGTAAATTAATTAGAACAATGTGTTGCATGTGGTATAATTAATGAGATTCCTGTTGCTATGATGCAAGAATTGTATTATGGTTTATGAATTTCTTTTATTGTTTTTTTTTAGAATGCTTTAACTTACATATGATTGTTCGAGTTGAGGGTTATATCATTTTCTAGCTTCAAGTGACTATGGGAAACTGCTGAATGAGAATGAATGGGAACTAAGTAGTAAATTAGTTTCCATAGGTCTAACTTAAAAGTAAATACTTAGGAGTGTATGTAGCACCAGTAATATTTAATATGTAACGAAGAAATTTATTAGATATTAAGATTGGTGTGAGACTAAGTGTTTGGATAAAAGGTTAATTAGATATTATTAATGTGTACTTAAGAAGTTTTTGTGGTTCGATCCTATTATCACTCATGGGGAACATATCTGGTACAAGGAAAGTGAGAGATAACCTTCACTGAGAAAAATATAAGTAATTAAAGAAAAAAAACTTTTTGTGGTGGACTGATACAGCCCTGATACAATGAGTACTTGTTAAAGAGACTTTCCAATCATCGTTGGGAAACGAGTGATCGTAAAGTGGAAGGGAGGTGTCACGTTGTGTGGGGAAAAGAATGACCACACTCTTGTGATATCTGAGTAAACAACCCCCCCCACCCCCCGAAAATGTTGGAATGCAAGAATGGGCTGTCTGTTGGTGTTGAGGGGAGAAAAAGGAGGATAGAGAGAGTTTTTAGATGTCCTTGGATGCGGTCGCGTTTTCTGACCAGCGGAGGATGATTTTGTTATTTACCTTTTTTCTCTCTCAGTATAATGGGCGATACTTCATGCCTAATTAGTATTACTAGTGTAAATATGTAAAATATTTTGTTTAACGTTTATTAAATAATATTGTTTCTGTTAGAGACATGCATTATTATTGTTTCATTCATCATTTAATATCGGAAACCAACGCACAGGATATAACGGCCTGTGACACTAACCAACGCACAGGATATAACGGCCTGTGACAATATATGTGATTAGTTTTGAGGGCTCAATGATTAAGTATAATTGGGGGAAATGGGGGAATTAATACCTCTTACTTTGATTTTCGAGGGGCTGTTATTTCTTCAAAATTAATAAATAAATAAGGCTGTAGTATTCAATGAGTGTAAACAGACTGTGAACGAAAAGCCATCAGTTTAACAGGGCAATATTCTTTTTATTATTGATCCCGACTGCCGCGCTATTGCTGAATTTGTGCAAGGTGGTTTTGAGATCACCCCTGTATAATATATTTTATTCGAGGAGTAGTAGGATATTGTTAGAGATCTGCGCGGTCCGGAATCTCGAGGCCCGGGTCTCGTTCTTCCCGATGGAAAATTATTTTGGCCCAATCTGGTGTAAAAATTCAAAGTTCAGCCCGAGCCCTGACTGTACAGAAATAAATGAAAAGAGGCCCGGTCCGACCCTATCTGGTTCGACTCAATTTCTGGAAAAAATTCAGATTTTACTTAACATACAATTAAGATTCCTTTAAATAATACTGCATACATATTTATGGGATAAATTAACAATATTTTTTAAAATGAAGATGTGTTCGCAAAACAGAAAAAACACACTCATTTCTTAGATTCTTTGACTGTTTCAACATTCAAATAGGGATTCATTAAATAATTAATGTAATTTAGAATAAAAGAAAAAAAGGAGGGCTATAAATATCATAACTTTTGAATCGGTTTAATAAAAAGTAGATTTGTGAATATATTTCTCTGTCATTCCTTAAGGCTTTTCTCAAATCCAAAAGAGCTATTTTCTGATATACAGGGTGTTTCGCTACCAGACCGACAAACTTTCAGGGATGATAGTAGACATGAAAACAAACATTATTAAATAGGAAACCATGGGGCGCAAACGTCTTCTATAGGAGCTAGGGGCCATTAAAGTTTAGGGTCCAAAATTTTAAACGATGATAAAAAACGGAAAAAACGGTCGATTAGTTTGCGGTTTTCACTAAAATCATTCTGTATATCACGATTTTTTTAGAAAAAAATTTTAAAGGTTACGTTCAAAAATTGTCAATAGAGGGCGCTTTAGACTTTAGAGTAACGAACAATTACTTTTTACCGTTATTTTGTGCATGGGGCTGAAATTATTCTAAAGTTTAGACTAACTTAAATTTTAATCCCAAAATCGGAAACATTGGGATCGGGTAACTAGCGAAAATTGAACTCTGAACAGAGGGGGATATTTTAAACGCTCATAAATATTGGATAAACGAATCGATTTTGTTGCAGTTTGTGTATAAATCATTCCCTTGGTAATTATTTTATTTAAAAGGACGTATAGCTTTGTTCTTCTCATTTTTTGATAGAGAGCGCTTCCGACACATCTCTGACATTTCAATGGCATTACTTCTGGGTGTTTTAATACCAGACCAACATACTTCCAGGAACTGTTAGCGATGCAAAGACGACTCGGAATCACATAGGAATGTAACGTTGGAAATGCCTTTTTTGCGAGTTACGGTTAAAGGAAGCAGATAAAAAAGAAAACAGAAACAGCAGAGAAAGAGCAACACGTTAATGTAACAGAAAACATTTTATTTAACTGTTTTACTACAAAAAGGTGTTCGAATTTACGACCAGAAATATCCCGGCATGCTTGACAGCGGCGTCGCGTGGCTGAAAATAAATAAAGTAAGTAGACACCATGTCTGATGCATCGTGTCTCTACAGTGGACATTGTGATAAATCAGAATTATCACAGGTTTTCAAAGCAAAATAGCAGAAATTTCCATTTATTTCTGAAAGAGGTTTCGAAATGAAACTGTAAACTTAAATTGACCCTTATTCTCAAAGTGAAACTGTCGGCGATATTATAAAGAATCGCTATATCATTATCGATCAACGAAACCAACAGGTCGGAGACAGTCGGATGAATAGGACGACCACCTGCGTCGCCTTTTGATGGCACTCCGACGCAAAGTGAAAATGCGAGACGGCCGGAAAGCCAGACACCCTGGCGCCGTTACTGGGCGGTCTGGAGTGAAACTGAGGTGCCAATGGGAGCACGATTTTACTAATCATTTAATGAGAGAAAGCTCATTAATGTTCGTGATTGGTTTGTGACCTCCAAGAGGGGTCTAGAGAAAAACCTGGATCGGGCTAAGAGAAGGAAGCCAGAGAGGAGTCGAGTGTTATCTCGGATAGAGTGAAGCAGCTCGGATTGAGAGCTGGAAGAGTGGATCCCGCAAGAGGATCTTAGAGGCTGATCTGATCGCAGAGGCCTGTTTAGAATCGCTGAGTGTACTCTCGCAAGGAGAGCCAGTGATTGCTCTCGTCTTGACAGGTTAAATAAAGTGTTTATGACTTTTAGTGAGCAGTAAATAGCTCGATAGAGGATGTTCTGACTTCTACATCTTGTGTAAGCTATCGAATCTTCTTACGGACTTTGCGTTAATTACGATCTTTGTGTTTAAGGAACTCTAACTGAACTAAAGTTGAAGCTGGTTGGTTAAAGAGCCTATGTGCTTTATTATAATTTAAAATGCTGTATATATTATAAAGGTATATATAACTAATTATATATTTTAGAGGATCTTTTGTGTTTCTACGGATAATAAATTGATTCTCCATATAATACTTTGTATTGATTATTCGCCGAGCGGCACACTACGCTACCAACCTCTTAGGTGATAATCTAAAGAGGGCTAAGACTTTACAGCTTGGTGGCAGCGTGAGTCACCAGCCCAGGACTATAGTTCGCAGTGCAGTTCCAAAGGTACCCAACCAGAGCTTCCAGCACCCGGCTGACAGAAGGCATCAAGCTGCAATCAGAGCATTCAGCACCTGGCTGGCACAAGGCATCAAGCCACAAAGAGAGCATCCAGCACCCGGCTGACGGAAGGCTTCAAGCCGTAACCATAGCATCTAGCACCCCGACTGAAGGAAGGCGACAAGCCGAAACGAGAGCATCCAGTACCCGGCTGACGGAAAGAGAGGCTGAACGCGAGCCGCGACAACAGACAGGAGTACCGGTGACAGCACCCGTAGACTTCCGACGACAGAGTCCTAGTGAGATGAGACGGAGACCTCAGTGCCCACTGATCTGACGGAAAATTCCCCAAAAAGAGATGCAGACAACGGCAAAAGGTAAGCTCATTTCATTTTGTGTGGCTCTATTTTATGATCTTTGCATAAAATTAAGTTCTGTGAGGAAAATTATGTACTAAGTTTCTCTATTTTTATAAATTATTTTAGTCTAAAATTAAGAAATTAATAAGGAGTGTTAAAATTTTTTTCCTTCTATTCTTAATGATTAAAAGCTTTAGTCATTAAACGTATTTCTTTCCGGACATAACGGAGCAAGCTAGAAAATTTTTGAAAAAAAAGCAAAAAAAAGGAGTGTAACAACTCAGTAAATTATAATTTTTTTAGCAGTGTAAATGTTATGAGTTTAATCATAAATTTAATTTTTATCTCTATAATTACCTGTTGTTACCTGTTGATCTAAAATTACTTATATTTACATTCTTGGAGTGTAGTTTTTGAAAAGTTGAATGCTAAAATTGGCAATATTTTTCTAATGTTTAGCGATAGGTACAGGTATTGTGGTCTGTTGAAAAAAAATGTTGAATCTAGGTCACTTGAGTACTTTTCATGGGTACACGACATTTCGGTCCTGCCACTTCGTTCCCGCCGTTTCGGTCCCGAGACATTCCGGTCCCGATACAATTCGGTCCGTCGCCATTTCGGTCCCTTGCCATTTCGGTCCTTAGTCATTTTGGTCCCTTGTTATTTCTTTGCTCGCTACCTTATAAGTCGGATTTCAATTGTTATTAGCCTGCCAAATGGTATAAGTTCAACATTATTCGGGCCTTTTTAAAGAATTTTAATTCTCCCCTCCCTCCCCCCAAGTTTATTAAAAGTTGAACATAAGAGTCCTATAAATTTAAACTTTTATAACTTGTGATAATGATATCACAGCGAGCTAAAAATTTTGTTTGATTAAACAATGTGATATAAGTTTAGGGGATATTGTCTTTTGTTTTTAGTAGTATTATTATTAATCAGAATAAATATTTTAAATTTTATTATTAATTATTAGTATCAGTATTTTATATAAACTTCTAAAAATTTCTATAAATTAAAAAGTATTTTACATGAACTGCCATAAATATTTTTTTTTGTTTACGTACAATTTTTTAGACCCTTTAAATTAGCATTAATTAAATAATTAAAAAACTGTACTTAATTTTTTTTCTTCCAATTATTTTAATAATAAATGTCTTTAATAATTCACAGTTATAAGTTATAATATATACATATTTCCTCAAATCACCCATCTACACCCTCTCCTTTGATAATTGAGAAATGAGATATATTTATTGAAGAATTTTTTTTCTTATTATTTTTATAATACAAAGCTGCATCTTATAAATTTGTATTCATGTGTTACTTTCCATTATTAACATTGCGAAAGCAATAGTGATTTCGTAACTGGGCATGCTATGAAAAAAATTTGTTTTTAAAAATTTGCCCCCGCTACTTTTTTTTTATAATAATAGTATTTATTGATTGCATTTTTTAACAGTCTTCTTACGCCATGAATACAATTTTTTAGACTTAATTTTATTGAAACTGGGCCTACTTCATTCTAATAAGGTGATTTTTTAAAGTTTTATTTGCATAAAATTAAAATATAATAATATTTTAAAATATAATAATATAAATATTATATATAAAATATAATATATAATTTAATATGATATATTAAAATGTAATATAGTATATTTTTAATAATTTTATCTTCAATTTTTAAGTGACAAAACTAAGCTTTTATTTATTTATTTATTTGTATTACCTTTTCGCTCCTACTTTCCCAGAAAAAATAATAATTCTTATTTTAGTTTTATTTTTAACTATACTAATTGTTTTAAATTTCTGTAATTTTAAATGTGCTATAAATAAACAAGTAAAAGATAAATTTCGGTTTAGATGTTTAGAACTACTAGGAAATATAATGATATATTGGATGTAAAATGGATTATGTATTGAGTTTATTTTAAAGTAAAATTCATTATGTAAATTAATAATATTATTAATTAATAAATATATTTAATAAAATATTAATTTGTTTTTTATATTAAAATTACTAACTGATTTGAGGATTAATATTACCAATTTTCATCAGGACTACCAATAATGATTAGGATTACCATACAAAATTTGTGTGAATTACAATATTTTGGATAAAAGTTATGCGTGTGCTCGGATTTCGGACACTTATAATCGCATTATATTAAAATTTTATGGCCTTCAGTTTAAAAACTCTGCCTATAAAATTATGTATTATTTCACAAAATTTCACTTTGCAGGAGAAGGGACCGAAATGTCTTGGGACCGAAATGACTGAGGACCGAAAAGTCTTGGGACCGAAACGGCTAGGGACCGAAATGTCTAGGGACCGAAATGGCCGGACCGAAATGTCCTGTTTCCACTTTTCATGTATATATTTTTTATTTCATTCTCATTTACTGTGTTTAAACTGTGTAGTAAAGTGTATGTATAAAATTTAGCACTGCTTATATGTTAGGATAATTTTATAGGTTGTTAGGAAATTGATAAAAATTTCTGTTAGGGCAACTCAGTCTAGAAAAATGACGGTCATTACAGATTTAAAGCAGTGTACGAAAATCGATTTGCAAATGTTAGCAGACGAGTTGGGAATTGAAATTGATAAGAGTGATAAGATAGCTGTAATTATACAGAAAATTGAATTAGCTGCAGATTATGATAAAGATCTTACTTTATCGCAGGCTAATTATATAGGACAAGATAGGGAGGCTAACACAGCCGCACAAAAGGAACAGGAAAAATTAGAGGCAGAAAGAGAAAGAGTCGAGCAAGAATTAGAGGCGGAGAGAGAAAGAGCAGAGCGTGACAGAGAGGAAAAACAGGGAGAAAGGGATTTTCAATTAGAACAATTGAGATTAACTCAAAACGCGAATAGACGGGAATCTACATCAAGTAGCGGGTCTGATAGAAGTCAGAAACCTCCTTTAAAAACGTTAATGCATACATTCGACCCAGAACGGTCAGATATTACTCTGTTTTTAAACCTTTTTGAACGCCAATCTTCTCGTGCAGGTATAGAGCCAGAAGAGCTGGTTACTCATCTTTTATCTTTACTCCCAGCAGATATTGCGGAATTAATTTTGCGCGAGCCCGCAGAAAAAATTGATGACTTCACACACGTGAAATCAGTTTTGTTAGCACGTTTTCGGCTAAGTCCTGAAGCTTATCTCCAGAAATTTACGAGGCATACTCGGATAGCAGGCACCCCATGGTAGGATATTATTTTTGAGTTAAATAGTTATCTAGAAGGGTGGTTAAATGGATTAGAAATTTCAAACTTCGAAGATCTAAAGAAATTGTTGGTAACAGACCAAATTAAACGCCGTACGCCGGTAGAATATAAACAGCATTTTATTGACTCTTGGGCAAATTTCAAAGACCCGTTGGTTCTAGTTAAGTGTTTAGATGAGTTTGAGGCAGTCAAAGGGATCTCTAAATAAATATGGAACCCAAGAAATTTTCCTATAAAATCAGAAAAGACGAGATTCGAAGATAAACCGCGCGTTAAGAAATTTTCCGAAACCAAAACGAATTGGAGAGACAAGAATCTCGATAAAGAGAGAAGCCGTGTTTTTGAGCAAAAGAAAGCAAACAAATGTTTCATTTGCGGGAGTTTTTCGCACTATCGTGCCCAGTGCCCAGAAAAACATAAGTGAGAATATAACGCTGTTTCAGTAGGGCATTTAAATAAACATCAGGAATTTGAGAAAGGTTTTTCACCGTATTTAAGTAAGGCTCGTATTAACGCGGAAGAAATCACCGTATTAAGAGATTCGGGGACTTGTGTAGACGTAATTTCCAGTAAATTCATAAATCACAGTCAATTAGATGGTGAAGTTATGTGGATTAAACAACCGCTGTTGAACGATGTTCGCTGTTTGCCTACCGCTAACATAACGCTAGAAATAGAAGAAATAGGAAGTATTTCTACGAAGGCTATAGTAACTGATAGAGACGTAGACATGTCTTATTATATACTAGGAAATGATACGCAAAAACACATCGACGAGTTGAAAAAGCGCGAAGTCAAAACATTAAACCTAGTAGTTACATGCGCGCAGGCGAAAAAGAGCGTCAGCCAGGCAGAGAGTGAGGGAGGAGAAAGAGAAACCGAAAGTAAGGCAGAGACAGAGAGAGGAGGGAAGCGAGCTCTCAGAGCAGGCAGACCAGGAAGGGTCAGACAACGAGTTCTTACCCCTAGCAGGGGAGGTCTTAGGGACCGGTTTGTCTAGAGTGAAAAGGGCGGACTTCATAGCTGAGCAAGGCACGGACTCCTCGCTGCAAGACATTTGCGAAAAAGCAAAACAAAACAAATCAAATTTTGAAATTAAAGAGAATTTGGTAATGAGAAAAGTAACGGATCATCACGGATTCGAAAGAGAACAACTAGTTGTCCCAACAAAGTACAGGGAAGCGATGCTTAGTGCTTAGAGCTTTAGGGTATAGCGGCTCACATGGGCCAATCAAAAACAAAAGACAAAATATTGAGATATTTTTTCTGGCCTAACATTATTAGGGAAATAGAGGATTTCGTCAAGTCATGCCACTCGTGCCAGATTGTGGGAAAGGCAGGGGAAACTCAGAAAGCCCCATTAAAATTAGCTCCCATAATTTCGGACGTGTTTTCCAAATTATCATGCGATCTAGTAGGTCCCTTACCGATGTCAAAAAAAGGGAATAAATATTTACTTACTGCAATCTGTGTTTATTCACGTTATCCAGAAGCGATACCGATACCAGATATGCTTTCGGAAACGGTCATTGAGGCGATGATTATGATTTTTAGTAGACTTGGTTACCCGTCAAGCATACAAACGGACCTTGGGAGGAGTTTTACTTCAAATTTAACGAGAGCTTTCCTAAAAAGGTTTGGAGTAAAACTAAATCATTCAAGTGTATGTCACCCCTCCTCAAACGTTATTGAGAGATGGCACAGGTCAGTAAAAAGGCTTTTAAAATTGCTATGCGTGGAAAACGGTAGCGACTGGGAAGCTAATCTGCCCCACGCGCTTTCAACCCTAAGGACGGTAAGGCATTATTCTACAGGTTTTAGCCCAGCAGAGCTAGTTCATGGGAGAAATCTCCGCACTCCGGAAACTCTACTTTTCGAACAGTGGGCGGGAGAAAATGATGAGCACGAGTTAGTCACCGAGTACGTTTTCAAACTGATAAACCGACTAAAACGCTGTCAGGAGCTAGCGGTTGAAAACATGACCACTCCTAGAGACAAACGAAAAATTTGGTATGACAGAAATGCAAAAGAACGAAACTTTCAACCAGGAGACGAAGTGTTAGTTTTGGCGACTAATAAGAAAAACAAGATGTCTGTAGGTTGGATAGGGCCCGGTAGAGTAGAGTCAAAAATTTCAGAGACTAATTACATTCTGAGTATACCAGGGAGAAGAGAAAAATCGCAAATCTATCATGTAAATCTATGAAACCCCTATATCACTAGGATAGGTAAAATAAATATTTTGACAAAAGAATTTAATGAGACAGATGACTCAAGATCTGGAGATGGCATTCCCGTTAGCGGATTCAAATAGTTATAACTTTGACGAAGTGGTCGAGCAAAGTGAGTTAAACGAGCGTTGCACAGCAGGCGAAATTCAAATGTTAAAGCAGGTATTAGACGAATACAGGGAAGTTTTTTATGCTATAAGATATGCTATAAGATAAATGCCTAAACATAAATATTTTTCTTTCAAAAGTTTAAATCAACCTTATATTTTATAGGAAAAATAAGGATATCGTTATTATGTTGGAAAAGATATGTTTTGTATTACAAATAATGCAATGTTCCCATTTGGGAACATTGACGTTTAAACGGTTAAGGATTCGGCTAATTTTACTCAAACACACTAAACTAAAATGCATAGAACAGGATTACTGAAGATTTCCAATTTTCATAAATATTGAATTTGATTGGGAATTTAAAAAACTTAGCGGTACGTTCACGGATGTGTTTATGTTGTTTTAAGCATGTGGGATGCAGAGCCTGATTACGGTTGTGCGGGGCCCATGGACCTGTTTGACGGCACCTTACAGTTCCTATACTCTTTTTCGGGGGGGGGGGGGTTGTAGAGGATAATGAATGGATTATTATTAGATATTACGATACGGATTTAAAATTAATTAAAATATATTTTGTTTTTGAGAAAATAATACGGAAACTATAGTTTTAAACCTTTTTTTAAAAAAATCATTTTATTAAATTTGAGTCCCCAGCAACAGTGGGTCCAAGGCCATGGCTTTATAGGCCTGTGCGGTAATGTGGCTCCGTAATGGGAATAATGGCAAAGTGAAAAAAATTGCATAAAAACACACTTACTATAACTGCTAAGTTATGATACGTCCGATTATAGTAATAAAATCTCCTGATTGAAAACTGCAGTCACCCTAGGATTTCAAATTGCTATACGCATCCATTTTTAAAAATGGATGAAAAAACAATAAAAGGTTTTGAATTCTTATGGTAAATCATGATAGCCAACGAATTTAAGATCTTAATAAACCTTTAACCCTTTGAGCTCTGGTGGGTAAATTTCTTCAAAATTGCAAAGGTCAAATTGGCACCAGTATTTTGCAAAGAAAAAAGCCGGTTAACGATATACATGAAAAAATGCATTAAACCTTTTACAAATAAATTTGTCGAATTTTCCGGTGCCGTTGTGACATTTCGGAATTAAAATTATGTGGTAGAAAATTCTACCATCAGAGCTCAAAGGGTTAACATATTCTCAATAGCATGACAATAATTAGGCATCAATATAGGGAGAGATATGCTATAGATGATAATGATAAAAAATAAAATCCTCTTGAAATTCAAAAATTTAAATTAAAACCCATTAATTCTTTTTCTCAAAATCTATTTTACTCCGAATTTTGTTTTTCCGCTTGACATTTCTTATGTTCACCAGTAAAATCAGAGATTAACTTAAGATGGAAAAGACTGACGTTTAGGCAATTCTTCTTTCGTTTGTGGCTAAATCTTTGTATGTTTCAGATTCCAGGAATTGTGCGGATCTTGACCATATGTCAATCAAGAGCTAATTAACCAATTAAATTATACGTTTCTCGCAAATTGACACATTCTTCCCTACTGGAAAATATTACAAGCCTCAACATATTTACATGAACTGGAACAAAAAAGTTTAGATTTGGCAATTCTGATAAGCCTGCATAACCTACAACCATGTACGTACCGAAATGGTCGTAAATAAGTCGTAAGACCTCCGATCGAATTCACCGGGATGATTGTAAGATACAATGGCGAAAGAGTTCGGACCAAAGAGGTTCCCGAGTCAAATTATTTTATTCCATTGATCTCTCAGTCATTCCCATAATTTACATAGATAGATGTAGTTTTCTCTAATGCATATGCGCTTAATTTAAATATATGTAAAATAAATTGAACTTTTAAAACGACGAAAACAGACGTTTGTAGTGGTCGTATACTAGGAAGACTGAAAAGTCCTACTTCGTTTTTAGGTGCGTTCGTAATTATGTAAATATGTAGCACATATAGCTGTCGTTCAGTCCGTCCGTCTGTCTGTCCGCATGCAACAGAGCAAAAACTACCGAACCGAATCGTTTGGAATTTAAAATGTATAAATATTATATAATTTTGTCGAGCCAGGGGTGCCCAGAGAGGGGTTTCGTGACGCAAGATGCGTCATACAATTTAGTTTTTTTTTTTTTGGGGGGGGGGAATTTGAGAAAAAATACATTTTGGGGGGGATTTTTAAATTCTTAATATTTCCTTTTTTACTGTTAAAAAAATATTGATTTTTAAAGTATCACTTTTGAATTTTTTCGACATTTAATTTCCAGAAAAGTTCCGGCGTTTTCTTTCTTTAAATTCTAGATAAGAGCAATAAGAATTCATTCTGCTATACTCAACTCGCTATCTTTTGTAAATCTTGATTCTTTTAACATCACTTTTAATTTTTTTTAACATTGAATCAGAGTTACCCGCAGAGGGTTTTAGCGGGGCGCTACGCCCCTCCTGCCCTTTAGTTCCAAAAATAGCGCCTCTCTTGCTCCTCATCCAAAAACTAGCGTCCTTCTTTTCGCTCATAAAAAAATAGCGCCCTTTTGGCCCAACATTTGAAAAAACGCAGCCCTTCAGCGATGTGAACGCGCTATAACGTGTAAATTGCGCAAGATATAGCTCTTATGCGTCCCGTGGGTCACGTAATTTCATCAAAAATGGTAAATTTCGTTAAAAATCGCGAAATAACTACTAATTTCCGGAAAAATGGCTAATTTCGTCGCAAAATTCCGAAAAAAAGGCAGATTTTCTCAAAAGACCGTGAAAAAAAGACAAATTTCTTCCAAAAAACGCGATAAAAAGAGAAAATTTTGTCAAATGATTCGCGAAAAACGGCAGCTTTCGTCAAAAGATTTGCAAAGAAAACTGCAAATTTCGTCCAAAAATTACAAAAAAAAACCCCGGAAAATTCTGTGAAAAATTCGCGAAAACCGACAAATTTCGCCAAAAATTCAAGGAAAAACGTAAATTTTTTCGATATATCCCGAATAAACGACAGATTTTGTCAAAAGATAGCGAAAAATGCAAATTTCGTCAAAGGGGCACAAAAAAAAAAAAAAAAAAGTTAACGGCAGAAGTGAATTTTTCTATACTAAAAATTAATTTTGCTGCTTCAAAATTGTGTTTTTATTGTTCCAAAAGCGGATTTTCCTGCTTCACAATCAGGGACGTGCGAAGAGAAAATAATAATTAGAATTAGAATAAGGCATAATTAGAATTTGACGCCCCCTCCTCCCAACTTTTTCTTGTGGCAGCCCAAAAATGACTTTTATAGTACAAATTTGGCGCCCCCTAAATTTACCATCCGGGGCGACCGTCCCCTCCCCCCTCCTCCTTTCGCATTGTTATGTTCACAATCCGCTTTAATCTGTTTAAATCTTTAAAAGAAATGCGAACAATAGTGATACTTATTATCTTCTAAACTCAAATATTTCATATTTGTCATATTTGTCAAATTATTTCATAATTAAATTTGTATCTTGACATTTATTTTTAAAACAGTAAAGAAAATTGCTCTTAACAGTTTAAAAAATTAATATTGGTTTTATTTATTTATTTATTTATTTATTATTAAAACAATAATTATTGAATTTCATTTTTGCGTCGAAAAATATGAATTATTATTTGTGGGGATACGCTTTTGTAAAAAAGGACATAGAATTTTAAATGTCCAAATCCCGGGGACCCAAGATTTTTCAAATTCAGCGGCATCACTGGCCCTTAATACTATTGCGTCTGTATTGAATGCGCGCCTGCTAGTTGTCTTCTCATTCATACACTTAGGATTGCTCGTTCTCAAACCTTACATTAAGGTAGATAAGTCTTGATAGGTAAAGTTTGCGATAGTCAAATTTTCTGTCGATGACACGATGCCTTCTGATTAAAAAAAAAAAAAAAAAAAAAAAAAAAAAAAAAACATGCATTAAAAACATAAATAAATAAATAAAAAATTGGCTAAAAGAGAAAAAAAAAATAAGAAAAATAATTTGGTTTTTCTAACCAGGGATTATTCTGTTCTCCAATTCTCAAAAATTCACAAGGATGCTTGGCGCCCCCTAAATTTTCCATCCGGGGCGACCGTCCCCTCCCCCTCCTCCTTTCGCATTGTTATGTTCACAATCCGCTTTAATCTGTTTAAATCTTTAAAAGAAATGCGAACAATACCCGTAAGACATGGTGACGTCACGGTGACGTCGTTGTGAAGTCACACTGTGACTTTGTGACCGTCGATGTGACGTCACGTGACGTCGATGTGAAGTCACAGTGACTAAAATGTGAAGTCGTTATGGCCGTTTTAGAGCTTGTTTGTGACGTCACATTGTGACCACTTTGTGACGTCACAATCTGACCAATTTGTGAAAAGTGTGTCATTTGTGACGATTTTGTCATTAACATTGTGACGAAATTGTGACGAAAGTGACAATGCTTTCAAGTCACATTGTGACTAAATTGTGAAATACAGGGTGAGTCCAAAATCATGGAACAAACTTTGAGGAGGCGGTAGGACTCACTATAACAAATAATGATGGCACAGAAATATATGACCGGAAGTGACCCGTCAAGACGCTACACTAGTCACCAAAAAAAGACCCGGATTATAATGTTAAGTCTATGGGGGGGGGCGTTGTTTTCAAATATCTTGCTCAAATTTCAATATTTTACATGATATTTTTTCCATAGGATAGCTGAGGACGATCTACAAATACCGGGCTAATTTTTACTTTTTCGATTTTGGTTATATTTTTTTTATATTACAATAGTTTCAGTTTTAGAACCGGTTTAAACTGGTTCTGGAAGTTAAAATATTTTTCTTTTAATCTGTAACTAAAATCAAAAAAGTAAAAACCAGCCCAGTTGCAGGTCGTCCTCAGCTATCCTATGGAAAAAAAAATATGCGAAAATATTAAAATTTTAGCGAGATATTTGAAAATAGCGCTCCCATAGACTTAACATTATAATCCGTGTCTTTTGCAGTGACTAGCGTGGCGTTTTAATGCGTCAATTTCAGTCATACATTTCTATGCCATAATTATTTATTATAGTGAGCTCTACCACCTCCCTTAAAGTTTGTCCCATTGTTTTAGACTCACGCTGCAGATCATTTGTGACAAAACTTTCGTTAACACTGTGATGATTCTGTGACGATTTAACTTTTCTTAACGATTCTTTAACAATTTAAAAGAAACAGGATCTGATGAAATTATAACTCCATGCCATGTTCCTGTTAAAATAGGGTTTGAGTCATAAAATCATATATTGACAATTTATGAACAAATACTGTATAATATATAAAAATAGTTACCTGAAGTAAGGAGACTTTCTTCTAAATTAAAGTTAAAAATTCGATTTACCTCACATGCCTTACAACTCTGGTGTTGTTTTTAAAATTTGAAAAATAGTACCTTTCAAAAATATTGATATATTTTTCCCCACATGCTGAAAATTGCATAGCTTCAATTTTATTTTTAACTGACACACATTTTGTAGTATGTTGTTCAAACTGTTTAATCTTTTTGAACTTTTTTTTTAAAAACTTTTACTCGCTTTAATATCCACAAATCCCAGCACATATCTAAAACTGTACAGCTTGCCAATATTTCTGACCAATAATCCTGATGTCTATAAATATATAGGGTGGATGCTCCAGTTTTGGCTACATTAAGAGAAAAGTTTAAATGGAAATTTTATAGTTTTAGACTGAATAAAGCATATTAAATTGCAATAACAGCATTCTTTAGTAAATTTAGTTGTATTTCTGTTAATTATAATAACTTTCTATCAAATATTTTAGATTGTGCGTAACAACTCGTTAAGTAATTTCTTTCAATTTGCACCAGTTTTGGCCACCCCTGCACCAATTTTGGCCACCCCTGCACCAACTTTGGCCACCCTAATATCTTGTAATTTTGCAAACATTTTAACTGATAATAAATAAAAATAAAGCATTTTTGAGCAAAATCTGTTTTACCACACACATATTTGTTTGCTGTATAAAAAAGATTTGCATTTTTTTTAAATGAAATCATAAAAACATCAAATAAAATATACTAAATCTGATTTTAACTGAACACTTAAATTTAAAAACAAAAATTATATTTAATTCATAAAAAAGACTTATAGGACATAAAAAGGTTATTTTAACATTTTGCATATTCTCATTTATATATATCATATGTTATACTATACCAATATTTACAGTTATATGACTAGAATCTTGAAATTATTCCATTTTTTCATGAAATAGTATTTTGACAATCTCTAAAATCCATTTTTTTCAACTGATTTTTAACTTTAATTCCTCGTACTTAGCTGCCTGTCAGCCTAATCATTTGGAATTATTTTTCTTCAAACCTTAGATTTCCTTGTGTAAACATGGGCTAGGATCTTAGAAAGACCTTCACAGATTGCATCCCTCTTCTCTTCGGCCCATATCTCTCATATAAGATAATTGGCCATCATAAATAGCACAACCCCATTACTTGAGATTCAAAAATAGTAAAAACTGGTCTCCATTCTGTAAACTTGTGTTGCAAGGTAGAACGAGATGCTACAAAACTTAACCATCTTGAAAAGCTGACAATGAATTTTGAAAAGCCATAATTTTACTTCCTATCTTATAACAGTGTTTAATCTAGACCATTTTTAAGAGTACAGAATTGTCTTTTTTAAACTTGTTAAAATGAATCCTATTTATAGTGTAAAGATTTTCACATTATTTGTTATTTCTAAATTCATGTGCTTGAAATTTTGCAAAAGTTATGCAACTTCCTCATTTTGTTTTGAAAAAAATACAAGAAACCACTAAATCATGCTGTAATTTTATTGAACTTTTAAATTTATAAGTCATAAAACATTTCTAAATACATTGCTGAAATTTTCACTATAATTAGTCTTGTAGCCAAAAGTGGACCAAAATGTTGTGCCCTTTTTGGCCACACAATGGCCATAACTGGTACACATAGCAAATTTTAAGTACCAGTTTAGGCCACCCCTACTTTAAGCTGTAAAAATAATTAATTTAGATATGAAATTACAACAGAGAGAAAGCCTACTTCATAAAGCTTCATAGCAATTTGTTTCAGAACAAATAAAGTTCGATAAATGCCTAATATTGAAAGATTATGAAAACTGTTATCTAAGCAAAAACTTTAATGTATGTGAGTGCACACTATAGTTTTACACTTTTTTTTTTTTTTTCAAGTCATTTTTTATCAAAAAATAAACAAATGGGATTGGAAATGATAAAAGAGTGTTAGATTAAAGAGTAAGAATTAATATAATTTGTTAAAATCAATTTACAGCCTAAATAGAGGGTTAAATCATTACAGTGTGGCCAAAACTTGTGCAGTTGCCAAAACTGGGGCATCCACCCTATATCTTTTAATTATCTTTTGTTGTAATTTTCCAACTGATTGAAAAAGTGTCCAGATCAGGATTCGAACTAAGCAGTCTTTCGCGCAAATTGTCAATATTTTGTCGACTGAACTATCCTGGAAGAATCTGACGCACACAATTCACACAGTGAATACGAACGCATACTTATTATTATTATACATAACCCTATGTAATAATACTTTAATTTTTTTTCAAACTACCCATATGATAAATGCATACTATTCGTGTGAGTATATAATGATATTTCTCCTGATCAATTGTGCTTGCTAAGTTGCTCTGTTGGAAGAGCATTGGCAGCATACATCGAGGGTCTCTAGTTCGAATCCTAACCTAAACACTTTTTTACTCATTTTGGAAAATTAATATTCGTTTGATTAATTTACCAATTAAAATCTTTCTGTTAAATATAATATAGAATTATCTTTTGATAAAACTACGTGAAGTTTATGCGCAATATTCGTAATATACAGATTTTATTTGAAAATGGAGTACAAATGAAGATGAGGCAATTAGTTCTAGTATTACGCTTAGTTATTATCTTACTATAGTGGCCTGTGCGCATGTATGATTACACCATGGTTTAAATTCGTAGTTAAACTCATTTATATATATATTGTATATGTCATATAATATAGATGTGCCGGTAAAGGACATCCTTAAGGATTTTTTTTTTAAAGTTTCCTTATTAATAGTTATAATTATTAGATTTCATTTTTTTTGTATTAGATGAATCTATTAATAATATTTAAGTATTCTCAGTCTCACTTCCCAATATTAGACAAAATTTTATTGAAAATAATAGAAATACATCAAACACTAAAAATTTCAGCAATGTACATCCCACAAAAGTGTGCATGTAATTGTTTTTATGACTATTTAGAACCAGGATTTAATGAACACATACTAATGAAACAAAATTGTTATTTTCAACACAATTTAACAATTAAGATATCAAAAATTAATAAAATAATGCGATAATTACTCATTTTTTAAAATCAATAATTGTTATTACCACAAAATCAATATCTTAATTATTTTAGATACCGGGTGTCCCAAAAATGACTGATGGATTTTAAAATTCAATAACTTGCAAACGGTGACAGCTATTAAAAATTTTTTTGCAGGAGGGCTATGTACAATGTCAGGAGTTTTTTTTACCGCAATTCTTGATTTTAGTTCGAATTTCAAACAACAGATGGCGCTGATGGCGGTTGGCGGCCAGTCGACGCCGAGACTTACTTCATTCAGCTTTGACACAAAAGAAGGAGATTAAGGGTATGGAGTACGTCTCTTTCTACAGTACAGTCTTGCTCTCAGGCCCCGATTCTGGACTCATTCGATATGATTTCAATAATAATAAATAATCAATGATATGATTTCAATAATAACAAAATAAATGTGAGTTAATTAAAATTTATTTTCCCGGATTGAATTACTTGTTATGGCATGATTTAAGGAATATTTTAGGCACCATATTTTAAAACTACACTGTTAAAAATTTAAAACCTTTGTTGCATCGTCATTTCTCCACTTTTATAGAAAGAGATTACTTCACTGTATTATGGAGCATTCTCATTGCTCAAAATAAGGGATATTCTAAAATAGCAGTGGAGTGACGATGCAGCAAAAGTTTCCAAATTTTAACAGTGTAAGTAAAGATATCTTGCTCTTACACTGTAAAAATCAGCTGCATTTTGATGTATACGCACTTCGCTTGTATAGAAACGGTTACTTGATTGTATTATGAAGATGAAGCATTGTTATTGGTCGGAAAAGAGATATTATATACAAGCGGCGGAGTGCGTATGAAGCAAAATGCAGCAGATTTTTAACACTGTGGGGCCCGATTCTGAACTCATTCGATATGATTTCAATGGAATGCTTTGTTTCCATGGAAATAACAGATTGTTCGATAGTGGTATACGCCCACTGGCTCCATTGTACACACTCTTTGTGTGGAGCTCCTGGTTGTACTTCTCTTGTGTTGTAATATTTCTTTGTGTGCTATCTCGTCCCTGTATATTGACGAAGGCTTATAAGCAGGCTTCATGTCGAGCACACAAGTCAGATGTATGTTGTTCAATAAACAAACCAAGGCTACCTTATCATAATATCAAGGCTTGTCATTCGCCAAGTTTCCTTTGACCGCAGTACAGGGGGCGCTGAAACCAATGATTTTCCCGTTGGTAGCGCCATCTAATGTGAGAAACTGAAATATTTTCCATTGTTTCCTATGGGATTATTAGCAGTAGTATGCACCAGGTGGCGTTACTTATGAGACAAAGTCATATAATAAGTTGGCAATTATAGGGACAATTTCAACAATAGATTTTCTCCTGAATGCGAGGCCTTGATATTATAATAAGGGGGCCTTGAAACAAACAAACAATAGTGGAATACAGCGTTAAGAAGTGAGCATAAATTTCGCAAGCAGTATTCAAGTTTGCAGAAGATTTTCCTTTAGGAAGTTTTCTTTTCCCGTATAAAATAACTTTTTATGGCACGATTTAAAGAATATTTTATGAATCATATTTTAAAACTAGATAAAGAGATTTCTTTAATTTGATAATTTTTGCTATATTTTAAGAAATTTTAGATCGATTTAGATTGTTATATTCATGCTCAATTTTGAATAATGTATTTTTCTATAGAAGAATTTCCATGACAACAACACATTCCATTGAAATCATATCGAATGAGTTCAGAATCGGGCCCCACAGTGTTAAAAATTTGCTTCATTTTGCTTCATACGCACTCCGCCGCTTGTATATAATATATCTTTTCCGACCAATAACAATGCTTCATAACACAATCAAGTAACCGTTTCTATACAAGCTTTGTGCGTATATAACAAAATGCAGCAGATTTTTATAGTGTAAGAGCAAGATTGTAGCAAGATATCTTCACCTACACTGTTAAAAATTGGAAACTTTTGCTGCATCGCCACTCCACTGCTATTATAGAATATCTCTATTTTGACGAATGAGAATGCTTCATAATACAGTGAAGTAATCTCTTTCTATAAAAGTGGAGAAGTGACGATGCAGCAAAGGTTTCAAATTTTTAACAGTGTAGTTTTAAAATACGGTGCCTAAAATATTCCTTAAATCATGCCATAAAAAGTAATTGAATCCGGGAAAATAAATTTTAATTAACTCATATTTATTTTATTTTTTCTATTTTAATGCAACGATAGACTAATCCTATTGAAAAGGGCTAAACAAGGCAACTTATAATATTTGTTTTTGGTAGTTATTTTACACAATAGTGTACTATCAACAGTTTTCATGATTATTTTTTGAACATTCATAAAAATCTACTGACGAATTTTCTTAAAAAATCTAAAATTTCTTAAGAATATAACAAAAATCATCAAATTGAAAAAGTCTCTTTATCTAGTTTTAAAATATGATGCATAATATATTCTTTAAATCGTGCCATAAAAAAGTAATTTAATCCGAGAAAATAAAACTTCCTAAACAAAAATCTTCTGCAAACTCAAATACTGCTTCCGAAATTTATGCCCACTTCTAAACGCTGTATTCCACTATCGAACAATCTGTTATTTCCATGGCAACAACGCATTCCATTGAAATCATATCGAATGAGTCCAGAATAGGGGCCTGAGAGCAAGACTGTACTGTAGAAAGAGACCTACTCCATAACCTTAATCTCCTTCTTTTGTGTCAAAGCTGAATGAAGTAAGTCTCGGCGTCGACTGGCCGCCAACCGCCATCAGAGCCATCTGTTGTTTGAAATTCGAACTAAAATCAAGAATTGCGGTAAAAAAACTCCTGACATTGTACATAGCCCTCCTGCAAAAATTTTTTTAATAGCTGTCACCGTTTGCAAGTTATTGAATTTTAAGATCCATCAGTCATTTTTGGGACACCCGGTACATGGTTTAAAATAATAAATGTCATGGAATTACAGTTATCAAATTTTTGGGATTATGAGAAATTCAGAAAGGTAATAAAAAAGTTTAAAAAAATTGTTTTTGCAATATTAGTGCATAAATTAGTATATTTATCACTATTTTCAACAATTAAACAACCCCAAACTCCTTTATATATTAATTATAACGTTAACTTTTGATTATGTATACATTTTTTAATTTATTAAAATGTGATTTTAACCATGTATTTAAAAAAATGTGATTAAAGTGCATTTTAAAAATAATTTATTATTAACTATTTTCAAATCGTTGACATGCTGTTCCGTACTTCAACAAAATAAATGTTAAATTTATTGAATTTACTAAGGTAAGTGAATTCAAAAAAGTTAAATTAATATGATACTTATTCCTTTTATAACATGTTTATTACGAAATTAACAGAAATCATTAAAAAAAAAAGGCAAAAAAAAAAAATAAAATTTTCTTACCTCTTTCTTATCGCATTATCCTCTAATTCCAGTGTGATAATCCAAATAGGGAAGATAATTTTGAAGTCGGAATGTCCGAATGAAGTACAATGACATTGGCGCGCTCATTTTAACTAAACGCCACTGACATTGTATTTTTTCGGACCGACATTTTATATAAAATGTCACCTGATAGCATTTCTGCATAACGTTTTAAAATTTTTCAACTTATGTACTAAATATACACACATAACACCATAACAAAGCTACTAGAGCAGCTGCCTAATATTCTAAAGAATAAATACACTAGTGTCAACTATTCTGGTCGTTGCCAAACGATATTTTTTAAGCAGGTGATTTTTTGTTATTATTGGTTGTTTGAGCTTCGAAGATATGTAAGGTGAATGCGCATGCGCATTAGTTTTATGAGAGTATCCCTAATTAAAATTTTGAGTTTAAATTTTTTTTTCACGCATTTCTATTTTACTTTCAATTAGTTTCGAAATACAGTGGAACTTTCATTTAACGAAGCTCATATTTCATGAAATTATCTATTTTTTTTTAATTTTCTGTTGAACCTTCATTTAGAACGCAATTAACATTTAAATTAATATTCATATTAAAAAAATTCTACTTAGCAAAATTTGTTGCACTTCCGTGCGTGCACAATATTCAAAAGGATAGTTTGCTGTTAAGATTGATTGGTGAATATATTTCAGCGGATTGTATGAATTGAAATTATGTATTTATTTTATCTTTTAAATAAAAAGGAAAAAATGCGAAAATTTTTCGATTTATTAAGAAAGGGATTCTAGTTCCACGAAAATATTATAGGTCCATTTTCTGAATACTTAAAAAAAATGCGAAAGTTTTTATGAGTGTATCTTTCATAAGAGTTCACCACAAAGTAATATTCCGATTCTTTTTAATTTTTCGATTTGAAATACAAAAGAAAACGAGAAATAGAACGCTGCGATTCAGTTTTTGTTTCCTTTCCTTTATTACGTGGTTTTTTAGATATTCTGAATTATATTATTATATTTTAGATTAATGAATTTTTTCTTATGTGGTTATATTACATAACAAAAATTACTATCCAAATTAAAACACAGTTTTATAATATTTCCATTTTTCTTTGTAGTTTGCTATACAAATTTCATGAATTTTCGTGGATTTCTATTGAACGATATTTTTTTCATAACGAAGCATTTAAGTGTAACGAGAAATTTCCTTAAATGGAAGTTTCACTGATAGGTTCATTGCTGGGTGCTTAGTTTCATATGATGGGAGGTTTATCTCACATATGTGATATGACGTACACGTTACATGCAGTGCATGTAACGTGTGACATAACAGCGATTGCACAATATTCTTATGAAATGCCAGAAAACACTTTTTTTACCAGTAAATAACATGGTTTGAAGAATTTTTGTAATTTTCTAAAGTTTTCTAAGAAAGTCACATCTGAGACACAATGTGACGTCACTGAGTGGTGGTAATTTGGTCACAGATGTGATGTGACCACAGTGACTCGCAGTGACGTCATTGTGACCATGCATGCTATGAGGGAACTTTTGAAGAATTTTTGTATATATTTTTTAATTTTCTAAGAAGATCACATTTCAGTCACAATGTGACGTCACTGAGGGGTGGCATTTTGGTCCCAGATGTGACGTCACATTTCAGTCACAATGTGACGTCACTGAGGGGTGGTATTTTGGTCACAGGTGTGACGTCACATTTCAGTCACAATGTGACGTCACTGAGCGGTGGCATTTTGGTCACAGATGTGACGTGACCACAGTGACGTCACTGTGACCATGCATGCTATGTGGGTAGTGATACTTATTATCTTCTAAACTCAAATATTTCATATTTGTCATATTTGTCAAATTATTTCATAATTAAATTTGTATCTTGACATTTATTTTTAAAACAGTAACGAAAATTGCTCTTAACAGTTTAAAAAATTAATATTGGTTTTATTTATTTATTTATTTATTATTAAAACAATAATTATTGCATTTCATTTTTGCGTCGAAAAATATGAATTAATATTTGTGGGGATACGCTTTTGTAAAAAAGGACATAGAATTTTAAATGTCCAAATCCCGGGGGACTAAGATTTTTCAAATTCAGCGGCATCACTGGCCCTTACTACTATTGCGTCTGTATCGAATGCGCGCCTGCTAGTTGTCTTCTCATTCACACACTTAGGATTGTTCGTTCTCAAACCTTACATTAAGGTAGATAAGTCTTGATAGGTAAAGTTTGCGATAGTCAAATTTTCTGTACATGACACGATGCCTTCTGATAAAAAAAAAAAAAAAAAAAAAAAAAAAAAACCATGCATTAAAAACGTAAATAAATAAATAAAAAATTGGCTAAAAGAGAAAAAAAATAAGAAAAATAATTTGGTTTTTCTAACCAGGGATTATTCTGTTCTCCAATTCTCAAAAATTCAAGACATTCTGTTCCGAAAATTAAAAAAAAAGGTCATCAATCAGAAAGTTCAGTTATAAAAAGCCTAAGGAATTTCAGCAAATGGTTGCCGAACATTTTTGTCAATAATTTTCGGGAAAAAAAACGCGAATTTCGTCAAATAATCGAGGGAAATGGCGTATTTCATTATAGAATCGAGGGAAAAAGCTTATGAATCGCAACAAAAATGGTAATTTTGTAAAAGGATCATGGAAGCAAGCGTTAATTGCACCAAAATATAGCAGACGAAAGCATGAATTTTATCAAAGTACCTAGGAAAAATGCGCATTTCGTCAAAGAATCACAGAAACGATGCTAATAAGAATCGAAAAAACTTCGAGTTTCGTACAGGAACCATCGTAAGGACGCGAATTTTGTCAAAGGGCCGTGGAAAAAACGAGAAATTTGTTATGATCGCTACAAAAAGCGAATATTGTCAAATGACCGCAGAAAAAAATGAGTTTTTTTTTTCCAAAGGGCCTTTGAAGGAACGCGAATTTTATTAAAGTACAACAGACAAAAATGCGAATTTCATCAAAGGGCTGCGGAAAAAACGGGGGGCGCTGATTAAGGTCCCACTGATTAAGCTCCCGGTACGTCATTTTTACGTCACAAGAAAGGGGGATATAAATCCTGTGCTTGAGCATTTCACTTTTCACGAAATCCTGATTAATGTCCCACTGATATACATCCCGCTATCAGAACGGGACCTAAATCCAGTCACAGAGAATTTTACTTTCGTTCAGACCCTGATTAAGGTCCCACTGATAAAGATCCCGTATACGTCATTTTGACGTCACAAGAAAGTGGGATATAAATCCAGTGCTTGTGCATTTCACTTTTCAAGAAATCCTGATTAACGTCCCACTGATATATATCCCGCTATCAGAACGGGACATAAATCCAGTCACAGAGAATTTTACTTTGGTTGCGACCCTGATTAAGGTCCCACTGATTAAGATCCCGTGTACGTCATTTTGCTGAGGTGTTTTCCCGATGTTGTTTTCAAGATTGGCCGAACTATTAATCACTGTCATTCGTATCTATTAATTAAGTATTTCCGTTAGAAAAAGACGTAAAACGTTTTCTACTTACTTTAAGATTAAAAAAAAATACAAAGCCGGCCATTTTGTTTCTCTTTGAAACAAACATAACTACTCCAAATTCAACCCCAAACTAGAAATCCATTAGTGAATGTCTTCAAGGAGTCATATTACTCAGTAAGTGTGAGGTGTCAACAAAACGCTAATCTGTTTCTTCCGCGTATTCACGTTTCTCGTTTCCCTTTTTTCCCAGTTAAAAAGATTTATTCAGAATATTTTTAACTATTTACATGACGAATAAAAAAAGCAAAAATTGTTTTTATTATTGTTTTTTAAATAAAATATTTTTCAGATTATTATTATTATTATTATTATTATTATTATTATTATTATTATTATTTTTTTTTTTTTTTTTTTTTTTTTTTTTTTACCATTTATATACACATTTATCTCATATATACATCTGTGAATACTGTTACAGTTATTGATAAATTTATTACACATTGAGTTACAATTGATTGAAAATCAACTTTGAGACTATTTTATGAAAAGTAATTTGTCTTTTTAGACAAAAGAAAAAAAAATGCATTGGACTTATTGATATGCGAATAAAAATTTTGCACAAATTTCATAAATTTACAAATAAGCACAACTTGTTTCATTGTATTAGAAAGCAGCAACTATGTATTTGTGAGCAGCTTTATATTTAAATTTAAGAGGTTTTTTTAGTGACTTACTTCACTTTGAATCTTAATTTAAGGCATTTCACAAATAATCTACTATTTTCAAAGAATTGAAAACGGCGAAAAAAAAAAAAAAAAAAAAAAAAAAAAAAAAAGAAAGAAAGAAAGAATTTTTTTCTAAATAAACGATTAAGGGTGTATTTCGATTCAAACTGATCATATTTTCCGATTTATTTTTAAATTCCTTTTTGCGCTCATATGCATCGAATTTGTAAAAAGTCTTATTTAGAAAATACATAAGGTGCCGTGATTGTCGATTCTTTGATGCATGCAAAACATATTTAAAAAAAAAAAAAAAAAAGCAATCAAAACGGCATTTTGAATTGATTTTTCCGAAGCGGGAGATCTGTGAACGAAAAAAGGGTCATACTGAGAAGATAATTGTTTTTAAATCAAATTCTAATAAATGGAGCTAAAAAGGAAATCACACGGCACCTCATACATGTCTTCAAAAATTCCTTCTGAAAAGTTTCATGTTTCTACTTTTAAAAATGTGTCTGAAATTGTATCAGAAAATTTCGAGCTCTTGAAGGTGGAAAAGCGTTTTTTCGAATGCACCCAAGAGCGAGTATTACTCGCGCTCAGAGTGTTCCGTACAATAAATATACGTATTATTATTTTTAAAAATAGTTTCTGAAAGAATAATAAGTGAAATAAAATGAATATTGCCCAGTTAAACTGATGGCATTGAGCTCACAGGCTACGCATATTAATAGTATATTTAAGCCTTATATTCTCAAGGGTTAATTCCGTTCGAAAAACAAATTAAGGGAGGGGAGGGCAGCTCCCTCCATTTCCCCGTTTTATACTTAATCATTGAACCCCTTAAACTAATGAGGGATATGATTTATCATATAAAAATTTTGAACAAAAATTGATAATTCTGCATGAAAAACACATTTATATCAATTAAGGGGAGGGGCATGAGCTCCCCGTTCCCCCTCTTTATACTTATCCAATGAATACCTAATACTAATCACGAAAGTGCCTCATCAGAATGATCCTACATCTAAATTTTGAATGAAAACTGATAATTCTGCATGAAAAACCCATTTATATAAATTAAGGGGAGGGGTATTAGCCCCCGTTCCCCCTGTTATACATTTCGAATGAACTCCAAAAACTAATAAGGGAAGCGCCTTATCAGAATATACATATATCCAAAATTTTAAGTGAATCGGATATTTTTATCATGAGTTATCGAGTTACGCACATACAGAACCGACGGGCACATAAGCTCCCAGACTTTGATAGCCTGTGAGTTAAAAAACTATAAAATGTAGAGTGTGGTATAGCTGTATATACACTATATGTCCAATGATGATCGGTCAGTTGGGATTTTAAACGTTTTGTTAAATATTTAAGGAAATACTCGAGGAATTATCCTGAAACTTCACGTTTGCAAACAGAATAGTATAGGTTATATATTTTAGCGGTGAACAAATTGGAATATATATATATATATATATATATATAAAGCTATATATATATGTATATATATATATATATATCTTTTGGATAACCTTGTAAAAACTAATGTAGAAAAAGCATTCAAACTGTAGAGCATGATTACAAAGTTTATTGGAAGTAAACTCTTTTCATTTTTATGAGGATAGCATCATGTACACTTGTAGAGAAATTAAAGTTTTTTATAAAACCAGTACCAAATTTCAGGGTATTATGTTCAATAATGCTTTTTCATAATTTCTAAAAAGAACACATATTTGTAATAAAAACTCTGCAAATTATAAGCAAAAAGCTTGGCAAAATTTGAGACTGTTTCTATTAAAAAAAAAAAAAAAAAAAAAAAAAAAAAACATTTCTTTATTAATATAATGCTATCTTCACAAAAATGAACACATTCATGTTTTTGCAGTTTGAAAGCTTTTGCTACGTTAGTTTCTGCAGTGTTATCTTAAAGGTATTCGTTCTTTTTCTGTTGTTGACGGTCCCTTATAGGAGGGTTATTAAAAAAAAATCTTCGTGGAAATATATGACCTTTACTTGTCTGTTTACATACCTGGATTTTCAGACTAATTCCTTAAGTATTTTTTCCATTAACAAAACGTCTAAAATCGCAAGTGACCGATCACCATTGGTCATATAGTGTACTGCAAAAGTATGAATGTGTATAAAATAAATGAATACAAGTTCAACAAAATTCCTGTCGTGGCGGCCTATAGGCACAGGTAGATTTCGAAATTAAGTTGTCATTTCCCCAACAAAAAGTAAAATATGATTAAACTCGTTCAACAACTTTATTTGGCCGCTTTTGAAGAGTTTTTAACTACATTTATCTGTAAGAACTGGTTTTATTACAATCCACTTAAGGGAAATTCGGTTCAAAATGCACATTTTTACAGCATTTCTTGAAGTATATCCTGCTTTTACGAAAAAAATTGACCATAACGGAACATTATATAGTTCCTAAGTAAGAGAAAGTACCAATTTAAAAAGTTTGAGAACAAAACTAATTTAAAATTGAGTTAGAAAATAAGAAGTTTGTTATGAATATATCCTTAATACTTCAATCACGATCGCTTTGGGAAATTCTTTTCACAATGCCCACATTGAAAGCATATATATTTTTTAATATATTCTGTCTTTATGAAAAAATTAAACATAACAGCACATTATATAGTTCCTAAATAAGAGAAACTGTCAATTGCATATGAATTTGCGAGCTAAAATGAATTCAAAATAAGTAAGAAGATTCAGAATTTGTTATTTGAATATATCCCCAATTCTTCAATCTCGATCGCTTCGAGAAGTTCTGTTCAAAAGGCCAACTTTGACAGCACTTTTAAAAGTATATTCTGCCATTATCAAAAAATGGATGCGTTTAAGGGTGTATTTCGATTCAAACTACGTATTTCCCCATTTATTTTTGAATCCATTTTTGCTCTTAAATGCATCAAACTGGCAAAATGTCTTATTTAGAAAGTACATAGGGTGCCGTGATGGTCGATTCTTTGATAAATGTAGAAAATATTGCAAAAAAAGCAAGGGAACGAAATAAACTTTTCTACCAAAAATTGAACCGACTTGAAAAACTACTGCAAAGTGAAAAATAATTTTTTTAGATAATAGTAATAAGAAATTAAATTAAGGGCGTAGTATTTACCATGCGTATTATTATATTTATGTACATTAATTTGATTTTTTGGAGTCGGTGCCAGCCAAACCAAGTTGCATGTAATTTTCAATAGCCAAATTTAACCTTATACTTTTACTTTTTCCATTGGATACTTATTTTAACTTTGAAATTGGCTTGGCTGGCACCGACTCCAAAAAATCAAATTAATGTACATAAATATAATAATACGCATGGTAAATACTACGCTCTTAATTTAATTTCTTATTACTATTATCTAAAAAAATTATTTTTCACTTTGCAGTAGTTTTTGAAGTCGATTCAATTTTTGGTAGAAAAGTTTATTTTTCTCTTTTTAGTTAAAAGTTAACGATTTTTTTAAGTCGGTTTATAAAAATTTTAATGCGGAAAAAAATATTGTAAATTATACACGTATGTCAGGAGGGAGTTCGAACCCACGCTCTCTTTCGAGAATCAGAGCACAAATCTTGCACCTTAGACCGCCCGGTCATCTGACTGCACGATGTATAGCATTCTGACTGCACTCCACTCGTCGAGCTTAGTCAACATCCATGTTACTTTTAATTTGCTAGAAATTCCTAATTTTATTAGTTTTTGCCTAATTACTAGAAAAGTACTGAACCAATTTCGATGAAATGGAAGTGGCACCAATTCAAGTAACCTCTTTAATTTAACACAAAAACCAAATTAATCGGTTGGATAGTTTCGGTGTAATCAGTGAACATACATAAATATATATATATGTATATATATACATACACGTCGAATTGATAACCTCCTCCTTCTTTTTTGAAGTTGGTTAAAAAAAATTATAGTACGGAAAAAAATATTGTAAATTGTACATGGATTTAAATTGTGTCAGGAGGGGGTTCGAACCCGCGACCCCTTTTGAGATGAAGAGCTTAAATCTAGCACCTTAGACCGCTCCGCCTTCCTAACTGCACTCCATTTGGCGAGCTTATTCAACGCCCGTGTTACTTTTAATTTGCGAGAAATCACTAATTTTATTAATTTTTCCTTAATTACTGAAAAAGTACTGAATTAATTTCGATGAAATGGAAGTGGTACCAATTCGAGAGTAATTTCTTTCGTTTAACGCATAAACCAAATTAATTAGTTGGATAGTTTCGCAGTAATCGGTGAACATACATAGAAGAAAAATACATACGCGTCGAATTGATAACCTCTTCCTCCATTTTTGAAGTCGGTTTAAAATTATAATACGTAAAAGACTACTGTACACAGGTATGTCAGGAGGGAAGCAGGACGTTTCGGTCCCGCCATTTCGGTCCCGCCGTTTCGGTCCCGAGACATTTCGGTCCCGAGACGTTTCGGCCCCGAGACATTTCGGTCCCTGGCCATTTCGGTCCCGAGACATTTCGGTCCCGAGACATTTCGGTTCCGAGACATTTCGGTCCTCAGACATTTCGGTCCCTTCTCCAGCAAGCTGAAATTTTGTGCACGGGAAATATCTGACATAATTTTATAGGGAACATTTTAGAGTGTTGAATTCAGGGGCGGGTCATTCCCCCCAGAGCTATCAATGCCCCCCCCCGGAAATTTTGAGATTTTGGGTTTTCAGTGGTAAAAAAGTATAATCCCCCGGAGCCACAGAAGTCCCTCCCGGAGAAAAGTGTCTGAATTCAACACTGGTTTTTTAACTGAAAGCCACATAAAGTTTTAGTGTAATGCGATTAATTAGAAGTAACAAGTACCCAAACACCACTTACACGTACAACTCGGATCCAAACTCAAACATATTGCAGCGGATCCAAACGCCATGCAAATTTCATATGACAGAAGTAATTGTTTTCAGGAGTGAGGGGAGGATTGTTCTGTGGATTTATATAGAAGTTCCTCAATCATGAAGATTTGGTAATTTAAAAACACGTATAAGTAGAATTTAATTTGCTTAAGCAAATGTCCATGGCCTACACATTTTCAGTTGCATATAATTTGTACAATATGTGTTTAATAATGAAAAAAAAAATCTGCAAATAGTTTTAGAAATCTTTATTTCATCCTATTATTTAACGGCACATCATTTTTAGATTATGGCATTTTACATTTTTTTAGGGGTTTTTAACATGGAATTGTGATAAAGCCACATTATTTTTTAAGTTCTGCATCGGGATTGACTAAAACATTTTATTTTTTAAATAATTATTTTATTTCGCTAGTAAAAAAAAAAAAACTATTTAAAAGTTTGCGTTAATCTTTTTACATATAACAATTATTGCTACGAAATAACTTTTTACGTGTAACAACCTTTTTACATATAACAATGCAGGAATTACAAATCCTTTTTAATACATTAAACACTTTTTATGCTAATTACATTCAAAAACTACGAGCGAAATAAACACAAGTCAAATCTGGGAGGTCCGTCCGCATTTGAACTCCAGAGTAAACAGGACATTGTATTATAGAATGAGGGATTTCATATGACAAGTATATAAAGATCAAGATAAATAGAATAAAGCTAACTACCTAGCTTTTCTAGCTATCTTGTATAAAGATGACTATTTGTTCAGATGGGCGTTGACACTTGATTGACATGCAGAATTTTTGCTTAAAAGAGGTTAATAGTAGTACTTAGCTGGTACTTATATGCATATATTTCAAATTTTATAGGAACACCAACATAAAAAATTATAAGTGTTTAAATATTCCCGGCACGCGGTTTTGATTTGTTTCTTACTTAATGTTATACATTATTTTATTAAATGATTAACATAATCTTAGAAAATTTTAAAGCATTAATAATTATGCTGTTAAATTAAAAAATTTTTTTAATTAAATTATTTTTATCAAACTTATTTATTAATAAGAATTCAAAATTATTTTAACTATTAATTGTTTAAGTGACTTATTTATCAATTATTTGTTTAAAATCTAGTTTATAGCTCTTATTATAGCAAAAATGAAAAAACATATTTTTTAAATTTCAGCTACTATAATGTTATCAAGTTCATTAGGATATATAAAAGTTATAAGGATTCTCAAAATAAATATGTTATTTATTCATTTATTGGTTAGTTTATGATATTTTTCTTACTCTTTAAAAATAGATAATTAATATATGATTGCTTTTTGCGAACTGTAAACTATAACTTTGTTTCAGAAAATTTAAATCTGCATCTGGATAATAATGTTACCTAACACTGTTAAGAAATATTTTTACGCATTGTTATAGTGTTGCATTATTATGTTTAATTAATTATTACGTTACGTTACTGATTTTTCAATAATAATAATAATAATTTCCTTTTTCGAAATAAACAATAATTTTTGAATAAAAACTTATGGTGATGAATAATTGCTATAAATTAAATCTCAAAACAGTTAGTGATTTTAAAATTAAATTAAAATTAATATTTTATTAAATATATGTATTTTTAATTTAATGAATCTTTATTTAATTAAATTGATAAAATTATTAATACGCATTTCGAATTTTACTTTAAATAAACTCAATAAATAATCTGTTTTATATTCAATTTATCATTATGTTTCGTAGTAGTTATAAACTGAAACTTATTGTTTACCTGTTTATTTATTTTATATTTAAAGTTACTGAAATTTAAAACTATTAATTCAATCAATAATAAAATTAAAATAAGAATTGTCAATTTTTTTTTCTGTGAAAGTGGGAGCGAAAAGGTAATGCAAATAGATAAATAAATAAATAAATAAATAAATAAATAAACGATAAATTAAAAAAGCTTAGTTTTGTCAGTTAAAATTTACATTATTATATAAAATTGAAAAATAATCATTTTATTACAAAGAAATAAGCCCACTTTCAATAAAATTAATTCACAAAAATTGTCTTCATAAAGTGAGAAAACTGTGAAGAAAAAAAAAAAAATTACAACCAATAATTATTACATAAAAAAGGTCGTTGGAGCATTTTTATTTTTTAAACAAAAAATTTTCGTAGCACGCCTAGTTAGGAAATCACTAATTTAAAGATTCTAAGAAAGTGTGCTAAAACAATCAATAAAATATGTATTTTAGTTTTTTGTATAGATAAAATACCTAATACAAAGAATATATGATAAAACTTAAAATATTCATTATGTTAAATAATAATAATAAAGACAGTTTAAAATTATATAACATTATTTAGTCAAATTTTCAAATTGCTGTGATTTTATTATCACGAGTTACAATAGATTAAACTTATTGGACTATTATATTCAGCTTTGTATAAAATTTGAGGGAAGGGGGGCAGGAGAATAAAAATATTAAAAAAAGCCAGAACAATGTTGAGCTTACAGCGTTTAGTAGGCCTTCATCAATCAGAAACCAAGTTATAAGGTGGCCGGTAAAGAAATAGCAAGGGACCGAAATGGCCAGGGACCGAAATGGCAAGGGACCGAAATGTCTCGGGACCGAAATGGCCAGGGACCGAAATGTCTCGGGACCGAAATGTCTCGGGACCGAAATGGCCAGGGACCGAAATGTCTCGGGACCGAAATGTCTCGGGACCAAAATGTCTCGGGACCGAAATGGCCAGGGACCGAAATGTCTCGGGACCGAAACGGCGGGACCGAAATGTCGTGTACCCTGTCAGGAGTAGGGTTCGAACCCTCGCTTTCAATCGAGAACAAGAGTTTAAATCGGGAGCCTTAGACCTCTCGGCCATCCTGACTGTATTCCGACTTCTGCGAAATTCTTCAACGTCGATTTTACTTTTAATTTGCGAGAAATCGCTAATATTATTAGTTTTTACCTAATTACTAAAAAAGTACTTAACCAATTTCTATGAAATGGAAGTGGCACCAATATTAGAGTAACATCTTTCATTTAACACAAATACTAGTTTAATTGATTGGATAGTTTCGGTGTAATCGGTGAACATGCATAAAAAAAATACGTACACGTCGAATTGATGATAACCCCCTTTGTAAGGGTGTTTGGTAGTTGCAGATATTTGTTAGGACATTTAGAAGAACGAAATGAAGTATAGTAGTCCAGGTTCGGATGTACGAAAAAAACCCCACAATGATTGCTAAGTTACACTTTATTTAGACATGTATTACTAGGGGGGTACACTTACAGTACTCGGAGAAAATCTCCGAACAGTTTTTAGCAACTTCACTAGACAAGAGCAGTGAGTCCAGTGAATTCGTACATAGCAACAAACCGCTACTTTTGGCATGATAGAAAATCGCCAACATACACAAGTTCGCCCATGCACAATGGATAGTATACGCCAAATAACAGTTAAAATGCAGCCAGCAAGATCAGAATTCAATTTGGTTTCCCAGCTGGGATGGGAAATGAAAGGTTGCCAAACGATAAAATGTTACACGTGTTGTTATGTCTAACAAAGAAGCACACCGAAGGGACATCAGATTTTACTGCGCAGATGTTAAATTCTTTTTAGGTTTTTGTCGAGAAAGGAAAAAGAAGCGTAAGCATAAATTTTAACTGCGAAACAGAGATGATCTCCTTATAAGGTAATGCAGAATTGCTTCGATCGGAAATAGCAGACATCTGGAAATTGTTTTAAACGGTTGATTAATATGTGAGTGTATTTCTCACAGATAAAGTTAAGCAGCTGCCGATTTTCGGTTAGAGAATTAATAAGCAAGAAAAATGGAAAAGGAATGAAGGACAACTTAAAACTAATTTTGAATTGAACAGAGACGGGGGGTGTAAAGGAATAATTCAAGAAAATAACCAATATATAACGAAATAATCGTTATATATATCACCCGGTGCACCACAAAAAAAAACTTTTGCTGTCCAATGTGCATAGGCTAGCATAAAATATTATAACATAAAAACATACATAAATGCAAAAGTTTTTTTTATATGTATGTGTAGAAAGTTGACGTCATGATAATGGAGACTTTTGTATTCAAAAACAGTCAGCAGTTCTTAAGTTTCTATATTTTTTTACTATTTCTGTATATGGATCCAAGCTAGTACTGTATTTTTATATGTAGAAGTTGAGTCGACTCAGACAGTACAAAAATATTACTGCAGCTTTGATTGTTATCATGACACAAGTAAAAATTTTGAAACATATACACAAAACATGAAACTAATACTAAATGAATGTAAAATGGCAATACACAAAAATAACATAATAGCACTATATTTTTCAAAAAATTAAAAAAAGAGTAATATGATGTATATTAAAATAAAAAAATGTTTTTTGTAAAAAGTGTTTCATGCCGAAGCATAGGATGACAAAAAAAAGAGGTGCTCCAAGCACGCCCATAAAAATATGCGTCACCCTGAATCTTGTGTACAACACAAGTATTATGGCATCGGCTTAGGGCCTAGCCTTAGATGAGGAGGGAATTGTGATGCTCCCCCGAAGGCACTAGCGGTCTTCTGAAGGAGCCCACGTCGAATTACATGAAAAAAAATTGAATTGTTGTGAATTGGAATCACAATTCAAAAATTTGAATTAAAACTCCAATTCCAAAACTTTGTCTCTCAACACAATGAAGCTTGAACCCTTAGGGCATTAATTTTGAACGGGAACAAGACTTCAAAGGGAAGAATTCAAAAAGAAAAAAACAAAAAAATGTATATCATCTAACAACTAATATGGGGAGACAATCCTAGAGTGAAGAGAGACGAAAAATGTGTCACAATCGAGTGGGGTGATGAACAAGTCATATATGAAAACTGTGTTTTATTTTATTACATGAATCATTTGTTTACTTTTCTAAACTACAGTACCTGTTTATCTAACTATAATATGTTTGACTTATAGTACAGGAATTGTTAAGTGGGAGGTTAGAAACTAGAAAATTTACTAAATTAATGAGTATTGTCAAAGAAATTTTAAGTGTACTGCAAAAAGAAACAAAATAAAAAGTAAATAAAATTTAAGTGAGTATGAAGACATATCTAAGTGTTAAAGGATAACAATGATACCTAATATTGTTCCTAAGAGATCTTCAGAGCAATAGTGATGGACCAGCCATGATATTGTTAAAGATCAGTCAAAAACAACATACACACAACCATGAGCTCTTTGGTGTGATATGTGGTATCATAAAACATGACATAAAAAATAATAAATAGTGTTTTTACATTAGCTTCTGTTTCTTAGATTGTATGTATGTGGTTGATAAAACGTATTAAAGTTAGTGTTGTTTATATGACTTGATGCATCAAATAAATGTCCATAACGAGGAGGTGCTAGTAAAAGTCTATCAATATGTACCCGAAATGCTGTGTTATCAGGAGTATACAACCTTTTAATTGAGAATGACACAGGGGAATGTTTACAAGTGACAATATATGGACCAGTATACTTTGTTTTAAACTTGTCATTTGATTTTAGATATACAATATCTTTTAAGAAAATGGATCTTAATTTAGCTTTCTGACCGTAATATTTATATCTTTTATCTTGAGCAGATTTAATGTTGTTATAAGCTTTGTGATATATCTTACTCAAATCATCAAGTAATTTGTGTACTTCAATATGTTTATCAAGAAAGGGTTGGTTGCACGACTCATCAAAAGTATCAAAAATTAGAGAAAGTTCGCGTCCAAAATGAAGAAAATTAGGAGAGTACAATGTAGTTGCATGTTTGGAGCTGTTATAAAGAGATTTGTGTATAAAGACTGCATTTTCGAATGAGTGACCTTCTTTTAAAAGAATATTGACTGAATATTTGATTGATTTATTGATTCGCTCTGCTATCGCATTTGATTGTGGTCTCGAGGCAGAACTGTGTAATACCTTAATGCCCATTGTATCATTAAAAATGTTATATACCTGAGAAGTGTACTGGGGTCCTAAGTCTGATAAGACAACCGAAGGTCTCCCAAAGGTGGTTATGTAAGAGAATAAGCATTTAACAACCTTACTCGCAGATATGTCATTAAGTGGAAAGAGTTCAATATGTCTCGAAAAATGATCAGTGATAGTTAAAACATATTTTCCATTAGTAAACGGTCCAAGGAGATCAGTACTGATAGTGTGACCAGGGTACCTGGGAGTGTATGTGGGCTGCAAAGGTGCGGGTGGAGTTTGGTGATGTTTAGTTTGAAGACATTTGATACAGGATGCAACAAAGTTTAAAGTGTCTACATACATACCCTTCCAAAAATATCTACCTGACAAGAATTCATAAGTTTTATTAAAGCCAAAATGGGATAAATGTGAAATTGTTAAGACTTTGCTTTTAAGTGAATTTGGAACAATAATGTGATACGAAAAAGTGTTATTAAAAATATTTTCCTTCTTTAACATTAATACTTTCGAATCAGGATGAATGAAGTAGTTAGGAAATTTTTGAGAAGATCCTTTCTTTAAGATTTCTTTATAAACAACAGACAAAGTAGGGTCATTTTGTTGTTCAGTAGCAAATGTTTCATTCGAAATTTCTAATAAAGGGTCAGGATTTGTTTGTGTACCAGAAATAAGGCAGTTAACATGCATATTAGAATCACTCGAGCTGGAGTGTGGAGTATCACATTCTACAATAGGTAAGGGTTGAGTATCATGAATAAGTTCAGGGTTTGTAGCTAAAGTCTGTTGATTATTTTAAAAGTTACAGCGAGATAAATAGTCAGCGAGTACATTCTTTTTACCTGGAATATGTTGAAATTTGTATGTGTATTCTGAGAGATCCATGAGCCAACGAGAAATAATATTAGCCGGGTTTGTAGTTTTGTTGTACTTTTCCAGGGGTTTACTATCTGAAAGGATTACAAATTCTCTGTTGTATAAATAATATTTGAAAGCAGTAACTGATTTATGAATCGCCATGAGTTCTAATTTTAGTGCAGGGTATTTTTTTTTTGATGCTTTTAAAGATTTTGAAAAGTACGCAACAGGTAATAGTTGTTTATCATGTTCTTGTAGTAAGACGCCAGAAATAGCAATATTTGACGCATCAGTATTTAAATAGAACTTTTTGTTCCAATCAGGTAATCTAACCATGGGTGGATTAAAGAATATCTTCTGTATGGTGTCCATAATTTTTTGATGTTTACTTGTCCACTTAAATTTGGCCTTTGGAGTAGTTAAGTTTATGAGAGGTTGTACAAGTTCAGAAAAGGATGGAACAAGAGATTTGTAAAATGTAATGACGCCTATGAGTGCTTTTAATTGACGTTTAGTTGTAGATGTTGGAAAAGATGTTATTTTTACAATGTTCGACTGAACAGGAGAAATAGTTTGATTTTCTATGTGAAATCCAAGATAATCTAAACTGGTTTTGTGAAAAGTGCATTTGTTAGGGGACAGCGTTAAATTATATTTTACTAGTATTGCAAGAATTTTATCCAACTTATCACACATTTCTTGATATGAATTGGCACCAACAATAAGATCATCTTAACTGGTATAGACACCTTCTAACTGTAATTCATCAAGTAACGAGTCCATTAAAGCTTGAAAAATTGAGGCGCTAGATTTTAATCCGAATACTAATCTCTTATACCGAAAAGAACCAAACATTGTAGTGAATGTGAGCTGATTTTGAAATTTTGCAGGCAAATCAATCTGATGATATGCCTGATGAAAGTCGAGAGAAGAAAAAAAACGATATTGTGAAAGATTTGAAATAATGGTTTGAATTTTTGGAAGTGGATAGGACGAACCTTGAATTATAGTATTAACCATTCTGAGATCTAATGCGAGTCTATATTTCTGTATACCTGTACCGTCTGGTTTCTTTTTAACAAGGAGCATGGGGCAGGCCCATTCGGAACAATGACGTTCAATGATTTTGGCATCAAGCAACTGTTTGATTTGGTTTAACACATCCTTTTGCACAACTTGAGGAAGAGGGAAAGGAAGAGTCTTTATTGGGTAATCATTAATGAATTTCAAATCAGGTACAATTTTATCAGTATGACCAAGTGTGTCTAATGATTTGGAAAAGGCAGGATAATAATTAAGTAGCAATTTAGTTAGGTTCTTTGCTTCATTCGATTTTAAGTGAGTAAGATTAAAATCCTTAGCCGATAAATCCTGCTTTCTTTTTTGTAAGATTTCATTAGACGCCTGAATGAAATTTACCAAGTGCTGTTCTGAGTTATTTTGCTTGTCAGACATTTCAGAAGTATAGTCGCGAATTTCCTCAATCTCAGATAATTGACCTATTTTTGTGTGTTTAGGGAGATGAATGGTCTTTTCAGAAGTGTTTTTAAGTGTTATTGAGAAGAAATGATGTATTTGTGAAGTTTTCCTTTTTTTATTGGATGATTTATTCATTTGAATAATGGCATCATTTCCTATTAATTCTTTTGTTTGTGCCAAATATTCAAATAAATAATTTCTGTTATTGTTGATGTTATTGGAAGTGTAAACAGAGCACCATATTTGTTGTTGGGGTTCTAATATTATTTTTCGAGTTAAGAACACCGCTTGATTCATTACAACATCACTCAAAGAATTGCATGATTTTGATTGTTTCTCTCCAGAAGATTCTTTACTGGTTTTTAAAGGAACAGAGAAATTATTGTTGACATGGAGACACTTGTTAAAAGTATCGATGACAACATTGTATCTAGTTATGAAATCAAAACCTAAAATGCCTTCAAAACTGGAAGACTCGGGTATGTCAACAATATAAAAGTGGTGTGAAAACGCTTTTTGTTTTAGCTTAATGGATGTTCTGATGCAGGCGGAAAATGAGACATCAGAATTGACAGTTTTAATATTGACGTCAGTGGACAGTCTTTTATATTTTAAGACAGGTTTAAGTTGATTAAATAATTTTTGTGAAAGTAAAGATATACTACTACCAGAATCAGCCAACAAAGTAATATCATGGTTTGCTATAGTGGCTTTAACAAGAGGAAGGGATGGTGACATAGTGTTTACACTACAAATTATCTGAACATTATCACTTTCTGTTTGTGTACTGATGTTATTTGCTATCTTAATGGAGTCAAAAGTTTGGGAACCTACTGAATTAACTAGTCTCGAACTTGAAATTTTAGGTAAAACAGGGTCAAAAACAAAAGTTGCTGATGTGGAAGTATTAGACTGAGACACACCACCATCAGCATAAAAATTGTATCTCTGTTTCAGTTTTCCTGAAATTGTGGAGTGGAATTTGTGTAATTGTTTTTTCTTTGAGTATTTGCTCTTTTCCATTTAAAACAAGAGAGAGCGTCGTGATTGTTTCGGCCACATAACTGAAAAACAACTGGTTTTTTATGTGAAAACTTGTGTGGGGAATAACGTCTAGTGTAGCTCCGATTTTTGTAATTTTTTTTGAAACGTGAAACACTTGCGGAATGTTTTGGTCTAGTCTGCAGATTTTTTTGCTCAGTTTCGGTTTTAGTATCAGGAGGGGCAAAAGATAATGCATTTATTTTCTCAGAGATTTCTTTTAATTGCGATTCAATGAGATTTTCTGGTCTGTGTACCGAAGGTAAGGAATGTAAGATTTTCTCATTCCTTAAAATTTCATGAAGGGTTTGCGCTCTTTCAACTGCTGTTTTATAATCATTAATGCCTTCTTCCTGTAATTTTATTCTAATATTTGAAGGAAGGGCCCCAAGAAATTTCATAAGTTTGATAGTGTTGCGTGCATTTTCGTCATTAATATCTGCATACACTGTAGCCGCAAGAACATTTAGTCTATGGGCTAAATTTTTTATCGTCTCAGAAGGCATAAGTGCTAAACTGGACAATTCAACAGAGGCAACACATTTACTAGGGGGGGCGAAGAAAGACGCAAATTCTTTTTCCAGCAAATCGAGGTCTGTTATCTTTTGCAGGTCAGGGTTTTGGGCTAGAAATTTTTGTGCAGGCCCAACTAATTTTCCCTTTAAGATTGCAATTGTTGTTTGTGGGTTATACTTATTAATTTCCGCAAAGACTCTAACTTGATCAAAGAAAAATTTAAGTAAATCTGGATCTCCATCAAATTGAATGATATTTATCGGAATTTGTTTTGCCGCCATGATTACAGTTTTTTTTTGTTTTGTTTTGTTTTGTTTCAGCTCACAAGTTTTAGACAAATTGTTACACAGACCGAACTTATACCCTAAAGCACATTGAAAACAAGTAACTTTCCTAGCTAGTAAAAAATATGTAAACTAGCAAAATAAATAGATCTTAAAAATATACCTCACTTTAAAGATATCTTATTTGAACCTCTTATGACAATAAGGCAAAGGGAGCACATACAAAAGGTAAATCATTTAGAAAATAAATTAAATAAAAAGCAAAATAATTACACTTTGAAACATATATCTATATATTCCTTCACTTTAACAAAGTACTTACTTTATCTTTAGATAATAAAGCAAAGAAAACTCTATAGAAAACCGCAAAAACTGTTAGCAAGCAAGCAATAAAATTAAATCTTCTTCTAACTTCTTTACCCAAGGGAAAAGTTCCCTTTTCGTAACTTAAAATATTATGATTTATTTTTTTTTAGATTAAAAAGGATAATCTTATTTTAACCTTGTAATTAAAGTTCAAAACTGGTTAAAAACTCATTTAAGCATATTAGAGAATCTAAACACAAAATTAAAAAACGAAGGGGTATGGGACGTTAAATATGAAACAATAGCACATAAATGTAAATAACTGGTAAAAAACTGCATAAAATGTCACAAAAATAATAACTAGAAATGAGAACAGTTACCGTGCTTTCGCAAATTAAAAATCTTTGCAAAAACACAATAACAGGATTATATTAATGCTCTACAACAGAACATAAATTTTGACCATTGTGTCCTGAATGTGAAAGCAGAACATGAAATAAACAAAGTGGGTAGGTTGACTTACTGATTTAGTTTTAAAAATAATTAAATGATTACTAATTTACTAACACAAAAACTTAGGAAAATGGCGCAAGATCTGCTCTCACGTTCGAAATGTAGATTATTTCGAAGTTGATTTTCGTTGTTGTGCACTTTTTTCTCTTTTTTTTTTATCACTGAAGACTAGCAGAAATTTTATATTGTAAACAGGTAATTGAGTATTCACTTATCGAAGGTGGTGACACCTCTTTTAGAGAATTTTTGTAATTCTCTTATTTATTTATATATTAATTTTGTGCACTGTTAACTGATACCTACGATGAATTATTTCTGATGGATTTTCACACCTGTATAAAATTTATTTAACTTTGCCACCTGCTAGGTGGATATATTTTTCATTTGCACATCTGGATGAAATACTTGAAGACATATGTATTATATGTGGATTTTTTTTACTTTCTTTTGCCAACAACAATTAATGAATCACTATTTTGCACGATGTATGACTTTACGATGCGTAACTACACATGCACACTTATTACACACAAAAATCTTCTATGAGACTTTATGAGATTTCAGTAGAATACGTTGAGTAAACATACAACACACACTATGAATGAGTCGATGATAGCACTGTAATCACACACAAATTGCACTAATTTTAAGTAGAATTCTCTATATTTTCACACTCTCGAAGCTGTATTAAGCGAACACAATGCACTTTATCGCCCGTGAATTTTATGTATTGCATATTCTGTAATTTTGACGAAGCATACGCAGCCCTCGATGATATCTGCCGGCGATGAAAACACGTCAATCACACAGACGATGCGAGGAGATGAAAAAAAGGGGGGCGCCCAGCGCTCAGGTGACAATTGGCCGCATTTCTTTTAGCAGATGGAATATCGAGGGGAGACACTCCGAAGCACTTGAGATGGAGAGCACAGGGGAGGAAAAGGGGGTGTCCAGGAAAGGAATTTCAGGATGGGAACACCGCTTTTCTTTTCGACGTCGACCGCAGGTTAAGATAGGGACATCAATTCCGCATCTGTTGACACTTAGCAGGCAAGACTAATAGCAATTACAATTCTACCGGGGGATGCAGAGAAGAAAAAGAAGAACCGAAATGCATCACATCCGCAGGAAAGTCGCAGTTGATTGTACCCCCCTCTCTATTTTTTTTTTTTTAATGTGGGGAAAAACGAAAAAGTCAAACGGCACCAGAGATTCTGTAAGGGTGTTTGGTAGTTGCAGATATTTGTTAGGACATTTAGAAGAACGAAATGAAGTATAGTAGTCCAGGTTCGGATGTACGAAAAAAACCCCACAATGATTGCTAAGTTACACTTTATTTAGACATGTATTACTAGGGGGGTACACTTACAGTACTCGGAGAAAATCTCCGAACAGTTTTTAGCAACTTCACTAGACAAGAGCAGTGAGTCCAGTGAATTCGTACATAGCAACAAACCGCTACTTTTGGCATGATAGAAAATCGCCAACATACACAAGTTCGCCCATGCACAATGGATAGTATACGCCAAATAACAGTTAAAATGCAGCCAGCAAGATCAGAATTCAATTTGGTTTCCCAGCTGGGATGGGAAATGAAAGGTTGCCAAACGATAAAATGTTACACGTGTTGTTATGTCTAACAAAGAAGCACACCGAAGGGACATCAGATTTTACTGCGCAGATGTTAAATTCTTTTTAGGTTTTTGTCGAGAAAGGAAAAAGAAGCGTAAGCATAAATTTTAACTGCGAAACAGAGATGATCTCCTTATAAGGTAATGCAGAATTGCTTCGATCGGAAATAGCAGACATCTGGAAATTGTTTTAAAAGGTTGATTAATATGTGAGTGTATTTCTCACAGATAAAGTTAAGCAGCTGCCGATTTTCGGTTAGAGAATTAATAAGCAAGAAAAATGGAAAAGGAATGAAGGACAACTTAAAACTAATTTTGAATTGAACAGAGACGGGGGGTGTAAAGGAATAATTCAAGAAAATAACCAATATATAACGAAATAATCGTTATACCCTTCTCCTTTTTTTTAAAGTCGGTTAAAAAATATATAATACGAAAAAAAACTCTGTATATTATACACGTATGCCAGGAGTGGAGTTCGAACCCACGCTCTCTTTCGAGAACCAAAGCTTAAATCAGCCGCCTTAGACCGCTGGGCTATCCTGACTGCAATGTATTAGGCGAGCTTATTCAAGGTCATGTTATTTTCGCAAGTCTATTATTTTAGTACTCTTTCACTGATAAAGTATTCAATCGATAAAAGATCTCTGATACTTTGCGCTAACGGTTAAATACAAAATATTCTTAATAACAAAATTAGCATTTCATTTGTAAAATATGTATGTAAAAATTATAATACGGAAAAGGTTATTGTATATATGCATGTCAGGAGTGGAGTTCAAACCCACTCTCTCTCGCTTTCGAAAACCAGAGATTAAATGTGGAGCCTTATGAATCTAGGAAAAAAAGTGACCGGAAAAAAAGTTATCGGAAAAAAAGTGACCTAAATTACAAAAGCGGAAAAAAGTGACACGGAAAAAAAGTGACACGGAAAAAAAGGGACGCGGAAAAAAAGTGACAAGGATTGATTTTGGGGAATTATTATTGATTTTGGGGATTCATTGGTTAAGTATGAAAGGGGGATGGGGGGGCTCATAATTTAGGTAAATGGGTTTTTCATGCTGAATTAACTGTTTTGGTTCAATTTTTGGATATACGTTCATCCTGAAAAGACGCTTGCCTGATTAGTTTTGGGAAGGGACGATTCCCCCCCCCCCATCCGTCCTCAGTTAGATGAATGGGTTTTTATGCAGAATTATCCAACGTGTGTCAAATTTGAATATACAGGGCCTGACTAAGGCTGGGGCATGCGGGGCAATTGCCCCGGGCCCCCGGTTTGAGGGGGGGCCCCAAGGAGAGAAAAGTTTATTATTAAAAGAGGGCCAAATGATATAAAATAGCAAAATATTACCAAAATTCTTTTTTTTCAATTTTAAGGGGTCTTTTTTCTCCTACTCCCTTTGCTTCCCTGCCCCACGTTCCCTTAAAGTAATAGTTACATCATAAGAAAATTAATAGTTAAAATTATTTATCATCTGTTATTATGTATAAAGATGTGAAATATAAATACTGAAATCAGTACTTGGTACAAAATTTATGCATACATACAATAGGTTTGAATTTTAATTTTAGTCACTTGAGTATAATTCACAAACATTTTTAAGATAGAAGGGGGCCACTCTAATAATGTTTGCCCCAGGGCCCCCCACTGTCTAAGTCGGGCCCTGTGAATATAGGTTCTTTTGGATAAGGCTTATATATAGTATATAATGCATGAAGAGTTTTAATGGTTATATATAGAGGAAGAACGGGGGATAACCTTTCTTAAATTAAATTAATAACTTTTTACGCATAATTATCAGATTTGCTTAGAATTTTGGACATAGATTCATTATGATAAGACGTATCTCTGATTAGTTATGGGGTTCTTCTGCTTTTTACAAAGGGTGGGGGTGAGCAATTATCTCCCCCTTAAACTAGATAAATAGGTTTTTATGCAGAATTACCCCATATATTTCAAATTTTAAATATAGGTTCTTACTGATAAGGTGGATCCCTGAATAGTTTTAAGGATTTGATATCTAAGTATTGAAGGGGAATAGAATATAACCTACCTTAAATTACTTTTTACGCAGAATTATAGAATTTGCTACAAATTTTGGATTATAGATTCATTATGATAAGGCGTATCCCTGATTACATATGGGGTTATTTTTCTAATTAAAAATTAAGGCGGGTGATTTTCCGATCCCCTTAAATTATATAAATTGTTTTTTATGTTCACTTATCCGATATATTTCATATTTTGGATAGATGTTTTTTCTCATAAAGTTAGTCCCAGAATAATTTTAAGGGTTTAATGGCTAAGTATACTGTCAGGTTCTGAGACCACCTCTGCTAAAGATTGGAATTTCCGTTATTTCTCTATCTTAATCTCTTTTTTATTATACCGGCTGTGTACTAGAATTTTCAAGGTGACATTCTTTCTTTGCTGAAGAGAGAATTTACAGGTAATCCTCTACAGGTGGTGAGTGAGAAAGAGGAGATTGCGGAGAGGCGTGTTCATCCGTCAGTGAGGCATGTGGATGATGAGCTGACAAGCAACATGTCACTAATCAAGAAAGGAATGTGGAATGTGTCCAATGGATAAGCCCCAAAGGGGGTTGATATTGGGGAAACACCGTGATTTGAGAAGAGCAAGTCTTATCTCAGATTAGTTCAGTTCGTATCTGGGTTCATACCTAGAGAGTAGTGTAGGACAGAGGTCCTGATAGGGTGTGCTCTGCGTTGTAGAGCGGAGGCAGTGCGTATCTGGAGAGCAAGGGACATAGATGTCCTGTTGTTTAGTGCTCTGGGCCGAGAAGTGCAGGCCGACTATCCATGTGTTGGAAGATTCGAAAGTGATCTCCGATAAAGTTAATCTAACGTGCATTGAGTGTGAGGTGGAAGGTGTAATTCGAATAGTACACAGCCAACCTTTACTGTATTTAATTTAATGTTGAACCGGATCACCTATATCCGAGTTGTAATTGTATATAATGGTAAATAGCGTATTTAGTGTGTACATATATTCTAAATAAACTGTTAATTCAGTTAATTGACAGCGTCAGTGTTCATTTACACAATCCTCACAGTGGGTGACCGATATCACCTAGTAATATCGGTGGTGGCAGCTATAACTACCACGGACTTTTTTCAAAGTTGTGCGGGCTGAGAAGAACGTCCGACATATACAGTGGGAGAACAGAGGATAACCCCCCTTAAATTAATAAATGGCTTTTTACGCAGAATTATCTTATTTGATTCAAACTTTGAAGGTGCGTTCATTATGATAAGGCGAACTCCTGATTATTTGTGGGTTATCCCCCGTTCATCCCTCTATACTTAGCCATTAAACCCTTAAAACTATTCAGGGATTCACTTTATCAGGTAAAACCTATATCCAAAAGTTGAAATACGTTGGATAATTGTGAAAAAAAATCTTATTTAAAGAGTGGGGGATTAATCGCCCGCTTTCCCTTATTTAATTAGCAAAAGAACCCCATAATTAATCAGAGATACGCCTTCTTATAATGAATATACATCGAAAATTTGAAGCAAATCGGATAATTCTGCGCAAAAAGCCATTTATTTAATTTAAGGGTGTATTTCGATTCAAACTGTCTATTTTCCGATTTATTTTTAACTTCATTTTTACTCTCATATGCATCAAACTGGCAAATTGTCTTATTTAGAAAGTACACAAGGTGCCGTAATTGTCAATTCTTTGATAAATGCAGAAAATATTGCGAAAAAAGCAATCAAAAACGGCATTTTGAACAGATTTTCCCTTGGCGGGAGATCTGTGAACGAAAAAAAAGGGTCATACTGAGAAGATAATTGTTTATAAATCAAATTCTAATGAATTGAGCGTAAAAATACAGCACATGGCACCTTGTACATCTCTTCAAAAATATCCTCAGCAAGTTTCATGTTTCTACTTTTGAAAATGTGTCTGAACTTGTATCGGAAAATTTCGAGCTGTGAAGGTGGAAAAGCGTTTTTTTGAATACACCCTTAAGGGGGTTTATCTCCCGTTCTCCCTCTATACATAGCCATTAAACCCTTAAAACTATTCAGGAATTTACTTTATGAGAAAGATCCTACATCCAAAATTTGAAATAAATCGGATAAGTGTGCATAATTTTATTTAAATCTAATTTAAGGCCGGGGGTAGTAATCACCCGCCCCCTTTTTAATTAGCAAAAGAACCCCATAAATAATCAGAAATACGTCTTATCATAACTAACCCATGTCCAAAATTCGAAGCAAATCGGATAATTATCCGTAAAAAGCCATTAATTTAAGAAAGGTTATCCCCCGTTCCCCTTCTATACTTAACCATTAAACTCCTAAAACTCTTCAGGCACTTTATACTATACATAAGCCTTATCGAAAAGAACCTATATGCAAATTTGACGTTGGATAATTCTGCATAAAAACCCATTCATCTAATTGAGGACGGATGGGGGGGGGGGTAATCATCCCTTCCCAAAACTAATCAGGCAAGCGTCTTTTCAGTATGAACGTATATCCAAATTTGAACCAAAATAGTTAATTCAGCATGAAAAACCCATTTACCTAAATTATGAGCCCCCCCCGATCCCCCTTTCATACTTAACCAATGAATCCCCAAACTCAATAATAAATCCCCAAAACCAATCCTTGTCACTTTTTTTCCGTGTCACTTTTTTTTCGTGTCACTTTTTTTCCTTGTCACTTTTTTTCCGTGTCACATTTTTTCCGCTTTTGTAGTTTAGGTCACTTTTTTTCCGATAACTTTTTTCCGGTCACTTTTTTCCGTTTACCGAGCCTTATACCTCTCGGCCATTTCTCTCGGCACTGCATTCAGCGAACTTATTCAACACTTTTAATCAGCGAAAAATCACTAATTATATTAGTCTTTGCCTAATTAGTAAAAAAGCACTGAACCAATTTCTATGAAACGGAAGTGGTACCAATTCGAGAGCAAGCTCTTTCATTTAACACCAAAACCAAATTAATCAGTTGGATAGTTTCGGAGTAATCGGTGAACATACATAAAAAAAAATACATACGCGTTGAATTGAATACCTCCTCTCCTTTTTGGAAGTCGGTTAAAAAAGGGCCAAACTGAGAAGGTAATTGTTTATAAATCAAATTCTAATGAATTGATCCTAAAAAAACATCACATGGCACCTTATACGTCTCTTCAAAAATCACCTCAGCAAGTTTCATGTTTCTACTTTTAAAAATGTGTCTGAAATTGTATCGGAAAATTTCGAACTGTTGAAGGTGGAAAAGTGTTTTTTCTAATACACCTTTAACAGCAAAAATGATTTAAAAAATGAGTCAGAATATAAACAATTTGGAAGTGAGTACACTCTTGATACGATTTTTTCTTCAACTTCTACTTATGTTTCATTTGTTTTTGCTATAAGAATTGATACTATCAAAAACTTGTCAATATAAAAGTTGTAGATATTATTAAGAAGATGTACAATAAATTTAATCGGATTTGATATCATAAGATTGAAAAATTTGTGGATTTTTTTCTTCTTCTTCTTCTCTCCCCCCCCCCCTTTTTGTGACAAGAGTCGCTCTTATCAAAAGCTCTTCAGTACAAAGGTTTCAGATAATATTAAGTAAAATAAATTTAATTGGACTTGATACCATAATAACTAACGAAGTTATGAATTTTTTTCTCCTAATAATCCTATTTTTTTCGCCCTTTGAGCCTATTTTTTATTTTATCAAAAATTTGTCATGCATAAATTTTTTATCCATTTTTTTAGAAGTAATACAAATTTCAAACTGATTTGATATCTATTTTAAAGAAGATGTTATGGGGATTTTTCGGTTTTCATACTCCCCCCCCCCCCCTATTTCTACCCCTTGGTTCGATTTTGCCCGTAAATAAACTTAACCGAGATTTTATGTTGCTTGATTTTATGCATCAGTTTGGAAGAGATAATAAGCAGAATTGTAGAAGTTATCGTATCTATAAAAAAATTTATATAAAGTTTTTTACTGATGGTAGTTTTGGTGTCTAAGGTAGATCTTTCTGGTGTCTAAGACAGTGTAGATCTGCAAAAATTTTTAAGAAATTCCAGCATAGTTTAGACCGCAATAGATAATATTCTGTTGCGGTCCATACGAATCCATACGAAATCTACCTAAAAATACATGAAGGCTAAATAATACAACATATTGCTATTCTGTGAAACTATTTTTATGGTTTCTTTCATCTGACGAAATCTAATTTGTCTCAGTCCAGTGTCTGTCTGTCCGTCAGAGTCCGCACACAAAAACTGCGTAAGTTAGAGACTTCAAATTTTGTGCATTTACAGCTGAATATCTCGTGTCACTCAACAAATTATAAGATTTCGAAAACATCTATTATTACTTACCCATCATACGTAGTATAGGGTAAGTCTTGCAATCGTTTTGAAAATCGAAAAAAAAATTTTGACGGATTTACACATTTCAGATACTGGAGATTCCGAAAAACATATTTTTAGAAAAAAAAAAAAAAAAAAAAATTGCCGTCCGTCTGTCTGTCTGTAAACGCTCTATCTCCCGAACAAATTGAGATAGATACTTGAAATTTTGTATGTACTTAGTATGTAAGGATGGGACGAAGCCTATTTAATATCAAAAACCTCGATTATCCGGAACTATTTTTTTAGAACTCTCGAAAAATTCGTTCTGATGAAAGGTATATAAAAACTTTCGAATATTTTATTTTAAGGATCGGACGTAAAAGGCAATAAAATGACACAAATTTTGCATAAAGAACGAAGTGGATCGGATTATTAGTTGCCGAGATATTTGTAATCCTGTTTTCCACATTCTTCCATTTTTCATGACCCTGTATTTCATTGAAATTTCAATTCAGAGGTATATTATAAATGGAAATGAGACGCTTAATCCGACGCAGTAAATTGTTAGTTAATAGAATTATTATTTTTGGAGTTATAAGGATGTTTCTTTTACGCAGTTCGGTACTACTTGAGTAGTTTGCCGTTTTATATAATTTGTCGAAATTGGTACATCAGCAATTATTTAATATAGCATTACTATGTATATTAACAATATTTAAATTTGTTTTACGAATTGCAATGAATTGTATAAATAGTTTTCACATGTTTTATTTTCATATATATGTCCTTGTTGGGTAAGTATTACGGTGGCCCCTAACCACTAGTTTTAATAAAATTAAATTTTTCAAGGCCATAAATTTATTTTTGCGATTTTGATTTAAAAAAAAAATATTAATTTCAACGTTTTGCATGCAGTCATTATACCTTGGTAATAAAGCATCTTGCTAATAAACTGAAGATTCCTAGTTCGAGCCCTGGTGCTAGAAGTTGAAGTAGTTTCATATTATGATGGATTTAACTAAATGAAATTTCGTACTGTTTGCAAGTTTAAGGGTTTGTACTATTAGGGTTTCATGCATCTAACATTCATAATATCTTTTGGAATTCAATTTTTTTTCTGTTTTAACCCTTTGTATCGCAGTAGTTTCATAGATATACCACTTAATTTTAATTCCCAAACGCCACATTGGCACCGGAATTTTGTTTAAAAAAATTACGGTTTATTGAATACGTGAAATATAGCGCTTTCTTATTTACAAATAAAGTTGTTTTCAAATTCCGGTGTCAGTCATTAATTTCAACACTTAAGCAAAAAATTTGTCCTGCCCCGCAAAGGGTTAAAAAACTGTTGATTCATTAATGATTCAGCGTTTTAAATTTCGCTTAAATATTTTTTTCGTTTTTAGAAATTTAAAATTTTATTTATTTTTCCGCTAATTTTTTTTTTTTGGATTTTTTAAAAAATTGGAATTTTGGAATTTTATTTGAACAAATTTTTATTCGATTAAAATAAATAACTTCTTTTTAGAAATATTTTATAATTAAATTTACTTGAGCTACCATATTTGTGATAATTTAATAATTGTGAGTCAAAAGTTTGTATTTATTAAATAAAAAATAAGTTTTTTTTTTTTGAAAGAAATATTAAATGAAACCCTCTGTACGATCTGCGATCACACTTACCTATTTTTTTAAATTGTATCATCATCTTTTTTTTTCTCTTTAAGAATTTAATTCGATATTGAAAATGAAAGTATTGCATATTTAAATTTCATTTGACATTTCATAAAACTAAATTCAGCGTAATGATAAGCTTTCCTACTACAATGTAACAAAAACAAAACTATTGTTCAAAGTTTAAAATTGGCATTGTGCTAAGCGCGCTTCGAAAGGAGGTCATTAATTTATTATTGAGTTACGAAAGCTTTCACACTCTACCCCATACGATATACAAAGAAAAAAAAAATTTTTTTCAAGTAACTTATTATCCCCTCTATATTTTTCCTAAATATACTTGTGAATGTTTAATAATGTGTAAATATACGAGTCAATAGTCTTTATTACTTTCTCCAATTGGAACTTTTTACATTCCATAGCTTACAAGTAAAATGGCTGTAACAGACACAGGAGTAATCTGATAATAGTTCCGTTTTACTTTTTAAATGAGAGACCCTAAAAAGCACCGAAAAATCAGCATCGATGAGTTTGTTTTTCTCTCGATTGCAAAGTAATAAATAGTAATAAATCAAATGCAGCAATTTGAATTAGAATCATGAATTAGGGCTGTTTACTCACTGTTTCTTACCTTCGACCGACCCATTCCCGTGGGTTCGGATCGGGTTGACCTTTTTTTCTTTTGTGGATCGGGTTGACTGATTTTTTTTTTGCTGTTGATTGGGTTGACTTTTATTTGAGTCAAATCTAATTCGGTCAAATCGATTCAATTCGAATCAAATCCGATTCGGCTTCGGATTTTGAATCTTGCAAGTTGACGTCGGTTTGACGTGATTTTGATTTTTCAGAATGGTATTCGACAATTTTTCCGATTAAAATCTATATTACAATAAAACCTCCAAAGAAATTCTCGGAAAGCGTACTGCTATGTTTACAATTACTTTTTTTTCAATTACTAACGAATATTCCTAAACCTACACATTTGAATGGCACTTGACAATATACACTCATGTAATATTGGTACGTGTGCATAAATATCACGAGACATGTATTTTTGTTAGTATCAAAGCTGAAATTTTAATTATCTATGATCACATTTCTTTTAAATACATTTTTGCGTCCCATGCAGTACATTGAATATATACTTATTCATATTTAAATAGGCATTTATTTTCATCTGAAGCATAGTTCTGCTGAAACACTTTTTTGTGGAAATTCTAGCAACCTGACTCGTTCATGGCACCAGTACTGAAGGAAAATAAAATAAGTCTTATTGAATTAGAGCATTTTTCATACTGTGTACTTGAAGAAATATTCTTTTAAAAAGGTTGTGTCAAATTTTTGTAATGAACGTCCGAGTCAAACAGGGTTAATGTATTTAAAATAATTTACAGTAATGTGCCGTTTATACAAATTACTGTTTAAAAAAAAAAAAAAAATACACCTCAAATAAAACATATGAATAACTTTCGTTATTTTCGGTTTCTGTAGTAAAATTACACACTTAAGAGAACGAAATTGATTTTTTATATTATTTATTTATAAATTATAAACATAGTGTATGAAATGAATAAATAAATTTCAATTGAGTGCTTTATTTTTTTATTTTTTATTTTTTTTCAGGCTAACACAGAATGCCGTAACAAAGGAAGAAAAATTATGCGGCGCATCCCGTGTAGATTTTTATTTCCGTTGGAAAAAGTATTTTAATTATTACTACTCAATATGTAAACATTTGTTTCAACTGTAACACTGATAGCATAACTAAAATCGCATTTACACCAATCACCATTCATAAACGGCAGTATACCCACTTTTTTTAGAGAAGACTTCAATATGAATTTATTATGTTCTACAAAAATTCCTTAGAATATAATCTAATATAATTTCAGTAAGGAAAATAAATAACACACTTTGAAATGTATTTTTAAGCCCTTCACAACCATAGACAGCTATTTAAACTACGTAATATAAAATTTTGTTAAGTTTCAAAGGGTCATCTTCGAAAATCGAAAATAATTTTTTCTTAATGTTTTATGGTAGAAAATTCATTTCAGTAAGAATATTTTTATTATTTTCATTAGAAATAAAAATTCTAAATTAAAATTTCGAACTTTGATTTAGTGCTGTTTAAACAATATTTTAAAGCCCCCCCCCCTCCTTCCCTCCTCTTCATATCATACGTTAGCATTCGTCGAACACTGCTCCACCCCCACCACCTGATGAAACAGTTAACATTAAAATGTTATTTTTATCTTCTTTCGTTTTTTTTTCCTATGTTTGCAACAATATACAGATATCGCAATTCAGATATGAATTCAGTCCTTTACGGTTTCAATTCATATGAAGAGATGGAGTAAATTAAATATCAATATTACAAATGAAATAAATTTATTTCA